>OU342635.1:27665874-28265874 GCA_910589415.1 Malachius bipustulatus | reverse complement strand
ATTACTGTCAATATATGGGTTATCGTTGGTACGCCACTTTTTGAAATGTCTAGAAGATGATTTGCTAGCTCACGCACATTCAGTTGACGCTCTTTCAATACTATTTTGGGGATTTTCTTCACAATTTCTTATGTGGTCACCTTATTTGGTCGACAAAAAATTATGTTTTTGAGCTTTGAAACTAGTGAGTTGAAATTGACATGCACACCTATACAAAAATCCAATAAAAAATCTGGCTCACTTTGCGAAAAAACCCAGTTTATGAAAGATTTTGACAATAATTCAGAAAAAAACTATTTTCTTTGTAAATAAAAATCACTTTGTAGTTAGAATCTGGGAAGGACAAAGTTAAGTTTCTAAAAAAGAGCACAGTTTTTTGATCTGCAAGGTTTTTCGACAAATCTAAAATATAAATTTTTCTCTTATTATGGGTGGTTTAGCGCTTACTGTACTTTTACTTTATGAACATCCCGAATTTCTCTCGAATATAACCCTCTGGATGTGAGAGATAAAAATAAACGTAGTAAATAATGTCCTTCTTATGGAGGAATCGATTATTATACCTACCAAATAATAACAAATGATATCAAATATTAATGCAATAATTCAACATCACCCTGTATATGGAGGGTACATATTTAAATATTTTCCACTGTCTGCAATATACAGATGCTTGCTAAGCAGTGTCCTGTTAGATGGTGGCTAATTCAAGGACCCCTAATAGTATCCTAATAGCAGATTCGCGCTTGGACGATCACCACTGTATAATCAAAGTCTGCAACAATACCCTTCTTTAGCACTCGCTTGTCACAATACAAAGAATAAACCACCGTAGAGTGCCCATTCCCATTCATATTGTCTAACTAAAGCATGTGGCTTACTTGGCTCAATAACTTTCAATTCGAGAGGAACTACTATAGAGTTGTATAGCCTTTGGCTGGAATTAATTAATTACTGCACTATTGATGATGATAAAGATTTTAACACATTACTCAGACTCGGTTAGATAAATCTATTATACTGTACTGAATGGTATACATTTTCCTGAAGATATATTACATATTTATACCTACTGTTTATACAGAAATTTTGTATTTTTTTTATATAATTTTTCTCCTAGATCATCCAACATTCCACCAAGCACCAGACAGCGATTTCCAATGATGTCCGATATGGCATGCTGATGAGCCCTAGAGGATAAAGATCCGTATATGTCTTCGGGTAGAATGATTCTGCCTGCTTGTTTATTATGGATATGGAGCTCTGATAAATGAGTTTAGCCCATGCACAAACCTTATCCCTTATTAAGTTATTAATTAATTAATATTGTTATACGAACATAAATTCCAAGCAATTTGACGATTAATTTACATATATTTTTTTAATATTGAAGAGATACCAATTTGTCTGCAAAAATTACGACCGCGAAATTTTTATAACCGGGGGATATTAAAGAGATCTGTGATCATCATCGACTTATCATGAGTCGCAATACCCAAACCGGCCAGATTCTGCAAGCTTAAATGTGTTTTCTTGGGTAAATGCAATTTCATCAAAGACTCGATATTTTGTGTGAGACTGCATCATGTGAACGAAGTCAATAAGTCAAATAATCGAGAGGATAATAATTTCGTCGAGATAAACGATACACCCGGCGTACTGTTACAGAGTGCCTATTATACCTACCTAGTGGAGTGAGAAACCGTGTACAAAATGTGTCCACATGAGGATGGAGCGCATTTCACCTATCTCTTAAATTAATTAATTATTGATTTTATTTATGTGTTTTATAAAAATGTCCATAAAGTGAGTGCCTATTTTATTAACGTTCTTGAATGTTTTGATAACTGTTCTAACCTAACAAAATCAAGAGTTGTCGGTTGTAAAGAGTGGATTAAGTTAAGACAAACATCTTTGCTGCCAGGGCCTACTGACTACTCCCAACGGATTCGTTTTCGAGTCCCCTTTACTAATAAGCACACAAATGCCCAATTTTGTCCCGCACTGAAACTTACTTCTCGACTCTCGAGTCTTTCAAGATAACGCGGATATCCCCATGCAGACCCTAAATTCTCTAAACAACGGGCACCCCGGAGATGGTATTTTAAGTAACGAACCGTTCTTATTATAGGAACGTGCATATTTAGTCATAAAATAAAATTGTCCGAGTAGGAATATAAGTTACTACAGCTCATCGATTATAGTAGAGAGGGTCTAGCTTTCGAGCCGCCTTGGACTCGAGAATTTTTTTTTATTTTTTTTTCATAAAGTTGGACCCCCTCTTCATTTTGGTGGCATTTTCAAAAATTTAATCGACGCCCTGGCGGAGAAATGTGCATGCGAAGACATCGGCAATGGGTTTTTTGCACATAACTCGCTTAATTCAACTCTGAGCATAGTAAATTTGAACTTTGACTGGTCCAAATCGGTCAAACTGTTCTCGAGATATCGCAATATCAATTTTAAGACCCTTTCTTCAGGGTTCCGCCGCGGTGCGAATACACCGCCGTCCGTGTTCGCGTGTTTTGCATGGAAAAAATCGACTTAGGGACTTAATTTTTTTTTCATCGACAGACAGCAGTGTCCTCAATGATGCCTGAAATTTTGAAGTCGCTATCTCGATTAGAGGGGGAGGGGGAGGGGAAATCATAATTAAAATTCAAATTGCTATAACTTTCGCTAATATTGGGGCCTCGGGACCAACCAATGGGAGATGACACTTTGGAATGCCTACTTTAAAATGGTTTTTTTTCGATTCCGCCAATATTGGCAAAATGCCCGCAGAATGCCCTTTTTTTTCTTAAAACTGGTTTTTTGCCATGAAAGAAGGGGGTGGGGGTAAACATTTTTTCGTCATCAGACGGGAATTTTTTTTATCTTTGATTTGGTCACAGGGTCACCAAACGCGTTTGGTCCTGTAGAATGGCAAGGATTAGGGTTAGCGGGTTCCGCTACCAGGCATTTTTCAGGGCTAAGTGTCCCCTTTCAAAATTTTCTTACCCCATGTCGCTATCTCAATTAGGGCCTGCACGCGGACGTGATATGTAAACCAATTAATCTAGTCGCGGAGCAGCGAGAGCCGGGGGCCAAGCCTAGCGCTCCCTCTCCTTTCTCTCTTCTTTCACAGACACACACGCTAGATTAATTGGTTTACATATCACGTCCGCGTGCAGGCCCTAATTGAGATAGCGACATGGGGTAAGAAAATCTTGAAAGGGGACACTTGGTCCTAAAAAACGCCGAGTAGCGGAACCCGCTAACCCTAATCCTTGCCATTCTACAGGACCAAACGCGTTTGGTGACCCTGTGACCTTAATAATGGTCCGATCGAGGTCTACTGGGGCTGAAATCAAAGATAAAAAAAATTCCCGTCTGATGACGAAAAAATTTTTACCCCCACCCCCTTCTTTCATGGCAAAAAACCAGTTTTAAGAAAAAAAAAGGGGGGAGGGAAATCGGTTTTTCTGCGGGCATCTTGCCAATATTGGCGGAATCGAAAAAAAAAATCCCATTTTAAAGTCGTAGGCATTCCAAAGTGTCATCTCCCATTGGTTGGGCCCGAGGCCCCAATATTAGCGAAAGTTATAGCAATCTGAATTTTAATTATGATTTCCCCTCCCCCTCCCCCTCTAATCGAGATAGCGACTTCAAAATTTCAGGCATCATTGAGGACACTGCTGTCTGTCGATGAAAAAAAAAATTAAGTCCCTAAGTCGATTTTTTCCATGCAAAACACCCGAACACGGACGGCGGTGTATTCGCACCGCGGCGGAACCCTGAAGAAAGGGCCTTAAAATTGAAAATGCGATATCTCGAGAACCGTTTGACCGATTTGGACCAGTCAAAGTTCAAATTACGCGTCTTCGAGAACTCTTCATTTTTTTTTTTGAATTTTTTTTTTTTAAATGCCACCAAAATGTAGAGGGGGTCCAACTTTATGAAAAAAAAATCAAAAAAAATTCTCGAGTCCAAGGCGGATGGAGCTTTTTTTTTATAGACCCTCTCCACTAAGTATTATTTATTGGCGGAGAATTCTTGAAAGTCGATAAGCAATAAAATTTTTATCGGTATACTCGTGATTCAAAAAAGTCCTATGTATAGAGAACAGAAATAATTTCACACTTTTGCATGGATCACCCTGAACATTTTTTTTGGATTTTTTGGAGTGTTTATCATTTAAAACGTTCATCCAATTGCACCGGCCATAGGCGGCGTGGTTGATATTGAATCCTCGATTGAATATTATCAGGTGAAAATTAACAAGATTTTGTCCATAGTGAGAGTTATAAGCATCATTTTTTGCACGCCACTGCCTGAATCAATATTTTTGCTATCAGTCCAGATTAATTCAGAGAATTCTCCGCCAATAAATAACCGATGAACTGTATACTCAACTGAGAACACATTTGGTTGTCATCTATTCATTCTTAATTAGAACCTATTCTAAAGCTCTTTACCTTTCAAGTATCTACTTAAATCAAGAATGCCGTCAAATGTGATATCCAAAACATTGTTGCGAGATGACGATGTAGTAAAGTCTATAAGCCCCATCTAATACCTATAAGTAGTGTCAAAAACACAGAACACTCCCCAGAAAGTTTACACGATTATAAACTAATTTCAGGTGTTGAAACTGAGTTATAATAATCAACTTGCGAATTCATGGCAAGCTAAAAAATCTCTCAACGTTCTCTCAAAAATAATATACATATTAAAATTTCACAGGTGTAACTTGGGGTGTATAAGAATTTTGGCACATCAAAACGTAATATTTATAAATAATGCGTTTAATCCATCGACTAGGTTGTGAGATCAAATATAAACGTGCAGCTATAGCTGATTTATAATAACCATATGGAAGAGGTCCACTTTATTCAAGTGCAGATACTTAGCCCGCTTGTTTATAGTAAATAACTATTTCAGGCGAGTTCTTAAGTGGGTCTAGTACGTAGAGCTTCCGAATATTAAACCACTTATTTGTAATTTATTGATAAGTGCAGAGTGTGTAGTGTATTTATATTCGAGGTTTGACGTAGCTGCTTTGAAAAATTACTCCTTTTGAGAGCCTGCGATGGATCTGTTTTTAATTGTGCTATTAAATAATTTGGGTCCTTCTATTTTCATTTTTCATTTATGATTTACTGTAGGTAAGTAGGGTATAGACCTAATTTATTATCTATCTAATTTATTATTATTTAGCTGCGTATAAATGCGCGATGCTTTGCTTATAGCGTGAACATTTTTGCATTATTGCATTTTATGGTTCACTTAGGTAGGTACAGCTGTTCGCAACATTTTTATCAAAATGTACCTATACCTACCAGCTACTCATTGCTTCTTTTGACAGCAATTTTTCTTCAAATATTTCTATCATAATGATGCGCAATACAATATACAGTCAAAAGATAATCGACAATTAATTGAGAACATTTACATCCATTTACATGGTAATAAATGTCATTAATATGCTTAATAAGTCACATTTTACGAGCTTGAAATTTGTCCTGCTGAAATCCTGCTGAGTTCAGTAGCTCCGCCTCCAAATAACCAAAACTACATTTGATTGGCCAGAGTGCGATTGTGTCTGCGGTTATAACGGAATACCCGGAGCTGAGGCAGATCCTTGTGAGCGGTGTTGTCGGGCTGTAAAAGGAGTTTCAATTTTGACGTAACAAAAGTTGGTTTATCGATGCTATGTCGAATAGAAAAATACCTATATCGCTCATTTGCGGCAACTACAGCTTACCTCAAAAGTCACGATTTTTCTCCTTGCTAATTTATAAAAGACAACATTTTGCTGTTTTTTTCCCATGATAGTTCAAGATGTCACCGCTAAGGCAAAAGAGTCACTTTTTCAAATTTAACCATGTATTGAGTTACGAACGAAAAAAACATAAAAAATTGAGAATACTTAATTACAGTTCGTTGTTGAAAAATTGATTTTTGGAATTATTTTCTTATAATAATACTCAATAAATTAAAAATCGTAATCCACCATTGAATGCAGCTTTAAATTACCTTTTATTTGAGATATATGAACGCATCAGGGTTCAAAATTGTTCAATGGTCGTTCAATAAAAAGTGGCCCTTTTGCCCTATAGCACTGATATCTTGAGCTATCATGGGAAAAAATGACAGTCAAAGGTAGTTTTTGTTGTCTTATTTGAGGTTATTTTTGAAATTAGAAAAACAGCAATCCCACTGGGTATCTTGGCAGCTCAATTATGACACTCTATATACGCCCAGTTAAAAGCTTATACATACATAGTTTTATAAAGGTATGGGGACTTTAACTGATGGAACTATGTATCTAGAAAATCAGGGAAAAGTACCTACTTGGAAAAAATGCAAGAACACGTCAATTAAGATTTTTTGTGAGCCAGATTTTGGCACCAAGAATTGAATTTTTTACTTTTTTTATGAGCTGAAACCTAATTTTATTTTTTTAAATGAGATGAAACCACTTATGTCGAGGACTTAATTATTGGAAAGCTATCAAAAAAAAATTGATCATGCCAATTATCTGACATTTGCCCTGACAGCTGAGATGCTGCTATATGGAGTTTTTATATAGAAAAAAGTTCCAGTTCAAGTCACCACCCTGTATACCGTGTGTCCCCGGATAGGTGAAACGACTCTTATAAAAGACAAAAATTTTTTGATTTTAATTTTAATTTTTTGGGGTTCAGCCCTGCTTGGCTAAAGAGTAATTTCTAACAAAATTTTAGTTTTGAAAAATCAAGCATGCCTTGGAAATTTCCAAGAAACCGGTTTTTCTGTTGAGTAAAGTGCCTTTTATGTAGCAAATACGACAAAATGTTATTTGAAAAAGTTGCTTAAAATCAACATTCAGATGTCTATACCAAATTTCAAAATCATAGGTCAACTTTTATTTTTTTCATTTATTTTTACGTTTTATTTCACAAATCAAAGAATTTCATTTTGTAACAAAGACTGCCATGAAAAAAACAAATTGTATCCATAGCAATAGCAATCTGTCATTATCAGTCTTTGTTACAAATGAAATTCTTTGATTTGTGAAATAAACATAAAAGTAAATGTAAAAGATCAAAGTTGGCCAATGATTTTGAAATTTGGTATACAGACCTAAATGTTGATTCTTAACAACTTTTTCAAATAACATTTTTTCGTATTTGCAACTTAAAAGGCACTTTACTCAACAGAAAAACCAGTTTCTTGGAAATTTCCAAGGCATGCTTGATTTTTCAAAACTAAAATTTTGTTAGAAATTACTCTTTAACCGAGCAGGGCTGAACCCCAAAAAATGAAAATTAAAATCAAAATTTTTTTGTCTTTTATAAGAGTCGTTTCACCTATCCGGGGACACACGGTATATGTATGTACATAGTTAGAATTGTCCTTGTAGTATTAACCAAAAAAATCGCAGTATAAGAATTATTGTCACATCTTCACTAAATTTCACCACTAACATCTTTTTGGAAGCTTCTTGTATAGTGTATCTTTTCGTGATGCATCTTTTCATGGTGCATACACTATTGGCACAATACAAGACCCAAAATGTAGAATATGTGAAGAAAATATCATCGAAATTGCAGAGTTGTGCTACTGTCCAGTGCTTCATCAACTTTGGCAATTTATTTGGGGAAGTCTAGTCTGATATGGTCAGAATTCAGAAAAAGGTGAGCTCCCTCCACGGCTAATTTTTTCGGTACATCCCAACAATCGGGTGGTTGAAGCATGATATATACGGGATAGAGGCAGTACCCAACTCCAGACCAAAAGGAGGCACGAAAGACCAAACGGAGGCTTATAGCAGGTGCCAGAGAGAAATCATTCTCACACAAACCTGACTTGAACCTAACCCTTGACCCGGCCTTTCTTTACGATCTTCAATTTCTTATGGTATTAAATAAAATGGGGCACATGATTATTTTAAGATAATCGCTTTACAGAATCAAATCAGATCCAACCAGGACCTGGTATTTTGTATACTATAATTATTATACATACAATGTATTATTGCAGTGATTAATTTATATGAACTGAAGCTGGCCTGAACCGTTTCATCAGCAGTCAAATGCTTCAGCTGCTTGAGAAAAATCTAATTGATTTATGATAGGTAGGCATATGAGTAATGCAAAGGCGGAACAATAATTTGAAAAAAATAATTATCCCTTACCTACTTGATTTGCTGGTAGCAAGGGACAGGGCACATGCAGAAGAAGATTTTTAATAATTATGACATGACGTTGTCTGTAAATACCGAGCCTCATTATTTTTTTGGGAAAATGGTTTCATCTCCATCCAAAAGTTCTGGTTAACCATGACAGGTGCATACAGTAGAAAGTGGATTTGAAGTTAGAAATTTGACGACAGCTAGACGAAAATTTTAATCTTCTCTACGCAGCATCTGGTGAAAAACAAAACTTTGATTGCAGCATCCATCCTAGGTACGATAATCTTCGGAACGACCGGCAGACGTTCGTAATATAAAGATTCGGGTCTTTACCCTTGAAAAACCCTCGAAGGGGCGATAACTCATGAACTATTCATTTGATTAAAAAATATTTCCTATACAAAAGTTGCATGTATAGGAAATTATATGTTCTATAATTTTTATAATAACTACTTTCAACCTAGGTGGCGCTGGAGAGAAGATATTCTTGAAAAACTGGTTTTATATGCCATTTTTCTAATATATGCATGGTGGAGCAAACGGCGGTCGCTCAAGCTCGCAAACTCGGAATATTGATGCACTTTATTATTAACTCTACCAAATTAGAACTCTCCTGGAGCTTTTTCTATAAGTCAATACCTAACCTATTGCTTGGACTATGAGATGTAAAAAATAAAAGCAAAGAATGTCGCTGGACAGGAATGATAAAAGATGAACAAGAGTCTCTACAGTTGAGGAGTTCTTGAAAGACTTGACCCTTGACCCCTACACCATGCCCTTGACTGATGACATGGTGCCACAGGTAATCCCAGGTGACACATTTTTCAGGCGCTTTGGAATGAAATAAAGATGACGGGAATGAAGATCGCTTCGATCAAGAGAATTTAACAAAATGTCGAAGTAGAAACTCTTGAAGATACTTTTGAGAAACGATGATGCCTTACTGAAAACGGAACTATTAATGAAGAGTTCGACAATAGGTGAAGATATTGCCGAAAATGACCTCTATAGCGAAGAATTCTAAAAAAACAGTGAATTTTTAAAAGTAGACAAAAGTGCAAATTGCATAAAATAAATTTGGAAAGCTGCGTCAATATTTAAGATATTCAGATGACGTAATTTTTTTGTCAAAGATCTTGTTTAACAATTTTTTTCTTAATTTTAGAAAAGTGTAGGTATCAAAATAGATGATTTAGATTTTTTGTATAAATTGTATTTTTTGTTTCAAATCATTGTGTAAAATGTTCCTGGATATTTAGGTATTATATGTAATGAGCGATGATCGATAAGGAAAATAAATTCCTGCTCAAATGCATTAAATGCATCAAGTGCATTAAAAAACTGGAAAGTGCTGAAAAAAGTTGCAAAAACTGATGGATAGTCTCTAATATGGAAAGCACTCAAAAAACAAAAAGATGAGAGAAATCTTAATTTTTTGGGGAATCTATTGTGTAGGAAAAAGCAATAATAAAAATCCCTCTGCAACAATAATTTTCATTAAAAATAGTTTCTGAAAATATTTACGAGCACTTAAAACTCATACAATCTAAATAAATCTGATTCGAAATCTGACAACACCGCGACAACGCTGAATTCACAGCCCACATACATGCCTTCCATCAGCAGTCTCGCTCCAGAGATCCCTGAACACACTCTCCCAAATTCGCTGATCTCCCCGATTCTCGGCGTTAACCCCTGTTAAATCCCCGTGGTGACGACATGGAGGACGACGGCTCCAGGCCTGAGAGGTGCGCGTCCTCTGTGACGCCGTTTTCCATCAACGACATCCTCAGCAGCGACGGTCGTCCCAGGGAGGCCGGCTGCTTCACGCGGGACGCTGTCAAGGATGAAGAAAGTCCTTGGCGGGAGACTTTGGCTAAAAGTCAGGATGAGAACTCCTCCGATGTCGAGGTGGAGGTGCATGAAGCCCCATTGGATATGTCCAAGGCCGCCAGAGCTTATCAGGGTAAGGATTATTGTTTTGTTATTTGTTAATTTTTGTTATGCTTTTGTTAGGTACGTTATAAGATTCAAAATAATTGACGAAATTTGTTTGTTATTAAATGTCCAGTTAGTTAGCAAATTCATCAATGGGTAAATTTGCTTTTCCGTTTAGAAGGGAGAAAGTAGACAGCATAGCTTACTATTATAGGTATCTACTAAACTTTCCAGATGCGTTGTGTAATTTGGGTTTGCTTTATGTTAAATGTAACTTCTTGAATAATATATTTTTAAAAAGCTCCATCTGATTTTACAGTATTCCTGGATAAATTTTAATAAAATTTATCCCTGAGAGGAGCAAATAACGGTCTTTAAAATGTCTGTTTTTATCCTAAAACCTGTCTATACAAATTTCTATTTTTTTTTTTAACGATTAAATTTAAACAACAATTTACTTACCTACTCGTCAAATCTACAAGGGTTGTAAGATAAATTTTGACCATGCATCATCCTGGAACATCCTGTAGAGTCTTTTCTAATATACCTTCAATCAAAAGAGTCTTTAATAAAACATCTATAAAAAAGGTACCTAAGGCGATTATCAAACCATAACAGGAATAATTTTGTAGGGTATAGGTAAAGTCAGACCACGTCTTATTTCCACAAGGATTTTTTGTATAACAAACCCTAATTTAATCATTATTACCTATCATAATTATTATTTTTTAATGACCGATTTTTTCTATCCTACAATTAACCTACAAAAAAAAACGTTTTGGGTAAATGACATGTCATCAGAAGTGTGAATGGACAAAAAATGAATATTTAGTCATTAAGATACCTTACTATTTGAGAATATAAATTAAGCATCCGTTATTGGAATAATTTCCATGCGTGTAGGGCTGTCACGGTCGGCTTCTATTCAAATCGCATCTGATTTCGGGCTGTTGTGCCGTGGTCCATGGAGATTTGCTCCGCTTGATGTCTATACCGCATCTGTATAAACGAAACGATCGGAACAAATCTCCATGGACCATAGCCCGGAATCAATTACGATTTCAATTCCCAGCATGTGACTTATTCACAGAAAATGGGCGAAGCTATAAAGCTTCGAGTTTCTTCCAGGTATCATAGTTTCAAGTGTATCATCACATTTTCTTTTATACCTAATTACATAGGAATAGGTATAACAACTGGATGGAAAATTGAGCGAATACAGAATCTAGCACAATTTGGGAGATATGCTATTTTTTATTTTTATAGTTTTTATTGATTTTATACTTATTCTTAAACTTAACGTAAAGACCATCAGTATTTTATTTAAGCAGCTTGTATAATCATTAAATATTTCCCAGTATAATATATACATACTGGGTATTTATTTCTATAATAGCACTTCTACTGATGTCTATGTAGAAAAATGACGAGCCTTACTAAAGTTGAAACAGGGGTGTAGAATATTTATAGGCTCGTGCATATGTTTCACTTTGATTAGCTTCCTATAAAAATGTATTATTATATTTCTTTTGTTCTATAATTGCTAGTTATGTAACGGAGTATATACAGGGTGTTAGTGAATAAGTGCGACCAACTCCGGGGGGTAATTCTGCATGAAAAAATAATGATAGTTTGATATAAAAAGTATCAATGCTGATGTACAAATTCTTAATTGCATGTCAAAAAATACGTAATAACTTCTCTTTAAAACCCACCAAATTTCATTTGCATATCTCGCCCGTTTTCAGAGCAAATAAAAGTTTTCTTTGAAGACAACCGCCTATAACACTCTTATCTGGAAAACGAAGCTTTTCGCATAGGTATACCGGGTGTCCCAGACTTAATTGACCAGGCCATATCTCATATACAGGTTGAGATAATCGAGCCGAATAAAAGGCATATTATTATAATTTTTCAAGCCATATAACATGACAGCATGAAAACAACCCCCACTCCAACATCCCCTAAGTTACAGCCCCCATCCTTAAAAAAATGAATAGCACTCTGTATAAATTTTTGTATATTCAAAACCAGTATTCGATTCCCTATTCAGATGATTTTTCAGATTCAAAATTGGTTCAGAAATAACCAAGAAAAAGTTCATCAAGGTGGTCATGACTTTTTATCTTAACTTTATCTGAATGACTTTAGCTGTCAAAATTTATCAATATTTTGGTCATAGTTTTTAATTAGCAGGTCACAGTAATCATTAAGGTTCATGATAAAGTGCTTTATCTCTTGTTTTATTTTTAAAAATTTCCCAACAAATCGGAATTATCAAATAAATTGTTTGGACTTTAATTATAATAATAACTATCACCTGCCTGTTAAAACTATGACTAAATATTGATAAATTTTGACAGCAAAAGTCATCCAGAGAAAGTCAAGATAAAAAGTCATGACCACCTTGATGAGCTTTTTCTTGGTTATTTCTAAACCAATTTTGAATCTGAAAAATCATCTGAATAGAGAATCGAATACTGGTTTTGAATATACAAAAATATATACAGGGTGCTATTCATTTTTTGAAGGGTGGGGGCTGCAACTTAGGGGATGTTGGAGTGGGGGTTGTTTTCATGCTGTCATGTTATACAGCTTGAAAAATTATAATAATATGCCTTTTATTCGGCTCGATTATCTCAACCTGTATATGAGATATGGCCTGGTCAATTAAGTCTGGGACACCCGGTATACCTACGTTTACATAGCAAAAAATGTCATTATTTTTTCATGCAGAATCACCCCCTGAAGTTTTTCGCACTTATTTATTAACAGCCTGTATAGGTATAATACCTATAATACCTATACAGGGTGATTGATTGAAACGCCACATTAGAAAAAAATCGACTTCCAAATGATCTAGGAATCTGAAATTTGGAACTTAGGCAACATACCTAATAACAAGTCAAGATGAAATATTACCAAGATTGCAGCACATTTAAAAATGGCGAAAGGAGTGGCCATCTTTGTTTTTTTAAATGGGACACCCCATATATTATTGCATTTTCAGATTGTCTCAGAAAATGTAATAACAATGGTGTTTATAGTTGCATTTTAAATTGAGTAGGCTATGAGTTATAAACAAGTGAAAATCGAAATTTTCCAACTTTAAACCCATTTACCACAAAAACGGCCCATAATATCGAAAAATGGCTTACATGTCCCAATCTTAAATTTTTATCTGGTATCCTACTGTATAATTTAAATGTTTATACAGGGTGATGAAAAATCTGATAATTTTCACCACCTTGTATATAAACATTTCAACTGCATAATTGGATGCCTTATAAAAAGTTAAGATAGGAACATGTAAGCCGTTTTTTGATTGCGATTTTCACTTGCTTTAACTCATAGCCTACTCAATTTAAAATGCAACTATAAACACCATGGTTATTAAATTTTTTCACACAATCTGAAAATGCAATAATATATGGGGTGTGTCATTTAAAAAAACAAAGATGGCCATCGTTTTCGCCATTTTTAAATGTGCTGCCATCTTGGTAATATTTCATTTTGACTCGTTTTTAGGTAGTTGCCTAAGTTCCAAATTTCAGATTCCTAGATCATTTGGAAGTCGAATTTTTTCTAATGTGGCGTTTCAATCAATCACCCTGTATAATAGCAGAGTTTATTACTCAAGTTGAGTAATAAATTAAAACTGAAATTGAAATTGAAATTGATTTGAAATTAGAAAATCAGGAAGCTTCTGCTTTACGTGATTTTTTTGTTTTTTTTTTTATATCCGCAGTGTCATGCACACATAAAGTAATAAGGTATAATAGGTAGGTACCTACACATCATATGGGAAAAATTTTTCCTTCTTGGGTTAGGAAAATTTTGACTTCGCTAACAGTTATTTGAGCTTTAAAAATGATGACAAATGACAAGCACACCAACTGTCACGTGTTTTTTCAACTGTCAAATTTGACATTTTGTTATCATAAAATTATAAAATATTGCATTAGTTTTCAAAATTTTGGAGAATATAACAGGGAAAAAGTTGTTTGATATTTCATTTTTCACCCAAGTACAAATTTTTACTGATTATCCGATTAATTTTGACTAGCAAAAAATTATTTTTTTCAAAAATCTGTTGAACAGCATTGGCATTTATGAGTTCTAAAACATATTGCAACTTAGACAAAATTATTCCTTTATATCATTTTCATCTGATTAATGTTTTTTCGTGACCCGTTGTTGTTCTAAATAACGTTATTTTCTTGGAAAAATAAAAAACGCCGGAAACGGAAACTGTGTTAAAATTGGTAAAAACTTGATGGAAGTTGATGTAAGTTCTAAAGATAACTAAAAATTTTACTTTTTTCGGTTCTTTACTGAGTCAATAGTCGATTACTTGAGTCAATTTACTAAAACAACACACCGAATTAAAATAACAATCCTAACGAAAAAATTTGTTTTCACCTTTCCCAGTACTTTTTGATCATAATAAAATATTGTTTTAATTACCTATTATTATAATAAGGAATATTAGAAATGCAATGGAACCATGAGTGCTGAAAAACGGTAGTTTTCCACTAGAATTATTGCTTATAGAACGAAATAAAGTCGAATCTTCATGCAGTTATATTTATAAGAATTAAATCAACTATGCATCAAGTTTGTACCAATTTCAACATAGTTTTCGCTGTCATATTTTATTTTTCTAAGAAAACGTTATTTAGAACTATAACGGGTCATGAAGAAACATCGAAAAGATGAATATGATATACCGAAGGGAATAATTTTATGCAAGTATCGAAATTTTGTAAAACTCAAAAATGCTCAGTTAAAAATAGAGGTTTCAAAATGAGTACGAAACCGAGAAGGAAAAAAATTTCCCAATATGATGCGTATATCAACTTTATGTGTCACTGTACCTATATACAGAGGAAAATTGAAGGTGTAAATCCTTTGTATGTTCTGTGAAAAAAGTTCCTATTAACATGGGAACGACCGTTTCCAAGAAACAGGGTGTCAAAATTTTTTATTTTTTAAATTCTTTTGACGATATCTCAGGAACCATTTGAGTTATAAAAATGAGCTTCTGTATACACATCTTATCATTATTATTATCTTTTTTTGGGAGCCAATTCAATATGTTTATATGGTAGTGAAACAAATCATAAAAAAAATTATCAAAGACAAATAATGTTTTGTCCGCAACAAAACATATGTTGCGATTTTTATGTTTTTTATCATGTAATGATGTATTTCTTGATATTGTTCACGTTAAAGCTTTTTACCAATAGTAGGTATCTTTTTGTATGTAGAAATAGTTGGCAGTTTAAAATGTGCAAATTTCCCCATGCAGTATCGTAGAAATTGAGCGGGTTCGACACATGTTTTGAAGCACCATGCATATTTCATTATCAAAATATATTTAAATAATCTTTTTTAGGTATTTATGCACCTACAAAAAAGAAAATTTTATTATTATTATTGTTCTAAATCGATAGGAGTGATTTCAAAAGATTATTCATATAACAAAATGAAGCAAATATCAAAATCACATCTCAACGAGGAAAAAACGTAATTATTAATAATTTCCATCCCTCTAATGTACCTGTAAAATAGACACGTCATTTGGGGCTATATTGTGTGCGACATTGATGAACCAAAGGACAAGGAAAATGGTGTCCAACACCGGCTGGCACCAATCTCTCCAACCGTTCAACTTAAAAGCTTTCGATTCTTCTCTAACGTGGGTTACTTAATTTCAATAATTGCCAGCATAATGGCTGTCTTTTACACACAAAAACTTCTATAAAGATTTATTATAACCATTTAGAATGCATTAAGTTCTGCCATTCAATTCCCTGCGATACTGTTACCGCCTACACACATACTAAGTTTCTATTCAATTAGGTATGCTTAGAAATTTTTATTTAGGTTATAAAGGATGTCACCTTTATATTATGCATGGATTTCAAGAAAACCTAACGTCTTTAGGAACTCGTGTAGACAATAAAATTAAACAGTTTTGCCAAACATCGAATCGTCCTTCAAGTGAACCGATTGAAACTTTTTTTGAAAGCTGAATTTTTTTTAGGAACTAGATTTAGCCCCCAACATTACCCCCTTTAATGCAAACAAATTAATCCTCCTGGTTCAATGGTTACCTCTTCCCTATTTATTAGTGCTTTTCAGAGATTATTTTGACTTAATTCGTTTTGGCATATAGGCAAAATTTAATGATAATAATTAATAAAATCAATAAAATGATGCCAGGACAGAACGAAAAAGACACTACTAGGAGTACTAGGATATAAACCCTACCAAAAATTATAGGACAAATCTAAACTTTTGTCAGTCTCTGCAAGTGCATGAATCACTTCCCTCGCACTAAAAAAATAATTTGTTCCAGATTCGGCAAATTTACATTCTCTTTCACCAACCGACTTCACACCACGATCATCGGAAGAATCCCCAAGAGACTCTCAACCGAACCGCAAGAAACGTTCGAGAGCAGCTTTCACCCACGCTCAAGTCTTCGAGTTGGAGCGTCGTTTCAGTCAGCAACGATACCTCAGCGGACCTGAGAGAGCTGACCTCGCCCAAGCGTTGAAGCTCACAGAAACGCAAGTGAAAATCTGGTACCAGAACCGTCGGTACAAGACCAAGCGGAAACAACTGCAAATGCAGGAGTCGAACATAATGAATCAGAACGCGAGGAAAGTCGCCGTCAAGGTTCTAGTGAAGGACGATATTCCTCTATTTCTTCAACAGAAAGCGGGAATCTATCCCAAGGGGTATTACAGTGAGCCCAAGTCGGATCTGTTCATCTACGACCAGTTGAACAAGAACATGGTGCAGAAGTATGGCCCAAAATCGATTCAGGAGTCGATGTTGAGTTTCTGTCAGCAGTACTCGAACTCGATGCAGTTGTTTCCGTATTTTAATTATTATCATCCGTCCTTGATCGGCACAGTAGGGCAAGTTGATGAGGATAATGTTACTGAAGCGATTGATCCTAATTAGAAAAGGTGTAGATTTGATTTAGGTAGTCTGAATATTTATCAAAAATTTATGAAGAAATATTTTTAGGTATAGTCAGGAAATTTTTATGAGATGAGATTACGCACATTAGTGAATAATATACAGGGTGTTAATATAAATGGTCTTAAGCAAGATTATGATTTTAATAAGATATATAATACGAATGTATACGTAGGTACTAATTTCAATATTGCATATAAAATATTTATAGTTAAATCTTCCACTTTTTTTAACGACAACCCTGTTTTTTAAGGCTGAAAGAGATGTTTCTGTTTTTTTTTGTTTCTATTTTTTTTATTTGTTTATTTATTTATTTATTTATTGTTAAATGAGAAGAAATAACATTTAGAAACTTTGAGAAATTTATGTGTAACCCATCATTATGTACTTTTTGAAATAGGAATTAGAAAAATAGAGTTGCCGTCATTATGTTCTTTTCAAATTGGCATTAAAAAACAGGGTTGCCATTAAAAAAAAATTGTGGATGACGTCATACCCTAAACTTGATACAACTTTAAATCCTAATCAAACAAATAAATATTGCAATTTTTTATTTTCAAAGCAGCGCACATTGAAAAAACAGCGTTGCCATCACATTATGTCCTTTTGAAATAGGCATTAAAAAACAGGGTTGCCTTTCAAAAAAAAATTGTGTATGACGTAATACCTTAAACTTCATACAACTTACATTCTAATCAAACAAATAAATATTGCAATTTATTATTTTCAATCAGCGCACATTCAAAACGGCTTAAGATACAGAAAAATAGTTTACATGGCGATGTTTTGATGTTTTCATGCATGCAGGTACAGGAGAAAGATCATGTTCCGGTTGAAGGTATATTTTGTCGATTTTTTCAAAACGATTCATAGACATGCTCAATAACGCGCTTCACTTTTTCATGTCCCGACGACGAATGCTATTAACAATCCGTCAAAAAAATCGAATTATCAGGAAAAATAAAGTCTTGAGTATAGAAGTTTAAAATTTTTATCCTGGAAATTTGCGTTCTCGATATTATGACCGTTCAAAGTTGAATATTAGCGATTTTTTAGCTTTTCAAAATTTTTGTTATCGTTTTGTGAGAAAAGTAAGGACCTTGCGACCCAACTGGATTGTTTAACCAACTCATATAATACTGCAGTCGGCTGTGCCTCACACAAAATTACGTCCCATTCTAAAGACATCGATTTTTTCACGAATTCTTTTTTTCTGTTAGACGATAGAAATTGTATGTGAATTTAAGAGCTGTAATCGGTTCTTCTGTAGTTCTCGCCGTTTTCGAGATACCTAGGAGGTACCTGATACCTACAATATTTTTTTTTTATATTGAATCTTTTTGAAAAAATCGCCGATTTATCACCACTCTTAATTATAGATATTGGATTTTTTAGACAATCTGAGAATGCAATAATATACAGAGTGTCCTATTTAAAATGAGAGAGTTGATGGCACACTTCCGGTTAACCGGCAGTGGTATGGGATGGTAAATATTTTATTTCATTTCGTCGAAATTAAAAACATAATAGAACACATTTTTGCAGTGTTAAAGTGTTATATTCCAATCATATATTTCAATTTATTGGAAGATTATTTCTCTCTCTCTCTCTGTCGCCTTGTAGCGGTAAGATTCTCGCAGCGGCTCCGTATAGAGCTTTTTATTGAGGTGAGAGCTGAAATGTTTTTTTTTTTGTAAAATTTTCATATTTCTTGTTTCATTTTTGAATAATTTTTATTCTTGCGTTAAATGTTCATTCTAATAAAATTAAATGCCTATATTATACCTACGAGAGGTGCGTAAAAAAACTAAACTACCAGCCCTGCTACTGTAACACTTCTTTATTTTTCGTCCGATTTGAAAAATTCAAAAACCCTTTTTAACGGCTCAAAACCAGCTGATAAAGTCATTGTCTTGATGAAAATACTTGCGAGTAACCATTGTCAATTATTTTTTTATTTTTCTTTTAAATTTCTCTTTGTCAATTATTGTGTTTTTCTGATCTACGATTTCTTTTGATCGTTATATGCAACACTGGAAAAATATTATAAATTAATAATTTTTACCTTTTTTATTTTTTTTAACTTTTGTATGGATCACTTAGATCTATCTATATTTCATAAGTCTCTGGAACCTGCCTTGAATTTTTTTTCAACCTGTTAGAAACTTTATTAAATAAGAAGTGAAAAAATAAGAACATGATTATTAACACTCTGTGTACCTACCTATATATGTATAGGTATAGTAATTTTTATTTTTTCCAGTTTTAAGCAGCTTGAAACTTGAAAGAGATTGAAACATCTAGAAATGGTAAGATATTATAAGAAAAGTGTGAATAAAAATTGTAGATAAAGCAATAATTTTACAATACATTTTTTCTTCAAACGTCAGTAAATCAGACATTACTCGACTCAGTAGCCGGTCTCAAAGTTTCACTTTTCCTCCGCCGGAGCTAAAGTGTTGCCAAGCAACACTTTACCTCCGCCGGAGCTAAAGTGGTGCCATAGCAACATCAAGATACAAACACATAGCTACCTGTATTAAGAATCAACTAAGTATTGAAATTCTATTAATGTAGGCCCGTATATTCATCAATAAAATTCAACCTAAGATATGAAAACTCTCTAGTTTATTATTATCTAATAAGGTTAAAAGGAATTTGGTATTAATCAAACATAATCTTTGGAAAATCTACACCGAAACGAAGTAATTCTGTGAAACGTCATAATTATACCCGAAGCCGGACGGTCGACAGTCGACTTCAGTCGAGTCGAGCTCGTGCTTGGCTCAGTCGGCTCAAACGTCAGAAAAAAAGTTGGGTTATTGCGAGGTAAACAAAAATAATTATTATTCCGTATTGAAATTTGAATATTGAACACAAGGATAATAATTATAACCATATACCTAGGTACATAAAGGATACCAACATCTTATATTTTTATTATTAGGTAGGTATTAGTGACTACCTACCTACCTACAATGACCTACATATTTAACATTCAACTTCTGACTGACTGGCATCATCAAACAGAAAATGAAAAAATTGACCAAGCAGGGTCTAGCAAGAGGTAGGTAGATGTTATCATTAATTTTATAACTTACTTACAAACTTTTATAACGTTTTTAATTTTGATTTTGCGATGATTAGTAGTTTAGTTACATAATTATTATTTTATTATTTTTCTTTAATAATTTCAATAATAATTTCTCGATGTTCACTGACGTTGATGACAGTGTCAATTTGACAGCGCCGCGTTTCTATTTTTCTATAGAAGCAGCCCATACTCCATACTCACCTACTTATACCAGTCCAAACCTTTTGAAAATTCGCTTTCCTGCAATTAAAAATGATGTTCTTGCTTAAATTTGCCCACGTTTGAAGAAAAAATAGTATATTTTATTTGGAGGAAAAGTGACTTTTCATGGCTTGCTCTCTATTATCAGCCTCACTTCGTTCGGCTGATAAACACGAGCGCGCCATGAAAAGTGTCACTTTCCCTCCGTATAAAATAATATACTATTTTATATATTAAAATATTTTTAATGTAAGATAAGAGTGCAATAATAAACCAAAGACATTTTCACATAGGTAGTTAGATGTTTATTTTCCACATTTTGTATTATATTGTATATAAATAATAATTGAGTTTGCTCATCACTTGTACAAATTGTATAAAAATAAATACGTCGCTAGAATATTTAATCGCATTTTCTATTCCAGTCTTTTTAAACGTGCACCCAGTATTCCACCTACATCCTACAAGGATATATGAATGTTATTTACATAAAGCTATTACGAATAAATATTTATCAGAATGAAATCTTTAGTCAAGTGTCACCCACATGGGAGCACTCATTTCATAAGTATAAACAATATGAAATTACCGACACAATTAAAAAGCAGACGGTGGATTAAATTTCCTGAACCCCACTCTTTTTAATACCACCCGGGGTAGACTTGTTTACGCCCCTTAAGTTACTGCATCCTCCTAATTTTTTTTTTGCTACGATGTTTTAATTTAAATTACTGTAATTAAGAACAATTTAATTAATTAGTAGTAACATACTTTGAAAGGGAAAACATAAACACCCATTTTTGAAAAAATTTGCATCAGAGTCATATCTGATGATCACAAAAATAAGATGTAAACTTTTTACTGTTAGGTTGCCAGTGGCGTCGGTAGACATCCACGAAAGGGTTAAATTCTGTATTTTTTTTTTAATTTTAAACAAGACATGGAGTTATACTGATATGATTATGACCATGAAAAATTTCAGAAAATCAATTCCCAGAATGGCCAAAATATTCTTTATGGGTACGTTTATTTCAGACACATTTCAAATTTTCTGTTTACAAAATGCTCCTGTAGGTCTATCTTTCAAGTTTTTTACACGAAGTTTTAAATTTCTTTAGAACTAATAGAGGACTAAAAATTTTCCTTGAAAAAATTTATGAAAGTCACGTGGTTTGATGTACCATCAGGTGATGATAATCTGTCAAAGTTTTAAAGTTAGCAAAAATCTTTTTTCATCGCGATTCAGGTCGCAGTTTTGAGTCTATACATATACAGGTGATCCATTTTAATCTGAACACGGAAATATTTCGGAATTGTGGGGTTATTGAAAAAAAAGTTTTCAACAAAAGTTGTATGGTTGTTAGGGGGACGTAGTTTGGGGGCACAATCATCCCCCCTCTCCCCCACCCCTCGCGGGAGGTGGGGGCAAGTAAATTTTTTTAAATAGGAACCCCCAGTTTTTATAGCGTACGTCGATTGAGTTGACAAAAACGTGAAACTTTTGTTTGAAACTTTTTTTTTTAAACGGAAACCTGTCAAGTTATCGGGCTGTCAAAATTGAGATTTTCTAAATTATTTTTGGCACGCCTCGATAATTCGTTGCCTCATATCTTCCCGTGTTGTTGGGTCTCTCTCATAAACAACCCCTTTCAAATACCCCCATAAGAAAAATTCAGGGGATGTTAAATCCGGGCTCTTTGCTGGCCAAGGAATGCCACATCCTCTTCCGATCAACCGACCTGGGAATCTAGCTTCCAGATAGTTCCTTACAGCAACAGCATAATGTGGCGGGGCACCATCTTGCTGGAACCACATTTGTCTACGTGTGTCCAAATCGACATCCTCCAACAGCACCGGAAAATCTTGTTGCAAGAATCGTAGATACGTCGGGCCATCTAGAATACCTGAGAAAGAAATTGTAGAATTTGCGAAACTTAAACAAATTTTAAATTTGCGGGTAGCAGAACGGGAAGAAACTTGACTGTAAGAATGAGATATCGCTGATATTGAATGAAAAAAATTACCCTAAAAAAATGCGGACCGATCAGCTGACCATTCACTATGCCACACCAGACATTGATACTCCAACGGTGTTGATAATCAATCTCACGAACATAATGCGGCTGCATCCGAGAATATAATAATAATGAGAATTATGCCGATTTATTGTCTTATCGTTCTTAAAGGTAGCTTCATCACTGAACAACACGCGATTGAAGAATTGTCTATCCTGAACAATTTGTTCTTGCGCCCATCTACAAAATCTGACTCTTGCTTCAGCGTCAATTTAGGTCAATGCCTGATGCAAAGAGATGTGATAAGCGTGGAAGTGAGTAGCCTTCAAAATTCGATTGACCGTCCCATACGTCATATTCAGCAAATGACAAATCCTACGTTGACTGATGTGGGGGTTCACAAAAAACCATCCCCAGGACAGTCAGTATTTCTGGATCATCTGGATCATCATACCGCCTTTTTCTTCTTTGTCGGTGAAGAAACCCACCTCGACTCCGCTGCAGTAAAGCGAGAATGGTGACATGATTGGGATGACGCCATAAAGGAAATCTGTTGGCATAATGAATTGCGGCTGCCCGCGCATTTTCGCCAACTGCACCGTATACGAAATAATAATGTCTATTATCTCCTGCGGCAGATAGTTAGCCATTATGGCTTCAGAAACGATGAACGGGTTCACAGAACTTTGCAAATTCAAGGTTGACACTTAAGTTAATAATGAAGAATACACTAAATGCGATCTAAAAATTACTGTGCACAAGAGTGATTGATGTTTTTAACAAGACCCAATGATAAAAATTAAAAATGTCAATTTTGACATCTCGATAACTTGACAGGTTTTCGTTTAAAAAAAAAAAAGTTTCAAACAAAAGTTTCACGTTTTTGTCAACTCAATCGACGTACGCCATAAAAACTGGGGGTTCCCATTTAAAAAAATTTACTTGCCCCCACCTCCCGCGAGGGGTGGGGGAGAGGGGGGATGATTGTGCCCCCAAACTACGTCCCCCCAACAACCATACAACTTTTGTTGAAAACTTATTTTTCAATAATCCCACAATTCCGAAATATTTCCCTGTTCAGATTAAAATGGATCACCCTGTATATAGGAAGCTGAAATTTTTGTGACAGTTGAATTTCTACAGGAAGTGGGCTGCGATATTGTATTGGTAATTTTTGAACACCTTTATATGCAAAACTAAGCAAAATTTTCAATCAAATTACTAAAATAAGAAGAACATATCCCAAACTATACAGGGTGTTCCAATTTATAGTAGAGTACCTAACTTCAGCATTTGATATAAAAAGTAATGTTATAGGTATTAAGGAAGAAAGTTTTATGCAACCTGCATCGAGAAGCAAAGTGGGTGTTGAGTTTTTTTGGATATCTCCTACAAAAAAGTTTGCATGGATTCCTTCAATATCTTGAAAACAGTGCACCCTACAACAAAAATGTAACATGACTTTTCTCCTCTAAACAAAACCGGATAGGTATCTACCAAAAAAAAATCAAATAAGTCAATGGCGTCGAAATTATTAAAAAAAAAGGTATGTAGGTAACGACATACCCTCAGATCTCCGCAACTGGATTAATAATAATGTTTCTTTGCATGGGAGCATCAAGTCATGTACTTCAATTAAAGCGCATAGCTCTGTGGAAATTTTGGAGAAATACCGTATTGAGCCAATTTTGAGATATTCAAAAAATATAGTTTTCTTTCAGAAAACTTAACTATACTCATAAAACTAAGAACTTTTCAATGCATGTTGTATAAAACTTTCTTCCTTATAAAAGAACTTTTTCAATCGAATGCTGAAGCTACTCTACTATAACGTATAGCGTTCAAAACTCTTCGTTTCGTCTTTAGGTTACCATTAGTGGCTTAGATAGAAAACCACGAGATTGGTTAGTCCTGTATTTTTTGTAATTTTCACAATAGACAGCCATACTAATAAAATATTAGGTACCATGAAAAGACATGGAAGATAAATAATTGGACTTCTACCTCTGTCACAATAAGGAAGGCTAGCGCAGACTAGGGCTGTACAGGCTGGTCCATCATGCACTTATGCGTCCACCCCGGAAATAGAAGAGGTCATAATGCACTAATAAGTTGGGAGTATATCCTTTATGCGGAATTTTTCATGGGATTTAAAAGTTTCTCAGAATTTACCCTGAACCGAAAATTTTTGCTACCCTTTTCTGCATGTGATAGAAACTAATACGTGTACCTAATCAGAGTTTATATCTAAAGGTAAAGTTGAAAAAAAAAATATTTCTTCGGTACGAATATACTCCAAAGGACACTCAAAGTTTATATGAGTTTATATGAGCTCAAATATAAAGTAGTCGTACCAAAGGAGTCTTTTTCTTTTACTTTCAACTTTATACCTTTTGATCAATATGTAGTCGACCCAGTGAGGAACAGCTTTCGCCAATTCGTAATCAGATGAGTTTGTTTCCAATACGAATTTTTCATTTTTCAATAATAATTAATAATGGTCGTATTCACGAAGTGCTTTGTACTTTCGTACTTTTACGAAATCATGACAGTTCGTTGTGTTTTTTTTATACAAATTTTAATAAATCTGATTGGTTATCTGAAGATGATTTCGTAAAAGTACGAAGCATCTCGTGAATATTGCCAATAATTATACAATCTGTTATCTAAAATGTTTGATATTATTATAGGCGCACCGAGAATTTTATATAGTAATGATTTAATCGGTATGTTATAATACTTTACTGCGATCACTTTAAATCTTTGAAATGACGTAAACCAACTCTGCATCATCATAAAAGCCTTTTTTTTATTTTAACATTTGACACAAGAAGTATAAAAAAGTTCATATTTCAATCTTTTTTTCAATTCAAAACCTGGGAGTACTTGTATGTTTATTCGGCAAAGCTTTTAGGGTCGATATGGAACCCAGCGGCAGTCCAGTCGATCAATTAGTGGTAAAACGTTCAAAGGACTCCCTGTTTACTCAGCGTTTAGGAGATGAGGCTTAGTGATCTATTCCTGACACACGCGGACCTGCTTCTGACTCCATTATTATCTATAAACATATTATCCTGTACCGGATATTTCAGCAATGAAAATGAAAATAGGCTATCTCAACCTCATTTGCGTCAATTAGTGTCATTCTAAACGGGTCCAGTTAGTTCACTTGTTATAATTGAGACGTGCATGTTATTTCGTTTTGTTTGTTATTATTGTACGGATGGATTTCTTTTCAGTTAGCTAAAAAGCGGTTTCTTTCCAGGAATTCGCGTCCGCAGATACAGTGATCGGACAATCAGATGAATGGTTTTGAATTAAATAAAAATAGGTACCGGTGACCTAGATTAATTTTTTTATTTTTTTTGTAAAATTATCATAGGTCGATTTTACGCAGATGGTCCAGAATTAAAAGAAATTATGCTAAATCTGTCAAAGCAAAGTAAATTTTTTCAGCTCCATATGTTACTTCGTGAATACTTTCCTCACTTTCAGGGGCTATTAAGAATCGTAAAGCATAATCGTTTTAAGAAATTTGCATACGAATGAGCTGTTACGAGTCGCATTCAGAAACTTTGCAGGAACGAAGTGCTAAAATTGTAAAATAGGCTCTTTCCGTCACATTAAAATCGTTTAAGTTTCTTGTAAGGTGAATTTGACTTCTCAAATTTAAATTACTCCTGGTATGCACAATGATAATCTTAAATGTGTACAAGTTACAGGGTGTGCGAAGGTAAAAAGCTCATCTTCCAGAGAAGATATAGATCTGAATAAAAAAGCTTAATTTATTTAAGTATTACCTAACCCACACGACGCTGGTTTCGGCGCTGTATTGCGCTTGATGACTTTTTGTTTTATTCCACGTTGAAATTAAATAATCAGCATTCTAGAGTCCCAGCTCTCCAAAGGCATTAACTCTACAATACAAGTGGATTGGAAACGAGTGCTGCTGATTTTCTATTTTTTCCGACTAGAAGCATAGAACTCCATTAATTGTCAGAGCATTCTAGAATCCCAGCTCCCCAAAGGCATTAACTCTACAATGCAAGTGGATTGGAAACGACTACTGCTGGTTTTCCCTTTTTTTTCGACTAGAAGCATAGAACTCCATTAATTGTCACAGCATTCTAGAGTCCCAGCTCCCCAAAGGCATTTAACTCTAACTCTACAATACAAGTCCGATCAGCTTGAGCTGATTTTTTTCCAAGATGAGGTTTGATAGAGGGTCCGGTTAGGTCGATTTATGTTGAAGATATCGATGGTCTAATTCTAATACCCCGTAACTGTATGAATCAATATTTTACAGGAGAGAGCTTTTTTAGTTTTAAAGGGCTAAATATGATTCAGGAGGTTACAAAACTTTTTTTGTAGCCAATTTCCCAAGCCAATACGGTGTATTTCAACTCATGACAGAGTAAACGTACAACCGAATGGCGCGAAAAAGTAAAATTTGAATTTTTGCAGATACGGGGTATTAGAATTAGACCATCGATATGCTTTCACAAATTCCGGTCAGCTTGAAATTTTTTTTGGCAACGTCCTGTTTAACAAAGTCAGGTCAGCTATACATCTCGTTTGACAAGGTCTGGTTTGATATGGTCCCTTCAGCTCGAATTATTTTGCGTTTACCCGTGTGACAAGATCCGCTGTCAGCTCGAATTTTTTTTTTCACAATTTCAGGTCAGCTCGAAAATTTTCTTTTCTTTTGGTACGATCCGGTTAGCTCGAATTTTTGTTTTTTTACGATAAGGCAAGCAATGATATCGTTTAAGTTAAAATGCAGTTGATGTCCGAAGCGTGTGCTACCCCACATTACCCGTTTTTTTTTAACAGGGTGTTTGTTAATATAACATGACACTGTATTTTTAACTGTGTATAGATTGAATTAAACATTTTTTTTAACAAACTTTTCTTAAATAAGTCAAAAATAAACAACATAACGACGATTTGAAAATTATTTTTGTTTTTTTTTTAGAAAAGTGCCCCAATGATGTTTCGGTTAAAAACGGCTAGCTTGATTGGTCATTAAATAAAAAAAATAAGAAAATTTCAAATTTCGTATTTTTCTTTTTTTTTCGTATCTTTGCGGTATGATGAAGTTTAGACTCAATTTACTTAAAAACTATGGGGAATATTGTATACAGGGTGTCCCAGCTTATTCGAAGCGGTCTCTGTAGGCCAAACGATTGATTTTTTCCTGAAAATTTTTCAAATTCAAGTACAGAATCAAAATCGCCATAATTTAAAATTATTTTGGAGTATACAGAGTGTCCCATATGAGAGTGGCATATCAAAGTTATGTTTTTTTAAATGGAATGCTCCTATGTTATTGCATTTTTAGATTGTCTGAGAAGAGAAAATAAGATGGGCTTTCACAGTTGGTGTTTAAATTCAGAAGTTTTTGGGTTATAAACAAGTGAAAATCGTCATTTTTCAAGTTCAAGGTACAACGAAAACGGCTAAAGATAGAGAAAAACGGCCTACATGTCCCTATTTTAACTTTTCATGTACTATCCTATGGTATAGAAACATTTGTACTTTCTTTGATTTTTTTATTTGGCGACGCGTGGAGAAATCTCAGAATTTTTCAAATTTCTTATCACCCTGTATAAACATTTCATCCACATCATAGGATAGTACATGAAAAGTTAAAATAGGGACATGTAAGCCGTTTTTCTCTATCTTGAACCGTTTTCGTTGTACAGAGCCTTGAACTTGAAAAATGACTATTTTCACTTGTTTATAACTCAAAAACTTCTGAATTTAAACACCAACTGTAAAAGCCAATCTTATTTTCTCTTTTCAGACAATCTAAAAATGCAATAACATAGGAGCATTCCATTTGAAAAAACATAGCTTTGATATGCCCTGTCATATGGGACACTCTGTATACCCCAAAATAATTTTAAATTATGGCCATTGTGATCCTGTACTTCAATGTGCAAAATTTTTTTGGAAAAAATCCATCGTTTGGCCTACAGAGACCGCTTCGAATAAGCTGGGACACCCTGTATTCATAAGAATACCTTATTTTCTAAAGAAAGCTTCATGAAGGAAATCCAAGGCTTATTAATATATAAGGTCTTGTAAGTCCATGGACCTCTAAGTTGTAGAGCGAAAAATGGTTCATGTATCTAACCTGTATCTACGCCACTGATTAATTTTTCCTCACGTTTTTCTTCGTTTCGTGTGCTCTAAAGTATAATAAACAATCTCATGGTATAAAATTAAAATATTGAGAAATTCGCCAGTTATTTGGCGAAAACTTATAAAAGAAATTTCAACACCCTCTATTTTTTTATTTTTGACTTATTTAAGAAAAGTCATTTGAAAAAATTGTTTACCTTCTTCCAATATATGCACAGTTAAAAATAAAGTAATAAAAAAAAAATGAAAACATTAAAAAAAAACACCCTGTATATACCTACTACCTAGATAACAAACTCAAGTTTTCTATCTTTGTGTAAATTTTTTTTTTTGCTCTATTTTATTACTGTTTGACCTGTCAATTTTTTTTTCTATAATCAATGAGCTTATTGTTTTTCCTGTCACTAATAAGGGAACTCATTTTTTCTGCCCAGAATGTGATAATAATCAAAAGTAATAGATCGAAATAGATATGGGATAAAATTTGTTATGCATGTATCTATTCTTCATGTGCCCTTAGGATGACCACGAATTCTAGTTTCTGTGCATATGGATGCGAGACAGCTTGAATTTTACACAGAGGTAGGTATGTTTTCTATGAATTATTGCTCCTATCTTAAAATTTAGTTTTATTTATCTGGAGGTAGAGAGAGGTGAGTGAAGGCTCTTATTCTAATCTACCCAAGTCAAGTTTGCCACACTTCGATCAGGGAGAGGAACTTTTTTTCGTTTTTACGTCTTGAATTGAAAATTAATGATTTGTTTGCGTTGATAATAATGTTGAAGAAACATTATGAAACACTCAATTAATAATTACCGTAAACTGAAAAATATGCAACAATTGGAATTCCACGTCCAGCCATCATGCTTCGGCCAAATTTTTGTTGAAAATACTTCTAAATCCGTGGCCGAAAGCGTGGCTGGACATGGAATTCCATTTGTTGCATATTTTTCAGTTCACGGTAATTATTTACCTATTGGGTGAAATTTCAACACAAACAAATTTTCAAGCTGTAAAAAAACAAAAAAAAAATAAAAAATTGCTGGAAAAATAATCGAAACCCTCTCCCTGGCCGAAAGCGTGGCTGGCCCAAGTGTGGCTAACTTGACTTGGGTTTCTAATCTTGTCAAACTTATCTCAACTTATTAAAACAAAAAGAACTGATTCCTGAAAAATAAATCATAATTTTGTATCACCATGTATTACCTATACCTCAGTCGACCAACAGATATAGTAATAAAACTGCGCACAAAACGTTTAAGGTCCAAGTAGTCACATCTGTAGGCAGATAGTGCCTTATTTATTGGTTACCGGTTCCAGTAAGCCAATGAGAAGGGCATTCTAAGATTTGTGTATACAGGGTGTCCGGTAAGTACCTCCTAATCTCTCGGTAGCATACAGGGGAGGTCAAAATAAACCTAGTCTGTCATAAAAAACATTCCTAAAGTGTCCCTAAACGGAGATACAGAGCCCCAAAATGGTACCCTAAGATTTACTTTTTTGGCTCTAACTTTTGAACCGACCTGTATAATTTGATGAAATTTTAATTTTTTTATAGAGGCCATAAAGACTCATTCAGCCATATCAGAGTGGATGTTTGACGTCCTAAAAGAAGTCAGGAACGGACTTACCACCACACTCATTGTGTCAAAGTTTTGACAAGTGTCATTTTACAGAGCTGAAAACTTATTTTTTAAATACGCTGGTCATTCATCTTCACAAAAGGTACTCTTAACATATTTCGATAAAACTAGCGGTTCTCAAGGTAAATCGACTTTTATGCGAATTTTGATCAAGTTCCGTCAATAGCAATCCATTAGGTATGTAGGTAGGTTTATCAACAAGAACCTGATTTTTACCTGTTTGTGTTCAGCATTAGTAACTTTTGAGTGTTTCGCATACCTAAAAACCGATTTATCTCGAAAACCGTCAGTTTTACCGAAATAAATTAAGAGCACCTTTTTTAAAGATGAAGTATTAGACTATTAAAAAAAATAGTTTTTAGCTCTGTAAAGTGACACCTGTCAAAATTTCGACTCAACGAATATGATGGTAAGTTCGTTCCTGACTTCCCTGACGACGTCAAACATCGACTTTAATATAGCCTGATGGCTCTCTGTGGCGTCTATAAAGTGTTTAAATTCCATCCAATTATACAGGTCGGTTCAAAAGTTAAAGCCAAAAAAGTAAATTGCGGGGCACCCTTATCTCCATATCTCCGTTTGGGGACACTTTAGGAAAATATTTTTTATGACAGACTAGGTTTTTTTTGACCTCCCCTGTATGCCCCCGAGAGATTAGGAGGTACTTACCGGACACCGGTATAATTCTTGTCTACAAGGTCTGCCTAGGTACCTGGATTGTAAACTTACCGCGCACTTTTATTACTATATCTTTTGGCCGACTGAACAATACCTGAGCATTCCTGAAGTTGACTTATATTTTAAGATTTTCATTCAGAGACTGCCTTAATACAAAAAATTACAGGAAACGAAGAAGCATGCTATAGATGTAATATTTTGAACAAAAATTTTAATTCAAGGCGTTTGTATTTCCTGTAAAAAAAAAATTAATGTGTATTATAATTTTTATAAATCTGGTAAACATTGATAAGAACCCAACCACGCATCTGAAGGAAAAAAATATATTTTTGATTTCATTAAACAGAACATTTTTATACGTGGCATCTGGTGGATTTCTCATCTACTAAAAATCACGGTAAGGCGCCCCATCGTAACGTAGGCAGGTTTCGCTTCCAAGCTCAGAATAAACCTCCTTCTTCTTCGATTGATCCGACCAAGCTAGAATAAACTGTTACTAGATGGCGCCTACATCAAAGACATGGTTTTTAAATTTTGCAATAATTAATTTAAAAAATTATTATTTAATTCCAGTTATTCTGGATTTATACCTACTATCATTGTCGAAATAGAAGAGCCTTACTACGTAAAGTGCTCAAGTAGGGGATCAAAGGGGCCATTAAATGAGTTTATTCAGCTAACAGGGCATGACGGATGTGTTTACCCTGATATTAAATCTGAATCTAACCGAGCTGTAACGTGATACTTCATAATTCATTACGGAAATAAATGGGATCGAGTGTTCTAGACAAATAGAGTTATTTGATATCTCACCTTTAATAATTATTATTTAGGCTTATGGCTTTTATTTTCATTATTAATAGAAGTAAAACCTATTTTGCTACTGATGGATTTTTTATTTGAAGAATTGTCGTATTTATAAATGAAAATCATTATCAGGTGCAAGTAGGTATAGGATTTCAAAGAAGAGATGCTTCGAGCTTCAGAACCCACCCCCCCCCCCCCCCCCCCCCCCACACACACACACACACACACACACTTCAGGAATATGGTAAATGAACAGAAATGATTCTGCTTTATAATTATGTGCCAAAGTCAGTAATAATTAATAACCCATGTGCTCATTTATTTATATTTATTTTCATTTTTTTAATGGGGGTGTCGCCCCACCACTTAGATCGCACTGGGATTAGTTTGTCATCCGCGATTAATTATGTGCTAATTATGTGATTAAAGATTCTCAAAAAAGATCACTCTTTACTGAACTTCAAAACTGAGAAGATATTAGACCTTTTTTTTGAGAAGTATTTTCATAGGTTAAAAAAGAAAAGCCGGAAAATTTAATTTTCGCAAATTACTCGAAAATCAACGACGAAATCATTTTAATTTTCATAATTGACGCGTTTTATCAAAAAAAAAAAAAAGAGATTGATGATGCGCGTTAGGTACATTTTTCTTTTGTACATCATTCGTTTTCAGAGATTGCCTTAAAACGATAATTTTACCCACTATGTATAGGTATTTCAAGAATAATTTTTAAATTAAAATTCAGATGGGTCTTTTCAATAAATTTTTTTATAATTTCACATAGGTATATAGGATATAGGTTCAAGTTTTGGGGATGGATGCAAAATTGGTGTAGCAAAATCCCTGCGTAATAGTATTGCGCTTTTCAGCCCTCTCTTGCAAAAAGAGAGGGATGACAGATGACGGACGACTCAACTGAAAATCAGCAACGTTGATTTTGATCAGAAGCGTTGATTTATATACAGGGTTACTGGTAACTGGATACATTCCTTTGGTGATCTGATAAAACAAGAGGTAAGAAGTAAATTAACCCCAACATGCACTATACAAAACTCAATAGATTTTGAGATATTTCGATTTTCAACTTTTCTTAAAAAAATGGTTTCAAATGTCTTGAAATGTAATTTTCAAAAAATCTACTTTAACTTTTTGATTTTTTTTTTTTGCTGGAATACTTGTTCAATACTATGCTTCCTTCTGGAATAAAAAATATCCTGAGGTATTTCGATCGTGTGAAAATTTCAAAGAAAAACTTTCACAAACTATTTTTTTTAAATAAGATTTAAAAGTTTTTACAAGTTATTTTCGCAAAATTGTCAAGGCAACTTGCGTACAGTTTTAAAAACTTCCCTGTAGTAGCTATCTAACAAGGTACGAATCTTGTACAAGAATAACAGAATCTCTCCGCTATGTACCGTTACCGAGGAACAAATCCTTAAGTCGGGACGTTTTAAAAAAAATACGGCCCTGAACGGGGGTCTTAAAATTCTCGGATCCGGCCCATCTTCAACAGGTCGTATTTGGGGGTTCCGAGCTTCGTTCCTACCAAGTTTCGTCCCGATTGGTAAACTTTCAGACACTAAGAGTGATTCCTAGGCTATTCCCGAAAAATCCCGAAATTCCCGAAAAAATGACACTTCCCGGGAACGGATCCCGCTCATTTTCAATGGGCATCGTGCCACGGTGCGCCTCTTCAATCGAGCCAAATTTCAACTTTCCCACATGAAAACTGGCGGCTCTAGAGTGTTTCCTAGCAAAGTCACAGACAGACAGACCGACAGACAGACATTTTTCGGGCACAAGAATACGTATACTTACGAAACTTCTGTGACTTTGCTAGGAAACACTCTAGAGCCGCCAGTTTTTATGTGGGAAAGTTGAAATTTGGCTCGATTGAAGAGGCGCACCGTGGCACGATGCCCATTGAAAATGAGCGGGATCCGTTCCCGGGAAGTGTCATTTTTTCGGGAATTTCGGGATTTTTCGGGAATAGCCTATAGGAAACACTCTTAGTGTCTGAAAGTTTACCGATCGGGACGAAACTTGGTAGGAACGAAGCTCGGGACCCCCAAATACGACCTGTTGAAGATGGGCCGGATCCGAGAATTTTAAGACCCCCGTTCAGGGCCGTATTTTTTGTAAAACGTCCCGACTTAAGGATTTGTTCCTCGGTAACGGTACATAGCGGGGAGATTCTGTTATTCTTGTACAAGATTCGTACCTTGTTAGATAGCTACTACAGGGAAGTTTTTAAAACAATTTGTACGCAAGTTGCCTTGACAATTTTGCGAAAATAACTTGTAAAAACTTTTAAATCTTATTAAAAAAAAAATAGTTTGTGAAAGTTTTTCTTTGAAATTTTCACACGATCGAAATACCTCAGGATATTTTTTATTCCAGAAGGAAGCATAGTATTGGACAAGTATTACAGCAAAAAAAAAATCAAAAAGTTAAAGTAGATTTTTTGAAAATTACATTTCAAGACATTTGAAACCATTTTTTTAAGAAAAGTTGAAAATCGAAATATTTTATCTCAAAATCTATTGAGTTTTGTATAGTGCATGTTGGGGTTAATTTACTCCTTACCTCTTGTTTTATCAGATCACCAAAGGAATGTATCCAGTTACCAGTAACCCTGTATACTCGCCTTATTAAAATTACACCCACCAGAATTATAAATAATACAAAGTGTTTGAACGTTTAACTATTATTACTGTTCATGTGTGTAGAAGTTGACGGACAGTGATGTTGAAGATAACTGGTTATTAAACTGGTCTCCTCAAAGAAGAGACATTATTTTTAGTTGTATATCATATTAAGTACGTACCACGAAGTCAACAAACTCATTTTTCTTTGTCTTTAAATTTGAAGCTAGATGCCAGATGAAATCAATAAATTTCTTTACGAAAATCACTCCGCGATAATGATAATCTATGCGAAAGTGTATCTATCAAGATAAAAGATTTGATTTCTATTGTTGAAGATTTTTGTCTTCTTTTTGTTATTTTCTTTAAAAGATAATGTTTTCTTTTCTTATTTTTAAGCGATTTTGCATGTTTTATGTGAAAATAAAATTTTATTTGGGTTTGAGCAAATAGACAATGGTACCGAATTATATAAAAAAAATATCGCAGGCAACTGATTGGCATGTATCATCATAAAAACAAATTTTTTATCAGAAGAAATTTTCGAATTCTGACGTCATCAATTTTTCTTAAATAGGCAACTCTTCCTATTTTGTCATAAATCGATTCTCCTTTTCATGAATAAAACGATATCATGCACTTGGTGGTTTATTGCCAAACGCTGACAAGATACTTAATATTTGTTAGAAAAATACAGAAAAATTTAGAAACGAAAAAAATGGAACTCTATTGCTAGGAAAAGATAAGTTTTCGCTTAAATTGCCTGAATTAAGTTTTTTTTGCCATTCTGTTTATCGAAATTATTCAAATTGTCGACTAAATACCTACCTACTTCTTGACCCGACATAATCCGGCACGAGTGTAAACTCTCGTGGCCCCCTAAATGACCCCCGCATATTCTAAGAGCATAAATTCTTTTTGCACTTTCAGTGCAAAAAATCGCATTTTTATTGGTTTTTTGCTTAAAATAAATGAAAAACTGATGGGGCAATCTAAATGGTCCCAATGTAAGAATTGTAGAGAATTAAAAATTAATCAGGGATTTTTTTTAAATTCATAACGTCGCCGTTTTTGGAGGTGCAAGTGCTGTCTCTTTGCGAGATAGTCGACATTGATAGGTACTTCCTGTTTGAAAAACCCAGACGCTGTTGGATAATTAGTTCTCGTTCTCGTGTATTTCAATCAAAAGTTCGTCAGCACAATCATTACTTTGCATCAGAGAGACTGGATGCTCTGAAGGTCGTCCGATTCGAATTTGTCCAACGGATTTGGAAAATAGAAGTTTTCAGCTATATAAAATGTCAATCTTCGTTTTTTATTTAAATGCTGAAAATATGTAAAAAAAATGCGCGCAAAAATGAGCGAAAGCGGCTCAGCGCCTGAGAGGGGGGAGGTTGAACAGTAAATGAGGGGTACAAGTTACAACAGCGCTTTCCCCTCCACTGCTGTTCTACCACCACAACATCTCGAGTGTTCGGCCGTTTTCGCTCATGTTTACGTGCACTTTTTTACCCATTCGTCAACATTTAAATATAAAACGAATATTGACGTTTTATAACTGAACACTTCTACTTTCCAAATCCGTTTGATAAATTCGAATCAGACGACCTCCAGAGCATCCAGTCTCGCTGAAAAATTTGGTATGAAGAATTTCTAAAATTGAATTGAAAAATTGAAGAATATCGACTATTTCACAAAAAACCTACACTACAACTTATAAAATTACGACGTTACGAATTTTTGACAAAACGCAGTTTTTTTTAAGTATTCTTTCTTAATAATGAACCGATCGGGTTGTTTCAACTCTCATTTTCTTCGTATTTCAATTATCTACAATTCGTCCATTGGGACCATTTACATATTATAAGCAAAGAAAAAGAAAAAAAGTCATTTTTTGCTTTAATAAAGTGTGAAAGTGAAAAAAAAGGTAAACTCGAGTAGAAAACTGTACAGTCAGAATATATGGGGAATATTTTGTGTGTGATGGCACCGGCGGTATTCCGTTGCTATTTTTGTTCGAATCTGATGATTTTAGAGCTCTTTTGCTTTGTGATAAACTCGCAATCTCGGCATGCGATAGATTGGGTTTATTGGTCCATTAAGTTCAGGATCGCCATTCGGTAGAAGGTGGTGGAGAGGTTGGAGACACTTACTTGGTTTTAATGAGTTTTATTAACAATTGACAAGTACATGGTTAAACTTAACTAATAAGATTAATTGACTACTGATTAATCGAACTAATCAGCATCATGATAATAATAATACTCCCTTGTTACATTACATATCTAGCTCTATTTATATTCTATGTGGTTCGAGGTCGCTGGAGGTGCTTACATGTCTAGAAACTCAAAGACGCTTAAGTCGGCAGGGCCGCGTGATTGTTTATAAACAAGTTTGTTTTATTAGTTCAATGCCAGGCTACGCAAGACATCTGTTTGTATACTTTAATTGTCTTATTGATAATATTTACTTGTTACCAATTCAGGTAATAATCTTTGGTTTCCCTTACAGCTTGGTCAGGTCTTCTACATTGTTAGGCCCATTGATGTACCCAAACCCATGATTTTAAGTGCCCTCAAAGCAGAAATCTTGGGGGGTTGAATCGCGTGCATGCGCAGGCCATTCTATCGCTCCTTGTTATGAAAAGCAAGTGCTAAAGATGGAAGGATTTCTTCCCACAAAAACATCAGTCAAAAATTTATAAAAAATCAGGGCCCTACTAACAGCCGGTCTTCAATAATTATTCCAGCCCACGCCTGTTTGGTTTTTCTATTCTGTGTGCGTTTGAGACTCTTGGGTCCAGTGAGGATTTTCCTGTGACCAGTATCAGAAGATATGGCGATCCACTGTAGCATTCAAACGAAAATTCTCCTCATCCGAGAAAATAATATTTTTTCCAACAAAACGTTGGAAATTTTGTCACATCTTAACTGGAATTCTCCACAGAACTGCCTCATTCAACTGCCTCATTCGCCTTGATTATTTTTTCAACTTGAAGTTTTTTCATTCATAAGAATATTTATTTGACTTATTTTGTTTATCAAAATCAAAACAGCCTGTATCTTATCAGCATCAGCGGTCATCAATAAATCACTAGTGGGTGATATTGTTTTATTCACGAAGAAGTGAATCGATTTTTGACAAAAAAAAAAGGATTTTATCACAAAAAAAGATGTTTTTGCAAATATTGTCATGTTTGGAATATTCACACAACTCCACTAGCGTTCACAAGTTCAATTTTTTTTTGTTATAGGTACCTATTTAAAAATTCAAAAATTATTGTCTGCACACGCGCTCCTGGTGAAAGCCAATAATAAGTGTGAATGTTTAAAAGTTTGAAAAAATAAAACTTTTTAAAAGAGTTCTCTAGAGTGCTCTCTATTCCGTTCCATACCACCCAACAAAACCCCGTATAAGATTACAGACTGCAGACAAAGGTCTTTATGGGAACAGGGAACTTGGGAAGGCAGGATTCCCCATTCAATTTCGCTGTCTGGCCAGACCTGTCCCTGTCCTAATCTGATATACGACTTGCATATGTGTACTTTGACGTTTGTATTTCGTATATGTATATGAGTCTCCCGTTTCCCTGGATGGTCATCTGGTTAGTGTTGCATACAGCGCCACACACTGCGGGCTCTCCCGTATGTATGGCGCCAGGCCAGGGAGAACACCGACTACTCTTGTCAGTCTTGTCAGTGAAATGACACCACGGAGCTGAGATGAATTGCCCATTTGCTCGGCCTTTGATTGACACCGACGACACTGATCGCCTGCCTGTGCGTGTGTCATCGTCATCATAGTGGGGATCTTTATAATATCTTACCGTGAACGATTCCTTGATTTAGGAGTATTGAATTGATATAGGAGCTGTTACATCATTGAGACACCTGAGCGAGGAGAAATAAGCTGAAGGTGAAATGAATGTTTTGAGAAGCCTTAACAAAGGTTTACATTGATTGAAAAAAATCTCGTAAGAAATACGAATTTCAAAATTTTATTAAATATACAGGGTGTATCATAGATATACCGACAAAGTTCTATGGGTGCATGTTGGGGGGAAAAACGCTTCGTTTTCGAGATACAGGGTGGTTAATTTTTTTCATCGTCACCAGTATTATTTCTGAGAATAATATTGTTTTTTTGACTTTTTTTTTCAACATTTTTTTCAGATTGCGCTGCTAAAAATCAACTTTTTTTGTATTTAAAATTGTTTTCAAGTAACAAGAAAAGTTGTGATCTTGCATGGCTGATTTATTTAAAAAAAAAATCAAAAATTATGTAAAAAATACCGTGTATCATTTTTTTTAAGCAAATAACTCAAAAGGTTGCCCAGTGATCACCTCTGAAATACTGTCTGAAACTGTAATGAATTCAAAAGGCTTATATAAAGTTAACAACAAACTCTCAAAATTTCATTAAAATTGGTTGATGTATAAATTTTAACACCCTGTATCTCGAAAACGAAGCTATTTTGGACAAATGTTTATGAAAAAAAAAAGTTTGTTTTGCCCCCCCCCCCCCTCTAGTACCCTAAAAGTTTGTCGGTGTATTTATGACACACCTTGTATATTGCATGTCATACCTACTTGTCAGTATAATTAATGGCCCCAATTAATTTAAACAAAAATGGCCCCAAGAATTAGAAGAAATACAGAAAATGAATACATTTTTATTTTGTTAAATTTAGATAACAGATAACGAGGAAAAACTGATGTTTTGGCTTGAAACAGCTGTACTGGTTGTTGTGAATTTGTTATCAATTTTAGATTTTACCTGAAGATTAGTTCACTCACTCATCGAACAGTTAGTCAACCTTGAGTCGTCGCGAATAAATCATCTAATTATAATATGTGTGTTGTTTTCTCAAGTAAACCATTTTTCGCGAGTTCAATAATTAGAGCAACCTTTTACATTCCATTATTCCTTCCTATCCCCCGCCCCTTTTTTTCCTAGCTCAATAATCAAAGTGCTCAAAGATCACCATGTAAGCAGCCAGCACGAAGGTAGGAGAAATTTAATTTATCTTTATAATATAAATAATTGTCATTACAACTGAAGTGCTTTTAATGATGGTTGAATTAACATTGAAGATGATCTTGAGGTGCGATATCATAGCAGAGATCTCAACAATGAAACGACGTATTTTTTGAGTCGAATTTTTGCTTAGATTTTGACGTAGGTAATTGTATCCCGAAAAGCAAGAAAAAATCTAAACAATGAAGCTGATTTTTCTCACTTTGTACATTATTTTTTGTAGTTAGAAATTAAAGTTGTCATTAGGAGAATATTAATGAAAACTTTCGATAGGTTAGGTAGGTACTTACCGACTTTTTAATATTAATTATTAATTCAATTTTCTAACATGACTAATAGGAGATTTTATTAAACGGTCTGTATAATTGGGATTGCGGAAATAGTTAAGTATCACGTGTTGGACATGGGCACTCTTAATATTATCATAAAAAACTGAATACGAGAGAAGTGGATTAAGCGCATTCAAATTTGGAGACAGCGACGATGTTTTGGGGTGGCGTCAAAGTTCTATCACAGTGTCTTGGCGCCTAACACCGTATGAAAAGCCAGGACTGTACTTAACTATTTATTTGGATTTATCATCATATAATAATGCAACTTTTTTCTTATTATTAATTTCATTCAAATGATGCTTAGGAAATCAATGGAGAATTCAATATTTTTCACGATGTTTGAACCCAAATGAACTTCAATTTAAGTAGAATTGTTTCAAAAATGGTATTTTTTTCTTATAACTACCTCGCATTTTTAGACACATGCAGTGTTAGTAGGTGTCATAGTTTTCTGTCTAAATATACGACAATAAACAGCAAGCTTTATAAACATTTTGATAAAATAAGATTCCCAAAAATTATAATTCCTTAGAAAGGTTCGTGAAAAATATCCATTGCACATTTAAATTTTATTTTACCAAAATAACACCAAAAAACGTGGTTTCAAAATTTTTGAAATACCAAATATCGTTAATATGTACTTCAAAAATTGTTCTGTGAAATTTTAGGTAAGTATATGAAGTTTTTTTGAAAACCGATTCACAAAAAGATTTGGGAGTCAGTAATTACCAGTCAATATACTTATGCCATATTAGGGGAAACATATAGGAAAAAAATTATTCCTATACAGGGTGTTAAGTACGGGGCCAAACTCCAAGGGGTGCTTCCTTGAGTGATTTTAAGAAGAAAAGTTCAAATAAACATGGGTCCGAAAATGCATATTTTTCAAGATACAGGGTGTCAAACTTTTTTTTTCTCGAAAACAAAGCAAGATATTAAAAAAACTCAAGAGATAAAATAGTTGTATTTCTAGTTGCTTAATTCGAAAAAAATACAAAATTAAAAAAAAAAGTCAGTGGCACCCAATTTTTTAATCAAAAATATTAGTTAGACTGTCTCCCGGGACGCCACTGGAATTAGTAATTTTAATCTAATTGGGGCTAAATTACCCTCTTGTTATTACAAACAGAACTGCCAAATTTCAACAAAATTGATTGAAAGAGTTTAGAGATATTCACGAACATTCGAATTTTTTTTTTAAGTTTGACACCCTGTATCTTGAAAAATATGCATTTTCGCACCCATGTTTATTTGAACTTTTCTTCTTAAAATCACTCAAGGAAGCACCCCTTGGAGTTTGGCCCCGTACTTAACTAACACCCCGTATACAGAATGTCCAAATTTTTCTTAAATTTCCCCGTTATTTCAAAACAGAAAAAATGAAATTTGGGAAAGGTGTAACGGCTACACCCTCAATACAACTTTACGCCTTTCAGCCCCCCAAGTAACCATCTCCTATTTGTTTTTTTTTTTCAAATTGCACCCCTAATTTTTTTTCGCTACATGATGTCTCACTTCGTTTTGAATTAAATGACATGCATGCGATTTCTGGAAACCCAAGCATTCTAAGCACTAACTTGGATTATTTGGGAAAACTATTATTATACTGTCAAATTATTCCGGGACTATTCTTTTCAACCGCATGGCATTTCGACTTGGCTATTGTTATTTTTCGTTATCATAGTAACGCCTCATTGTCGTCAAGTGTAACCATGGAAATAAAAATTTGTCCAGAGCTTAATAGAATCGGTGAGTGGAAGAAGGGTCCATGTGCGGAAATAGACATTTTCCAGAAAACGAAAAAAAATAATTATCTCAAAAAGGAAAGAGAATTGCGTAATGGTATGGACAGGTAACTTGTTTATTATGCAACTGTAAATTGTTTTATAGAAAAATAAAAAATTTTACCACATCGAAAATATTAGACCCTTCTTCCACTCAGTTTTTTTTTTTTTTCTTGTTTATTTGTTTGTTTATTGTTTTATTTTGGTATACTTTATATTATAAAAAATATAAGGAATAATAAAAGAGTATATAAAACGTGTGATCAAAAAAAAAAAAAATTCAACAGTTTCAGCCTCGGTTTCAGCAGTGCGTAACAGTGCATGAAACAATATGGTATAATAGAAATAGAAGGCTAAATCTTCACCACTAACGTAACGTATCACTAACATGGACCGTCATTTTGCTCAGTCTGTTTCGCAGAGGGGTGATTGTAGGCAAACGGAATTTTGGATCCGTTTTGGGCTCAATCAATGGATGGAGGGAGGTCATTTTAACAAAATGACTATTCCACTTCGAAATGTCAATTTTGTCCACTTGGACCCTTCTTCCACTCACCGACTCAATTTAATTTTGAAACGACCTCAAAAAGTGTTCTTTTTTACCATGAGGCAACCATCGTTTTTAAGACAGTTTACTGTTTTTGGCAAACTAAATATGCTTAGATTTTCAAAGAACTCATGTCATTGTATTCAGAACGAAGTCAGTAATCCTGACGATCAAATTAAAATTAGGGGTGTAATTAAATAAAAAAAACAAGTAGAAGTTTATAACGTGGGGGTGGAAAGACGTTAAGTTGTATTGAGGATGCAGCCGTAAAGCCTTAAGGGTACATTTGAAGTTTCCCAAATTTCATTTGTTTCTATTTTGAAATAAGGCGGATATCCCATGATTAAGAAAATTTGGGACACCCCTGTATTAGTTATTATTATTTATTATTAAAAACTCTCAAACTGTACTTTTAGAGACATAAATAAAAAAATATATATCAAAAAGAGAAAAATACTGAATTCCTCTCTGATCAAAAGATCCAAGACGCATCCCTGTCGGCGACAGTTACTTGTTCCCACCCAACACCTTATCTCAGTGCCGGCCCATATATTATTGCGTCTATTCTGCGACAGATTCCCGGTTAACTTAGCGCGATTCTGATTCTGTCATAATTGCCGAGGTGCCGAATAGACTAGACACTCCTTGTCTAATTCGATGTTCCACTCTGCATCATGAAGATGATCTGCATATCGAAACGGTGACAAATTGCCTCTTCGATCCCTTGTCACTTTTATTAAGGTGTCCCAGCGTTCATGAGGGTAATTATATGTGACGTGGTTCTTAAGTACCTACTGGTGGGAAATAACACTACTTATAGAATAATCCAGGAATAATATTTCTGATTATTGTAAAGATCTCATAAAGTTAGAACGATGACAGGATCGTAATGTGATAAACTCATAAGGATGGCAGGGTCGACATGGTGTTAATCAGGAAGGGTGAAGGGTTAAAAACACAGTTCAACAATAACACCTAAACTTTCTTAGACTTGATCGACGTTACCGCATCTTCTTTGGAATTCTTGATTAAATGTATATTTACCCAATGTACATACAGTGTAATATTGGTAGGTACTGATTTTTCATTGCCCAGCTAGTATGACAGTAGTACTATTATAAACATTGGAAAATCATTTTGTATAAAGCAAATGTTTTTGAAAAAAGAGAAAAACCAAGTCAAGGTATATGGAAGATACAAAAAAAATAAAAATTACAAAATTTGACAATGTACCTACCTGACTTGAGAATCTCAGATTTCTTTCTGTGGAGTTTCTTGAAAAACATTGTTTATAACACTGTTCTCAAAATCTTCAGGAACTCAAAAATAAATTTTCTGCGTCATAATAATATTGATTACACATAAATATTTTAAAAATCAACGGTAGTGTCGTTGATTTTACTTTAACATACTTTTTTTGAAAAAAAAATTATTTACAATAATTACTCAGTCTTTCTCTCTTGGTTTTCCTATTTTCTTTTGTTCACTTGCTTTTCACAGCATGTCAAATGATTTTCTCATTTTTCAAGTTCCCAGTCATTGATTTATCAATCAATTTCCCTTTCCCTTTGTGTCAAACTGTTTTCATTTCATATTAATTGATTTTCCCCTTTATTTTCAGTGAGCATTTTCAATTTCGCATAAAGCAAATGTTTTTGAAAAAAGAGGAATTTGGTTTGAGAAACAACACTGACGTTTGATAAATGGGAAAATCATTTGACAAATTGAGAAACACAATTGACAAAAGAGGAAAACCAAGTACTAATCATATGAAAGATACAAAAAAAAAAAGAAAATTGTCAAACTTATTGTACCTGACTTGTGAATCTCAGATTTTTTTCTGTGCGGTTTTCTGAAAAACAGTGTTCTTAAAACTGCTCTCAAAATCTTTAGGAATTCAAAAATGAATTTTCTGCAGCATGTTTATTTATTACACATGAAATCGAGGGTATAGTGATTTTAATCGAGGGTAGTGATTTACAATATTTACAGTGTTTCTCTCTTTATTTTCCTTTTTTGTCAATTGTTTTTTACGGTATGTCAAATGATTTTCCTATTTTTCAAGTAACTAGTCATTAATCTATCAAATAATTTTCCTTTATGTCAAATTGGTTTCACTTAATATCAATTGATTTTCCCGTTGTTTTTCAGTGACAGTATTATAAACATTGGAAAATTATTTCGTGTAAAGGGAATATTTTTTTGACAAAAGAGGAATTTGATTTGAGAAACAATAATTGGGAAACACAATTTAAAAAAGAGGAAAACCAAGAGAAAATTACTTATAACTTTACTTATTAATTTTGTTCCGTTTAACAATAAATTTATGACAAATCTAATTATGTAAAAAATACACAGAGTGTCAAGTTTGAAAAAACAGAGCTGTATGTTCAAAAAATTTCTATATAGTCTTGGAAACAATTTCTATACACCATTGTGTACCTATAAACAATTTAGATCCAATTTAGTTTGATATAGGTACTTTTCTAATTTAATTTTTTTGTCTCTTTTATATTTCGGTAAAGAGAAGTTGGAATTAAAAGTCAGCCAGGAAAGAGGGTACCTATAATCATAATCTACCCTTCATCTTGTAGGTAGGAAAGTACTCACACCGCACTTGTCTTATCTACATTGCCTCTGAAGCCTGAATACCAAAATTAAATATCTTAATTATCCTCTCACGGCACACTTGTGTTTTTTCTGCATCTCAATATCGTATGGCGATAGCTAATTTTCATTTTACCCTTGGTGCTTAGACTGAAACGTAGTAATGAATTATTGTTATTGATATTGTTTATGTATACTGGTACCGTTCAGTCCAGCGATTTACTTTTCATAGAGACTAATATCTGTCACATTAATAATTATTATAATACCCTTTAAAGACTCTCAGAATTTAGTTTAGTAGGTATTTTGGTATTTAAAACCCCTAGCATTAATCCCTTGGATCTATTGAGTTTTTCTGTTGACGTATTAATTCGTTTCTCAAGTCAGTCAAATCGTAAATTCATCACTTCATCAGACGATCAGGTTGATCTCGATTGAAATTTAGGCCTGCTGATTTTAATTTTTCCAGCATGTGTCTCTCAAAGAAGATAGGATAAATCATAGATAAAATTTCTGGAAGTAAATATGTCATCTGGAATCGTCATACTTGTGTAAAGAAAGTGATACTCTCAAGATTATTTTGATATAAGAAAACTGAACTTTACATGACAAGTTATATAGGTATGTAAAATGCTTGCGTGACTGCTAATATGCGTTTACGTGACTAAGTAAGTACCTACAGTACCTAATGCTTGATATATGCGGATAATAATTGAAGAGTTTTTTTTACTCGCAACAAAAGTAGATAAAAAATGGTAAACTTATTATTATTTTTATAAAAAAAAAACACAATAATTTAATAACAAAACTTATACAGGGTGATTCAAAATTCAGTGCAAATATTTTAAGGGCGTATTTACCAGCCAAAAATAAGAAGTTTTTTTCATATAATCGTATGTCCTAATTTGCTTTGTTTTTTAGATACAGGGGGTAAAATTTTGAAAAATTTCTCAAAAACCTCTCAGCCGATTTAAATAAAATTTTATAGGCTTATTTGTTGTCATAAGGGTCTTCCTTTGATGGGAATAACATGCATTTATTAATTATTATTAATTATTATTATTATTATTATTATTATTATTATTAATTAATACAGTAGCAAGAAAAATTCATATTAATACTAATATTTTGAAGATTTATTATAACTTGCGGTGTCACAGACATATAAGGTACCTACACCCAATTTTCAAAATATTTTTCAAATATTGTTTTGAAAAATAGTAGGTAGGTATGTTACATTATACACTCGATACGAAGTTCTTTTTGACAGGAAAGTGTTTCGGCTGTCGATTTTTCCGGAAATGATACCAATAACTTTTATTTTTAAATGGGAGGCATTTTCATATTGCCTGAGAAAATTAAATAAGACTGGTTTTTACTGCTGGAATTTAAAATTAATTGTTATGAGTCATAGAACAATGAAAATCACTCAAGATAGAGGCAAGCGGTTTAGGTACATATACAGGGTGTTACTGAATAGGTGTTACAAACTTGAAGGGCATGTAGGAAATGCAAAAATAGGCGATAAATTTCCTGTAGGCACTGTTTTTAAAATATTTGACAATTTAGGAACCCATGCAAGCTTTTTTTGTAATGTAACACGCTGCAATAACGATCACAAAAATGATTAATTTCTGTAAAAACTCAATAGCATTGATTTTTATGATATTTATGCCCGTATTCACAAACGATAATTTCCTAAATAATTACGTAATCAATTATCCCCATCTCATTCTATTGCAAAAAAACTGCATATCTCCATCTCACTCATTTAATTAATTACGTAATTATTTAGGAAATTATCGTTTGTGAATACGGGCATTTACCTCGTAAATGTTCCTACATTGCGAAGTATCTTGAAAACAGTGCGTCCTACAACAAAAGCATAAAATGACATTTCTCCTCCAAACAAAACTGTCTACCCAAAATATCAAATTTGCATAAAAGTCAGTGGCGTAGAAATTGTTTAATAAAAAAGGTAACAACACACCCAGATCTCTGTCACTGGATTGAATAATTTTTCTTTGGGAGTATCAAATCATGTACTTCAATTATTAGAAAAAATAGAAAAAAAAAATTCGAATTATTCTGATCAGCCAATTTGTAGATATTCAAAAATTATTAAATTTTTCGAAGAACTTCAACATCCTGTATCTCAAAAACTAAAGCTCCAACGACCCACATGTCTACAGGAAATTTATCGCCTATTTTTGTATTTCCTACAGGCCCTTTAAGTTCATAACACCTATTCAGTAACACCCTGTATATGTCCCTGAGTATATATCCCTGAGTGTATATGAACACCTGAGGAAACTTGGTATAGAAAAAGATGGCGTTTGCAGACTCTGCAGGGAAGAAAACGAGACGCCTCGTCACCTATTGATGAACTGCGAAGCCCTAGAACGTGAAAGAAACGATGTTCTGGGCCAACACCAGCTCAACGGGGGGGCTTTGCCCGGCCTTGATCCCCTTCAAATCCTGAAATTCCTAAGGGAAGCGGAGTTGGAGAGGCTGCTTCAATGAAGGGAATATACTCCAAAGAAGCAGAGAAGAGGGGGCACAAGAGATCTGTAATAGGTCGCAGCGCATCTGACACCCTCAATATCAATATCTATCAAATCCCTTTACATCTAAAATTTTTCTTGCGGTCTAATATGGCACTTAAATACAGGGTGATGATAAAGTTTGGAACGTAATTGATAATAATTCCGTTATGTTTCTATACGAAAATCGCTTTGACAGGTCGATTTTTTTATGTCATCTTATGACGTGTAACAGATTTTTATGACATCATTATTTTTTGGTCAAAGACGTCATCATATTATTTTTTTGTAATGGCAGCCCTTATTTTTTTATTTTTTTTTATTTTAAACTTTCGAGAAATGTGCTTCTTATAGAAAGACCTTCAAAATATTATAGTGCATCACAACTTCATTTACAGAAATAATATTTTCTTTTTCCTTTTTCTCTTAAAAAAATAAGTGTCCTTGAAAGGATCATTGCAACAATGTATTAGAAGTAGTAGGTTGCCATTAAAAAAATGATGATGACGTCCTTGATTAAAAATTAACCAATGAGGTCACAGTAATGTGTTAATAAACGTCAGAAGATGTTATTAAAAAAAATCGACCTTGTCAAAGCGATTTTCATGAGATCTTTCTAAGGAGAACATTTTTCGAAAGTCTGACATTTATATTCGCAAATTAAAAAAAGTTACTGTATGTAAAACTTCCAATTGTTGTAGGTACACCACAAAAAAATAAAAAATGTTGGTAAATTTTTAAAACACGCCGTAACATTTTTAAATTTACGAATATCAAATTGAAACTTTCGAGAAATGCGCTTCTTAGAAATACCTTCAAAATGGTGCATTATTTTCAAAAATAATATTTTATTCTTTGTTTCTCACAAAAAAATTAATTTATCGGAGGATATTGCCCTTAAAAGGATCTTTGCAACGATGTAGGTATCACAAGTAAAAGCGGTTGCCATTAAAAAAAATATGATGTCGTCATTGATCCAAAAACCAATGACGTCATTGACGTCATAGTGTTAATTGTTAATAAATGTTAATGTTTATAATGTTAATAAACGTCCAGTGTTTAAAATTTAAATCGGACCTGTTAAAGCGATTATCTTCGGAGCTTTACATAAGGCAGGGCCAAAAACTCTTCATGGACCTATATTGGACCTATACAGGGTGCATGTCTGCTTAAGGCTGGCCACCGGCTTTATCTCGGAAACTATATGGGCCTATAACCTCAAAATAAAAAATTTCCAGACATAAGTGATCACGAGACTTTTGGCGCCCTCTGTAGTCCAAGCATGCCAATTTTTTTTTTCAAAACATGCGCATGAGAGAAACTCAAAAGCTACAACTTTTGTTTATTCCATTTTTCACCCCTGATTGACCTTTTTGTTGTAAAATCGAGAAAACTGTTTCCAATATCCTCTATAAAGTGTTATTATGCCAAGAATTTATATATTTTGAATAAGAAATAAAAAAAAAAGTTCAAAACAAATTTTTGTAATAGTTGTTTAGAGACAATCGATATAACTGAGATACATAATTTTATCCCTTAAATTCAAGATAGCGACCACCCCTTACGAAATTCGAGGGGGAAACTGAAACTTGGGTGGAGTGTTCTACTAGTGGCGCCCCTACCTAATATGCATTATAATTTCGTTAAACTTCTAATTAACGCAATTTAATAAAAAAATAAATAAATGAACTAAACTATACTCGGCTCTCACTTCTTCGTTGCAGTTTTCCGCTTCCCTCGACCTGTTCAGATCAATAAGGCGATTTTCGTGACAATATTATGCAAATAACTTTTCTTAACTATTTCTTGATCTGAATAATAATTCAATAATAATTATTGATAGTATAACAATAACGATCAATGAAAGTATTATTACGAGTAAATTAAGATTACGCACATACACACATAACTCATAAAGTGAACATACCTATTACCTTGTTCATAAATAATAAATATCACTAATATTAATAGCAGCAGCGCTATCTTGCATGCTGCTGTTTTCTGTCTTTACGGTCGAAATTCAAGTAGTTAGCACCAGATCACCTTTTAACCTAAAAGCTTTTGGCACCGCCACGATAAGACAGTAGAGATTAACCCTTTTATTTTATTACCAGCACCAGCAGTACCAAGACTAGCCGACTTGCTCGGGAGCTACCAATTTACGCACTTGAGTCTTTAGACTCCCACAGTCATTAGACGGTAGCGCTCTCGCCAGGTGCTTCCGAATAATGTGAAAAGTTGAAAAGAAAATTAATTAAAATTTTCTTTAAATTTAATGAAATTTATTGAAAATTTATTAAAATATTAAGTTTTATTGCCCGCTTGCACCGTATTTAGGGCTTGATTACCATGGTTACAGTCGCTACAACAAAAAGTTGTCATTATTAAGCCAAACTTTATAGTAAAGTCAGGATTTCAAAAAGTCACTAAAATTTCTGAAAAAATAAACCTTTTTATTATTTTAACTCTCTGTAGCTTTTCTCAAAAAAGGAAGACACCGGGTGATCAGGAATTCTAAAAAAGGTGTTGCAATGTTGATTCCCTCTTGCCACTTTTGAAAGTTTATTATGATGCACGTATATATTATACAGGGTGATTTTTTAATATTTAGAGAAATTTTAAGGAGCGATTTCTTGTCAAAAATCAAAAATTGCAGTTACATCCCTATAATTAGGTTTTTATTTAATTTAAATAAAATTAAAAAATAAAATTCTTCATATAACTTTACCTTATGTAATTTTCCCAATATCAATATTCTTATTCGTCTGATGTCACCCTCAGAAGGGGATAAAAATTGAAAACCTCGATAAGGAGTTTTTCTCGTCGTAGAATCTTGTGGATTTTAATCTGCAATTTGAAATTTGTCCTTTTACAGTCACACTCGCCCTAAACAATTTTAGTTTTTTGGAATTTTATTGAAAAAATGTTTCGTTTTCGAACAAATTTTTGAGCTTTTGAAGGTGAGAGAACGAATAAAAATTCGTTTCAGTTTAGTGAAGTGGGACCCTTTGCGAATTGTTATAAAATTGAAACGGGATTCGTTTTTTACACGATTTGACCACGTTTGTCTAACCAAAATTTTCGTTTGTCCACCCTTAAAAAAAAATTACGACCAAATTAAAAAAAAAATACATTGAGCAGCCAGCCCCCATGAATATTTGTTATTTGCCACTAACTTTTATACAGGTTACGATTGTCCACGATTTGTCCACGTTTGTTTTGTCCTCGGTTTTGTCCTCGGTTTTGTCCTCGGTTTTGTCCTCTCGAAATTTTCGGCATTTTTCGGTGGTCCACTAGACAGTAACTGCATGGCTCTGAGCACTTTCAACTGCATTTTCTTCAATATGAGCACTGGAATGTATTTGATATGTCATAAAAAATATGACTGTCCATTCATTATTCTTCTTTGACGATCCACTATTGTGGTAAGTCATTTTTTTTGTATAGCAGGACTTCACCAGTTTATAGAAGACGTGTTTTAAGGAATAAAAGTTCCTATAAACATATGTCTGGAAAAGCTTAGAAAAAAAAAGGTACAGGAGGATGTTGAAAAAAAATTTTGACAGTTTTCGCCGCTTGACTTGGGCATTTCTCAATTTTTTTCAATTTTATGCAAAGCGGTTATTTTCATGCAAAGCGCGGGAAAATTCAAATACAGGGTATATGACCCCTGTTTCGCTCAACAACTTCTACGCCCATGCACTTACAAGATCTTACTTATCAGCTTTGAATTTCCTGTACCTAGATTTTTTACAAAAAAAAAAGGTGTACATATGAATATACGAAATTACCAATAGTTTTTAATTAAATTAAGTCTAAACTTCCTTTATTTATTTAGCTTTACAAAATCATAAAAGTTTTTTTAAAATTATTATTTTATATCCAAAAATAACAATTAAAATCTAAAAAAATAGCATTTTATTGAGTCAGCAAGGCTATAGCAGAGAAAAACATTTCAATAAAGAATTCCCTATCCAACGAGCCCAGTGGCGTTCCGAAATTATTGGGGGTTGAACGGAAAAAACAAAAAACACCCTTATATTAAAAAAATTACGAAATTCCACACAACATCGAGTCAGCAATGCTATGACAGTAAAAAATATTTCAAAGCATTTGCTATACATGAGCCCAGTGGCTTTCCAGTTGAGCGGAAAAAAACTCCCAGCATTTAAAAAATTCCCAGCTTCCACGTACAACATTGACTCAGCAAAAGCTATATGGCAGAGAAAAATATAACAAAAAATTCCCTCTCCATCTAGCCCAGGGGCTTTCCGAAATTAGTGGGGGTTGAACGGAAAAAACAAGAAATAACCCTTATATTAAAAAAAACATTTCGAGCTTCCACGTACAGTATTGACACGGAAAAATATATCAAAGGATTTTCTATCCATTGAGCCCAGTGGCGTTCCCAAATTATTGGGGGTTGAGCGAAAAAAAACCTACATTTAAAAAATTCCCAGCTTCCACGTACAACATTGAGTCAGTAAAGTAATATATGACAGGAAAAAACATATAAAAGGATTCCCTATCCATCGAGCCCAGTGGCGTTCAAAAATTATTGGGGGTTGAGCGAAAAAACAAAAAAACACCCATATATTAAAATATTCCCAGCTTTCACGCACAATGTTAAGTCAGCACAGCTATGGCAGAGAAAAATATTTCGAAAAATTCCCTATCCATCGACCCCATCGGGGGCTTTCCGAAACTAGTGGGGGTTGAGCGGCAAAAGCAAAGAAAACCCTATGTTAAAAAAAAAACTCCCAGCTTCCACGCACAGCATTGATTCAGAATATTAATGTCAAAATTTGATTTTGTCGTAACTTTTTTTTTAAGGGCGGACAAAAATTCGGTTTGGACAAACATGGAAAAATGGTGGACAAACGAATGCCGTTTGAAAATTAACGAAATCTGATGTAATTTTTTTTTATAGGATGGACAAACGAAAATTTTGTTTGGAAAAATGTGCACAAATCGTGGACAAATGAATGCCGTTTGAATTTTATAAGGGAAAATTTAAACTTTTATTCTTTCGGATTCTAATTTAAGAAGTTAAATAAAAACCTCATTTTATCCAATATACTTACCATGCACTTTGTAGGGGTGTAAGTGCGATTGGTAACGTTTCTGGAAATAAATTTATATATGAAAACCTGGTTTTTGACAAGGCCTTTTTTTCGCAATATTAAAGAACGATCTTTATATTTGCTTCAGTTCTCATGGCAAAAACTCACCTTCGAATGTGAAAATTGTGCAGAATTTTTTGATTTATACAATTATGTGTCTATACAGTAAGTAGTTTTAGGTAGGTAGGTAGCATTGTTAAGGTGATGAGAACTCCAAACGGGAATAAAAATAAAGTTATAATAAAATGTTTTCAATCCAAATGCAGGAGAATTATTACCAAAATTATCGCAAAAACAAAGCAAGAAAATCAATTCCGATCCATTTATTAATGTTTACCAATAACACCCTCACAATTAGTCCGCGATCACATTAAATCTATTAATCACCCGAGCGTACACAAATAATCCAATCAAGCATTCTTATTGGTGATGGGCGTGCCTAAAGCTGCGTCATTAGTCGTGAAACAAAAACTCAACCTAAAGAAGATCAATTTTACGGTTGATGCGGTCGACGTCTCCCATCCTAGTCTAGTTCATCAGATCCTTCTCTACGCAAGCACCCTACACCAGGCCAGTCTCTTGTTTTCTGGATGATTAGGCCTAAGCGCTCGTTCATAATTAGCAATTAACTCGAGCTGAGTGGTTCGTTAGATATCGAGTGGTTGGACGCCTTATAGACTGTTAAATTTTTGAAACCGGTTGAAAATGTTACAGGATTTTAACAATATGGACGCGAGTGATGCCAGTGACTTCAGCAGTGCTTGCGATACTTCCGTAAATTGTTGTTTGTACACGACACCCTTTTCCGTCAAGGATATTTTGAATAAATCGGTGAATTCGAATAATATCGATTTTTCACATTTGATGGGAATTAAGAAGGAACCCGTCACTTTTGAAGATGAGGCTTTTAATCATCAGTTTTACGATAATGCTTATTTTAACAATAACGAACAGTACGGGTATAGTTACAATGGTTATCCACTGGGGTATAATAATAAAATTTCTTACAATTGTGATACTGTATATAGTAGCTGTCAATCTCATATGCTAGAGCTGAACTCGATGTGTAATCAAAGTGAAATTAAGAAGAGGGTTGCTGATTATGAAAAAACTGAAAGTCCAAGTAAGTAACAAAGATATTTACTCTATACTGCATTTATAACAATAACATGTGTATTTATATGTACCCACCCAAAATAATTTTAGGGTACACAGTACACACAGGTGTGTATGATACCATTACCAAAATCCATCCCTTTATTAACGATTTAAAAAATTTTTCCATAACTTTCTGCTATGATAGACAGGTGGGAGAGCTACCTGCCTGATTTGTAATTAAACGTCCTGTTTTTTTTTTTTTGTTTTTTTGATAAACTATTGGAAATCTTAAATTGATAATGAAAATTAATTTACTACATTTGAGACAGGAAAATATTAGCACTATTTTATTAAATTTTAGTGGGAAAATATTATGCAGGTTTCCTCCGTGATAAGAGAGGAAGTTATATTTCTCGATACCTCATCTCAAATCTCAATATATCTTTTTGAGCCAGATTTCGACTTATTAAAATAAATCCGACATGCAGAAAGGATCCTTATTACAAGCTCCAATAATCTTTTTAGTATTCGACAATAGTATTTTCGACAATAATATTTGTCAAAAATATTAAAAAATATTTTATTTTGCTATTTTAATTTTTAGAGAGCAACCACCAAGTGACCAGTTCACGAACCGAGCTCAGAAAATCAGGAAAACAGAGAGCGAAAAGAAAACCGAGAGTCCTTTTTACACAAGCTCAAGTTTACGAATTGGAGCGTCGATTCAAACAGCAAAAATACCTTTCTGCGCCCGAACGCGAACAGATGTCCGAACGGCTTAAACTCACACCCACTCAGGTGAGTACAAAGCAATTGCGCAGGAAATCAGTAATTTACTTGAATTTTTCAAACCAGTAATAATTATCCAAATCTCATAAAAAAATAGTTGCAAAGTGGTGAATTGAATTCAGATGTTGTTTCATTTTGCGAAATCTTGACTGGGAACATTTTCAAATTGAGATTTCAGGAAAAATTAAATAAGTTTTTTTAAATTTTTTTTTACAAAAGTTTATACAGGGTGTCACTGAAATTACTTTACAGCTCACTACCAAATATTCCTCGGGTGAAACTAATAAGTCGATTTAAGTCAAAATATCTTGGTCCAAAGTTACTTTGTTTACATTAATTTTCTTATTCTTAATAAATTCAGAAAATCCCATGAAAAAAAATCGGAAACTTCCTATAGAAAATAGGAAAAATCGACATTAAAATGCGATTTTCTTCTAAACAATAAGCTTTTTATTAAGACGCCCTTTTTTGCAAAAATGTGTCGATTAATCCATGCTTGGTAATAAAAAAATAATTATAATTCCATTGGGGTAGCAGGGGACATCCATTTTTATTAATAAATGTCTAATTTTGCCATTTTAAGCTGAAGTCTGGGAAATGTCTACCTGTCTCCGTCTGTAAAACATGGTGGCTTGTAAATAATTATATCAACATCTCAGCAGGAACCTTGAATATTTCGGGTGCAAACATTATAAAAATAAATGACTACGAATGGTTCGTTGATGTGTTTGTTTTGGGAGGGGGGGGGGGAAATGGAAGGAGAAGGAAAGTAGATTTGTTCATATAGAGGGAAAAACATACAGGATTTTTCTGGTTGTATTTTGTCGTTCTAGAAAACTATTTTTCACAGTTCATGGGGAATGATTAATGGATGATATTTATATAATTTTATTTAATTTATATAATACAAATATGGTATTATTTAAGGAATGAGAAAAATACTAACTACCAGAGACGGAAAAAAATTAGTAAAGTTTTTTCAAGTTTTTATATTAGTGAATATTTACCATTCAGAATTTTTGTCAATTCATGAGAAATGACTCACTGCATGTTTTTTTAAAACAAAAAAGAGAGAGAGAGAGAGAGAGAGAGAGAGAGAGAGAGAAAGAGAGAAAGAGAGAAAGAGAAAGAAAGAAAGAGACAGGCTTTGCATTTTCTTTTTTCCAATTTTTTTTCAAATTAAAAGCTCCAAATCTATTTTTTACTTGTTTTGGCAAGATTAGATTTGGGGAAGTCCTGTCAGCTCGTTTTTTTTTTTATTTGTAAGGTTAGGTAGTCCGAAAATTCGACCTGTCTGTTTTTTGAGGCTATCAAACCAGACTAAAATAAATAAAATAACTTCCAGCTGACCGGACTGCGCAAAAATCGAATTTTTGACCAGAACGGACCTTGTCAAACCAGTTTAACAAAATAAAATCGAGCTAACTGGATTTTTCCAAAAATTGAATTTTGAGCTGACCGGATCTTGCAAAAAAAAACGAGCTGACCGGATTCCATAAAATTCGAATTTTCGAACTAACCAGACCTTGCGAAAAATTAATTTTGGATCTAACCGGACCTTGTCGAACCGGACTAGGTAGCAAGAAAAAAAATCGATCTGACCGGACTTTGCAAAAATCGAATTTTCGAGCTGACGCAGACCTTTTCCTGTATAGAATCTACACTTCATTTTTGTATTGTAATTCACGAGCCGCCATTGATGTGGAGAGTGGGAGAGGCTTTCTCAGGGAAGCAAAAAAAGTTGGAAAAGTTTTGTCGCTGTATTTTTTTCTTTTCTAAATGCTGGTTTTCTCGGTTCGTGGGACAGTAGATGTCTGATTAACATCAGGTAGTTTCAGAAGTTACATCCATAGAAGCTAATATTTAAAAAAATTGTTGCTAGGTATATTTTTAGCTTTAAAAAAACTCCTTTTTCAATTATAAAAAACGTCTCATCAGTATGTTGTTTGGGTAATGGGATGAAGATTACGTCCAGGAAAGCCAAAAATTTGACATTTTTTTGCTGTAGGAATTTTTTCCTTTCCAAAAAACTCCTTGTTTAGGTTCTAGACTGATTACAATATCTGGAGAGTGGGATTAATTAAATTAATTTCGCCTATTAAAATTCATACTTCATGTACCTATAGGTGCCCGAGTCATAAGAAAAGTCCCATCGTCATTCGACTGGGGCTCTGTGGACCAAACAACGGATTTTTTTCGATTTTTTTTACGAATTCACATACAAAATGACTCAAAATCAAAATTATTTCTGGATATACAGCCTGTATTTTAAGGCAAACCTTTACCGAATTTGACATTTTCTTTTTATATTTGACATTTTTTATTTTTATTTATTTTCCGATTCTTCCTTGATATAATAAGGGTGACCTTGCGTCAAGATTTCATCATACATACTAATTTTTTAATAGTTTTTGAAACATGTTTTTTCGAAAATGTCTCGAAAACCATTAAAAATAAATATGTAAAAATCTTGACACAAGTTACCCTTATTTTTGAGGAAAGAATACAACAAATAATGCCATTAAAAAAAATATAACTTTGATATGGAATTTTAATAAGCCCAAGCCCTGTTGTAATCATTTTTTTTTAATTATGCATAAGCAGGTACCTTGATGATGTGAATTCAATAAAAAATCTTTGGACGCTTTTGGCCAAAAAGACCGATTCGAATGTAATGACGTGGACACCTTTATATTTGAAATTTTTTAAATGTAATCAGCTTTTGGCTTCAAAATTCAAAATTTCAAATTGTATCATCGTAGAGCTTTTTTTATTCTGATCACAATTAATCAACTAAAAATTTTATATGATTTCTGTTTTTTTCAGGTGAAGATTTGGTTCCAAAACCGACGTTACAAATGCAAAAGGCAGAAGCTGGAAAGGCTTGAAATGGAAACTAAAAAATCCCCAGACGTCTGCAATGGGTATCTGCATGGGTCTAATAATGTGGCTTCTGAAATTTCATCCTGCGCCGTCCACAGCGTCCAACGACCGACGCCGACAGCCTTCACACATCAAGGAGATTTCAATGCCTACTTGGATCATTCCAAGTATAATATCGACTATGGTTTCTGAGAAACTCGTTTTATGCCATTATATTGTGCTTCCTCTTTTATATGAATTTAATATTTTTTTATTTGAAAAAATTGAAATTGAAAAATTCAATTTTTATGGCCTTTTAAATATAAAACGTTTTCATTTTAACCAAAGAAATTATCCAAAGTTGATTTTTTTACCTGCATTGGTAGCATTGATACCTAATAAGAATTTATTTATAATTTTTGTTGTAATTCTAGTATTAGAACTTATACTTAATAAGTAAAGCTGTTGAATTTTATATTCTAAGAGCACTTATATTTTTATTTGTATTGTTATTATTACAAAATTTTGCAAATAAATACTTTTATTATTCTTATTCGGGATTTATTCCTTATTCATCCGGGATAGATTTTTTATGTTTGAAAAACTGTCAAAAATAAATAAACAAGCTAATTAATTTTGTGAATAATATAATTATGTAAGAGTATTAAGATATTTTTAAATATTAACGGCAACGGGATCTTATACAGGGTGAGTAAAACTCACCCTGTAGGGAAGTGCTCATTTTATCTGGAGACATTCAAATAGGTACATACATCAAAAACTGGGTATCGGATCAAAAAAGTGGGTAATGAAATTTTGTTTGTCTGAAAGGGGGACATCTAATGATACCAAACTCGATCAACCTATGTAAATATTTACCAAATTTATTTTTTAAGAAGCTTTAATTGGACAATAATAATTATTATTAAGAAAACTATGCGAGTTTTTAGAAAGTTTGATGTTTTTTTACGAGAAATAAAAAAAATCTCAAAATTTACCAGAAAGGCTCTTTTGAGGGGTACTAAGAAATGTAAAAAAAGTGGAATAAAAAATCAAAATTTTTCAAACCGTCCGATGTGGCGTTAAATGCCTCATAATAGACTTACACAATGTAATAGGTGCCCTAAATAAAATAAATGCGTCAAATTTCAATCCCCCTAATTATTATAAGAACATCAAAATTAATGTCAGGAGATTAAGAAAAGTTATTTAGTAAACAAACGTTATGGGTTTGAGACCTTTAAAAAAAGGGTGTGAACATGCTCAACATTATTTATTTAATTAACATTTATTTCTATTTTCCATGCCTTGTTGCAGCGATTAATCATTGATAAAATATAAAATATGACACAATCAATTTTCCAAGTAAGAAATCTTCTATTTCCGGACGTACTGACTTGAATATTGCCCTACTATCACTACTCATCTTTCGTGTATGTAAAGATCGAAATTTAATGCTCCTATATGTGCAGTGAGAAATTATTCCAGAGGTTCCCTGCATCAAATAAGAACGCGTGTTCTGTTAAATATCGACGGAGTATGTGGCTCATTAATTCATAATTCATTCTCGGGATTTACTCCTAGACCTGTTACAAAAAACTCTCGATCCACTTGTCTTGTTAAAACATAAATTAGTGAGTTTATTTTTAGGACGTCGGTACGTCTTTTGTAATGCTTCGCTTGTTCATTGAACTTGAAAATTATTATTATGCATTCGTTAGGGGGATTGGGTCGTTTTAATTTCTGATATTTGTAATGTAAATCTAATAGTTAAATTTATTTTACGTAATAACATCTGGCTTGAGGACAAATGGGTTTTCGATGTAGCTGGTCAAATTTTCACATTGGGAAATCGAGCTTAGTGATGTTTATAAACATACAGCTCATCGATTATTTATTGGCGGAGAATTCTTGAAAATTGATAAGCAATAAAATTTTTATCGGTATACTCGTGATTCAAAAAAGTCCTATCTAAATGTATAGAGAACAGAAATAATTTAACACTTTTGCATGGATCTCCCTGAACATTCGATTTTTTGTTCGCTCTTATCTTTGTGATTGTCTCGATAATGAGTGTTTATCATTTAAAACGTTCATCCAATTGCACCTGCCATAGGCGGCGTGGTTGATATTGAATACTCGATTGAATATTATCAGGCGAAAATTAATAAGATTTTGTCCATAGTGAGAGTTATAAGCATCATTTTTTGCACGCCACTGCCTGAATCAATATTTTTGCTATCTGTCCAGATTAATTCAGAGAATTCTCCGCCAATAAATAACCGATGAACTGTACAATGAAAGATTTCTGCTAGGTCAGGTGGTATGCTCTTATGTGTATTACAAATATTTATTTAGTATTTACTTTTCAAATATGTAAATAAAATTTACAAACGTAAAATCATTCACCATTTTTTTACTTTTTTTATTCATAAATAAAAGTACGCGTGTAAGGCCTAAATAGTCATTTTTGGCCACAATATATTTGCATGGGAATCTATCTACACTTTGGGCTTTTTATTAATATCTTATTTTTTACATCCATCACGTCTCCTAAGTTTCATCAATTTTTTCGGGACCGAGGAGCGAATATAATAGGGGTGCTGGGTGGGTAAGAAGCTAAAAACAGCGGTCATTATATGTATATATAGGGTGTTTTCTAATTGAATGCCAATATTTAAGGGGGTGATTTTTTGATCCATTTTAAGAAGAAATACTTCATAAAAACGTATGTCCTAAAAGTCTTAACTTTTGAGATACAGTGTGGTGAAGTTTTATTAAAATAAATCATTTTTTCGTAATATCTGTAATACCGCTCTGCATATTTTAATGAAATTTCGTATACGGGTATTACTCATCAAGGGGCATTTTTTCATGTAACACGTTTCATTTTATTTCCACTAGTGACGATGGTGCATGATCTTGCAGAATTTTACCTGCATATTTTGGCAGACATTGATGTTACGCCACTGATTTCTGTTGAAATAGAAATCATTTTGGGAATCCTCATTCATTTCGAAGCAAATTTGATTACTTATTTTTTCCAGTCCGATGCACGATTTTCGCCTAAAAAAATTAAATCTGTTTCTCTACATGGTCACAAGATTATCGTTAAAGTGACAATGAAAAAATGAAAAAATATGCAGGTAAAATTCTGCACGATCGTCACTAGTGGAAATAAAACGAAATGTGTTATATGAAAAAATGCCTCTTGATGAGTAATACCTGTATATGAAATTTCATTACTTAAAATATCTAGAACGGTATGACAGAATATTATGAAAAAATTATTTATTTTAATAAAACCTTACCACCCTGCATCTCAAAAGTTAAGACTTTTATGACGTACGTTCTTATGAAGTTTTCTTCTTAAAATGGACCCAAAAATCGCCCCCTTAAATATTGACATTCAATTAGAAAACACCCTGTATATGCAAAATTCAAAATAATAATTGTGCGCAATTTTTCGACATTCACTGAAGCGGCTTTTATTTTATTTGTTGAAAACGAAGTAAGATACGAAACGATATCAAGAGATATGGAAGTTTTATTTTTAGTTGCAATCTGAAAAATATCAAAATCTAAAAACATCAATGGTTAGGGTGCTCCCCTTGACGCCATACTGCATATACTTAATAATTTCAATGCATTTGGGGCAAAAGGACCTATAACTACAACTAACACTGCCTAGTTTTTTCGCGAATTTTAAAGGTAACAATGTGAGTTTGCTCCGGACGACGGTAGCAAGTTTCATTTCATGGAAACACTAGGACCAGGGTACCAGGGTGCGACCAGGGGTATATATTGGTATTTACCGAAGGCTACCTCGATTTCTGGATCGCTTTATTCTGAAGAAATAGACAGACCGTTATACAATCACTCCTTGACTGTGTGGACCACCTCGTCGATAGCTGTCCTTGGCTGCTTCACTAACAACTGAGAAGAAAGAAAGATGAAAAAAAATACACGAAAATCAAATGAAAGAAATATGATGGGTACACGATGGCTTGCGTCTTTGTTATAGGATGGAACTTGTTGGATTGTATTTTATTGATATCAGAACGTTAAAGTTAGGAAACATGAAAATCTCGCCATCTGAAATTTAATGGTAATTTCATCAAATATTATAGCGTTGAGGTTCCTGAACCCGTATCTTCATTTTCATCTCGCACGAAAAAAAAAACTTATGGGAATCATTTCCGGTGAATCCGATTCCGATTCGAGATTTATTAATTGTCATGTAAAATACGATAGCACTCATCATGCAATGTCCAAGGCAACGTTATTATACGTCCGTCTCTGAAATTACTATACAGCTCACTACCAAATGTTGCGTAATATTAAAATTATTCATGACGGTATTTAATTGGCGTATAGATCATTTTGTTTTTTAGATTTCAAACCCTTATTAGAACTTCTAGGAACACTAATAGAATTATTATTTTTTAAATACCGAGCGTAGATTAATCGACTCATTTTCTACAAAAACAAAAAAGGTACCTACTCATTATAAAAGTCGCTCAACCTAATCGTTTAGAAGATAATCGCCTTTGAATGCCGATTTTTATAGAAAATTTTGTTTTTTTTTTCATGGGATTTTTTTGATATACATAAAATAATTATTTTACATTTCAACATTTGAACATTCAAAATCGCATTTCTATACTTCTCTTACACCAACACAGTACCAAATTTGGGTCTTCTTCTACGACACATGCTTTTCGAGATGACCATTTAGTAAGAAGGAAAAGTTTTTTTAGCAGGTCTTTGTGGTGTGGCGATCTCTGTCAAAAGTTTCGTTGAGTGCCTCAAGTTTAAAGAAGATTCGCAACAGCGAAGAACCTGGGAAAATTAGAAAGAATAATAGATACTCTTAAATTTATGTCCTGTGTTTAATAAAGCAGAAAAAGAGAAAGCTGGACAGGCTTGATATGTGAACAAAACTAGAAACCTATAGTAAAAAGTATCGTTTTAGGGAAAGTAAAATTTTTCTTTCTAAAATATCACCAACGAAATTCCAGCAAAGACCTAAGTATATCCTTCAAAATTATATCGCGGTGTTGCATTTCTTAAATAACAGGAATTAATTTTATCTAATATGTACCTATACCTACATTTTTATTTTTCTTTTGGGTAGTTTTTAAATTGAACCTTTCTTTTTGAAATTTTTTATATATTGTTTGGGATTTCGATTTTTGGTAGGTAAAGAAAGAGATTTTTTTTAAACGTTTTGGGTCTTTTCACTCTTGGCCCTTTTCACTCTTTAATGTTATATTACTTCATTTATATAAAACTATGTAAGCTTTAAAATATAAAAAAAAGTAGATAATATTGATGCAATATTTTTTATTTTTCTTATGCAACGTTTTCGCTCTTGAATATGCACGTTAGTGTGTATCCCAATTCTCAAGTACCTATTTTATTCGAATCATATTGCTGATTTTATTGACAAGTCATGTATTCGTTATAAGAGGTAGGAGTTGTTTATGTTATGGTAATTGAGAACAGCTTTCCCGCTTTCATGCAATTAATGTTTTACATGGTATCAGTCTGTCTAGTTTTCTCATGTCCGTTTGATGCCCTTCGACTTGAATCACCTACTTATTAATTTTAAATGAATCCTAAAAACATTAAATTCAGACGTATACAAATTTTTCTCCAGAAGAACTTTGAGTACTTATACATATTTTACTACATGTTTTCTTCTACACGCAAATACTGTCCAGTTATTATTGGAAGGCGAATAAGTTCTTACCGCGCAGAAAAGTCGGAACCATAAATCCGACTCCATAAAATATTGGTCGTCTAATAACAACAATGTTAGTCGGTGTCCACCAGGGGTGGATGGAGTGACCTAAACCGGCCCGGGAAATTAGAGGAAGCGGCCCAAAGAATATGTGGCTGGCAGGCGAAAATCTTTATGACCAATAGCAAAAATTTTGTTGATACCCAAGTGTTTTCCATCAATAATAGACGTTAAATAATAAAGCTGAAAAATATTGTTACTTCTACTTGATAAAAATTTCGAACTGAAAAAAAAAACAGTTTCATAATGAACATAATATTTTATTCAAATACATCAAACAAAATACGCATTATTATGTAGGTCCCAAATTTAAGCAAAAAAGTTTAACTGATTACAGGGGATTTTCGAGCTATTTTCGAGCTCATTAATTGTATACAGGGTGAGTCCCCTAAGATGGAAAGCTCGATTACACCTACACCATTAAAGTTATCGAAGTGAACCAAAAAGTGCTGTAAATGAGAGGGTAAAGTGCAGTTTGTAAAATTATTTTCAGATACACAGGGTGGCCCAATATCGCTGAACTCCATACAACTTTGTTATCCTAAATAGGACATCCTCTGTATTATTACATCTTCAGATTATTTGAGAAAATTAAAAAAGAATGGTTTGTAAAGTTAAAGTTTGTAACGAGTGATTTATGAGTTATAAACAAATGAAATTCGCGATTTTCCATTTTCAAAGCAGCGTATCTTAAAACAGCTCCAGATAGAAGAAAACGGCTTACATGTTCCTATCTTAATTTTTCATTTGGTATCCTATCATGTAGCTGAAATTTTTATACCGGGTGATAAAAATAATCAAATTTTTTACCACTCTATAAAAATTTCATCCATCCAATAGTACACCGGATGAAAATTTACGATAGGGACATGTAAGCCGTTTTCCCATATCTCGAGCCGTTTTCAATATAAGCTGCTTTGAAAATTGAAAAATCGCGATTTTCATTTGTTTATAACTCATAAATTGCTCATTACAAACTTCAACTTTACAAACCATTCTTTTTGACATTTCTCAAGCAATATGCAAATGTAATAATATAGAGGGTATCCTATTTAAAATAACAAAGTTATATGGCGTACAGCGATATTGGGCCACCCTGTATAACTGAAAATAATTTTATAAACTACACTTTACCCTCCCATTTACAGCACTTTTTGGTTTATTTAAATATCTTTAATGGTGTAGGTGTAATCGAGCTTTCCATATTGGGGAACTCACCCTGTATTCGAGCTGTCTCTAGCTTTCAGCGTTTTCCGGAACATTGGAAATTAATTTTTTGGAATGCTCACATTACACCTGACTTTTTTGAATTCAATCTGTAGAGAAACCCAAACAGCACAGGAATTTCGAGCTATTTTCGAGCTCTTCAATGGGATTTTCGAGCCGTCTCCAACCTCTATTCGTTTTCCGAAAAATCGAAGAAAAAAAACGCTTTTTCGTGCTAGGATTTGACCCGAATTTCGATCTCGAAAATAGCTCGAAATTCCTGTGCTGTTTGGGTTTCTCTACAGATTGAATTCAAAAAAGTCAGCATTCCAAGTGCATTCCAAAAATAAATTTCCGATTTTCCGGAAAAAGCTGAAAGCTAGAGACAGCTCGAAAATACTATTAGTGAGCTCGAAAATCCCCTGTAATCGATGAAATTTTTTTTTTTTAAGGTGTGATGCTTAAATTTGGGACCTTTATTATGCTTACTTACATTATCTCTTGTTGAGCTGTTTTTGTCATCGTCAACGTCAACGCAATTTTCTTAAGTCTTAGTCCCTGTCTCTGCATCGGAAATAGAATCTTTTTTTTATTCTAAGAAAACTTTCCAACTTGACACATTTTGTTCCTTGCTCTGCCAACCTTTGTTTTCTCTTTCTCTCTCTCTCTCTCTCTGTTTTTCTGCTCCTCCTTGACGTTTTAAATTCAAGGAACTCATTTTGAAAGATTATTGCCCTTTTTATTGAAAACTGCTCGATAAATTTGGAGTATATAGGTACACTATTATAGAGATTTGAAGAAAAGAAAACACACTACTTAACACCCCACACACCCACACACGCCACAAAAGAAAATATATCAAGACGAAACTGATCAATTGTTCAACGAAACTCTTTCAGTAATTATAAGTGCTGAAAAGCAATAATGATCATGACTTAAAAAAAATCACGGTGCCCAGTTCCTACCCGAGGAATTCCACCACTAACCATTCCTACCACCACCACCGGAATGCGAGACCTGTGACCTGTTTCTGTCTGTTCTTGCCGCTTGTAGATATCAACAACAATGGCTGATCGCTTTTTAGTTATTTATTAGTTTATTACATCCGCTCTCTGACGCTACCCCTACGGCCCACTACAGTGCATCTTTTAATTTTAAAATATTCCATTTGTATTGTTTTCAAGAGAGCCGTATAAAGTGGAGTAGTGTTAATATTATTTTAACAATAATTTATTTACAATTACGATTTTTCTGTTATGTAAATATTAATTCGGTTAAAACTATATCGTTTTAACTAAACAGGCCCAAATATTTTTTGCTTTTATTCTACCGGCCCAAAATTTACAAATCTAACTGGCTCAGGGGGAAAATTCCCTTTTTCCCTCTGGGCCCATCCACCCCTGGTGTCCACGTTAAAAAAAAAACAACCAACGCAGATAAGGCTGATGAGAGTTATCACCGCCGTTCATTGAACATGTGAATGCTTACTTAGTCAGTGGCGGTGAACAAAGCTCTCAAAATGCGCAGTTCACGCTCACCCTTCGCCTTTTAATAAAAACTGGACAGCACCAAATTACGGCGAAGTAGCAAAAAATACATTTCTACGTATGAGAGGTGACTTATACAGGATGGTAGTAAATAAGTGCGACAAACTTCAGGGGGTTCCGGTTTTTCTACATGAAAAATTAATGACAGTTTGCTTTATAAACGTATGTGCACAAATGCTTTGTTTTCCAGATGCAGGGTGTTATAATAGTTTTCTTAAAAACTGACGATTTATTTATTTGCTCTGAAACCGGTCGAGATATGCAAATTAAATTTGGTGGGGTTTAAGAAGAAGTGATTGCGCATTTTTTGACATGCAATTAAGAATTTTGTGTTCATCAGTGGCGCGCATACGGGTAATCATCTGAATTTTTAAAAGAAAAAAATGGTACGCCACTGAGATTTTTTTAATAAAAAATCTTTTTTTAATTGATCGTTCAATTTGTGATGAAAAATCTCTCCTGTCTTTTTTTTTGTATGGGGCGCCATTTCTATGCTAAAAAATAAAACATAAAACATAAAAATAAAATGTATAGGAGCACATTATAATTAGGTATTACCTAAGTAGCTTGCGTATCCACTTTTTTACACCTACCAAATAGAAATATTATCGAAAAATGAAGGGTCTTATTGTTTTTTTTTTTTTTTAATTTTCAATAATAATTAACGACGAATCCAAAACTGGAAGCCACAGTAGGAGGCGGGGTTCGGAAGTTGCGTGAAAAATTTTCCATTATTTCTCAATTTTTGCGTTGTAATTTTGACGCTTACACGTCCCTATTCTAACTTTTTATGTACATATTAGTAGGTATTCTATGAGGTAGTTTAAATTTCTATAGGTACAGGTGCGATGAACATTATCAGATTTTTCCTCACCCTGTATAAAAATTTCGAGAACACGGTAGGGTAACACGTGAAAATTTAGGATAAAGACATGCAACATGCAAGCCGTTTTTCCCATATTTTCAGCCGTTTCCGATGTGCACAGTTTTGAAAATGAAAAATGTCAATTTTCACTTGTTAATATACCACTCTGTTATGCCCAATGTGGCTGTAGTGTCCTAGCCATAAAAATAAAAGAAGAAGAACATTTAAACCATCTGTATTAGTTTTTCTCGGGCAATTTAAAATTATAGTAAATACAGGGTTATTCACGGTATACGCCACGGAAGATTATGGCCGTGTCTCTGGATTTTAGGATCTTTTTATTTTTGAAGTGGATAGAGACCCGGCATAGGTACGTTTTAAAATTATATTCATAATGTACAGGTGTCCCAAAAGCATGAAACATATCAAAGTTATGTTTTTTTAAATGGAATGCTCCTATATATGTTATTGCATTTTTAGATTGTCTGAGAAGAAAAAATAAGATTGGTTTTTACAGTTGGTGTTTAAATTAAAAATTTTGTGAGTTATAAACAAATGAAAATCGTCATTTTTGAAGTTCAAAGCCCTGTACAAGGAAAACGGCTGGTATAGAAACATTTGTACTTTCTTTGATTTTTTTATTTGTCGACGCGTGGAGAAATCTCAGAATTTTTCAAATTTTTTATCACCCTATATAAACATTTCATCTACATCATTGGATAGTACATGAAAAGTTAAAATAGGGACATGTAAGCCGTTTTTCTCTATCTTGAGCCGTTTTCCTTGTACAGGGCCTTGAATTTGAAAAATGACGATTTTCACTTGTTTATAACTCACAAACTTCTGAATTTAAACACCAACTGTAAAAGCCAATCTTATTTTTTCTTCCTAGGCAATCTAAAAATGCAATAACAAAGAAGCATTCCATTTAAGAAAACATAACTTTGATATGTTTCATGCTTTTGGGACACCTGTACATTATGAATATAATTTTAAAACGTACCTCTGCCGGGTCTCTATCTACTCCAAAAATAAAAAAAAACAAAAATCCAGAGACACGGTCATAAACTTCCGTGGCGTATACCGTGAATAACCTGTATACAGATGTCCTTGTAAAAGTAACGAAGCCTGACAATTTCACTTAAAATTGCGATCATCTTGAAAATATTTTCATTGTATTTCTCGTGGTCACTGACGTCCGGAAAACTTTTTAATTTGAGGCTTATGGCCTCAAGTATGGCTGCTCCGTACTCAACTGAACATCATTTATGAAGGTACCAGATGACCTTGTTGACATCAGTTTCTGAAGAAATGTCGTTGTTTTTAGTTTTAAACAAAAATTTATTGATTCTAAGCCATTGTCATTGTCCTAAAAAAGCTCCAAGCTCTCGAGTTTTTTCTCTCAATTATGTGTTGGAAAGCGTTTGCGAAAAATAATTTCGCAGCTGCTTGCAGGAGGAATGACATTGGTCCGTCATGTTTTTTTTTTAAATTCCATTTTTGCTCAAAATTTATAAGAATAATCCAGCTCACTTGCTTTGGTGTTATAAAAGAAGTTATTAGTTATTACGCGAAACATGGCAACCATGCGGATCGTGGATATCGCGATTGTAGTGCTAGAGCGGCGAAGAGCTGCGTTAAAGGGACAGCTAAACTAAGATCTTACAGGATGAGAGGTAACATCATTAATCTCTTTTTCACTAGAGGGCGCTGTAGTACTAGAGCACGTGTGTCAGAATAATACTAATTAGGTACATTCTTTGCCGCTACAATGAGGTAGTACATTTATGTTGAACAAGAAGTTGGAACTGACATAATTTCAACGTTTGCAGTATATTGTTTTTTGTACAGCAATCCTTTTTACAATTAAATTGAACTTGGCGCACTCTAGCGGATAATATTTAAACATAAAGTCCTCTTACCGCGAGGAGTCACTATAGAGAACTGTAATTTGCTCAGCGCTTGCATAATTTTTAATTATAGCTTTCTAATTTCACCACTAGATGACGCTACAAGTTTAGGTTGTATTTTTGAAATTTGAAATATTTATTTATTATAACATTGATATTATTTTGCACTGTTTTTTTTTATATTCTTCACAGATAAATCGACTTTTGCTAAAAAAGTCCTTCCCATTATAACTACAACAGGGTAGAACAAGATTTTTTAATTCCTTGTCATTATCATTTTTCTCATAGGTACCTATTAGAGATTCTATAATAGCCGGTACCTCAGTCTTTCTTCTTTGTTGACCCTCTTGGTTTATAACGGATATTCGGGGCCAAAGATCACCCAAACACAATGACAGTGCAATTCCTACGGGAACGGACCACCCAATCACGGCCAACCTGGCGGTATCGTTATAAATAACGTTAATTGTCGACAGCCAGCCGCGTCCTGGCGGCCGTTGATAACATCTTAATTGCCCACGGACTGCGACTACTTTCCGCGACCACTCTTACACCTATTATAGGTAGAGCCAGGCCAGAATGCTCCACTCCAAACAAACTCGAGATGGGAAAAGGGAGAACGCGATACTATTTTCTAAAACACAAATAAAAATTATTAATGTTATTAATGTTCTTACGATCAAAAAATTATTTTACGACTATTGAATAAAACGTTGACTACCTATGTTGCTGATTTTGGCTTAGGAATGATGAACATTCTTACATACACTGTATGGGAACGAATCATTATACCTATATACACCGACACAGGTCGCCATTATCATTCCACTGATGGGCTCTCTCCAGCTCCACTGATCCCACTCAGCAGCTGGCGCGATCGAAACTCGCTCAGAGATTTGCGATCGTGATCAGGTGAAGGAGAATAATAATTATTATGGAATTTGCTTGAAACTGATGGTAACGCACTAATGAGAAGTACATACATCAAAGTTTCCTGTAGCAGATGATATAATTTTTCTTACTCAGTCACAAAAAACTCACCAAAATTTTTCTTATTTTCCTTATTCAACCGAGAAGAAATCAAGGTGGAGTAGCAACCAAGAGAGTGCTGTTTTTCCTTTATTAAGGTTAATAAGTTAGCAATGATAGGTCCTATACCAGACCAATAAATATAACTGATCCCCTTAACCAAGATGAAGCAGCGTTTTCCCAGTCCATCTTATTTTCCTATATGCATGCGGACTTGACAAAATCCCGAGGAAGTTAATTAATTCGGCATAGCCAGCTGATGAAACCATCATTCGATAACACAAAAATTTTAGTTCAGATCAAGCACAGTTAGGAAATTCTTATACTCGCCGCGCACCAAGCGGAAAACGAAAAACTGATGCGAATTGTTTCAGTTTTTACTCCAAAAGTCATAACTATGCATTTTTTGACAAACACAGTTCAGTACTTTTTTAAAGTTAATCATAATTGTAACAATTTAAGTCCAACCGCAGCTCTATAAACCCTATTATAGGGACCAAGCTATGACTATTCGAAGACTGTCCATTTTTTTTCGAAAATTTACAATTTTAAGTTTTGCGCCCGTCTGGAGCAAAATGTTGGAAAAATCGCTCGTTCTATGAGAAAAGTCATCAAAGTTGTAGCACATTTAGTTTGCTTTAATTAAAGTATAGAGCGAAGTTTGTAAGACTATATGTTCACTTAGAAAAGGAACTCGAAAAAACAAAAAGAATGTAAAAATGGATTTTTGAAGAATTGAGACAAAAGGCATAAAATCATGTAAAGTCTAATTATTTTTCAATTTGAAGGTAGGTTAATTAATAAATGTATAGAATTCCTAAAAATAGAAAAAAAATCAGGTTTGAACTTAAAACTTAAGTATAGGTAAACATATTATTGTTTCTTTGTTCTCAGGTACTATAGAAACTGGTGCAACGAATGAAACAATGTCCGTTTCCTCGGGAGTCTGTTTTGTTTGTGTCGGCTGGCACTCGGGGAAGATGACAATGCAGTGGTAGTCGTAAAAAACGTGGTATCCAAACGCTAATTACCGCGAATGTGGAACTAGGTCTCAAGGAAAATGATGGAATTTTGAGAAAGAGATACACAGATCGATAAGTGCTCGTCGTGGAGGTGATCAAATTTCATAACCACACCCATCGACCTCAAGGAAAATCAGACCCTATGAGTTTCCAGAGCATTTGTATCCTTTGTGCTGAGAAAATCACTGTTTTCTTGACACAAGTAACTTCCCAAGTCATGCCTAAACAAGAACGGTGCACAAAATTGAATCAATGACAGGCGATGAGACTGGGGTGAAAAAATGAGGACGCGCGGCTGATCATAAGATCGGCTTGTACCCACTTTTGACGTTGCACCAGATTCCATCAGGTACCATAAATTATGTCACAAGAAGTTGTACAGCGTAAGACAGAAGAAATACCTAGAACCCAAAAATGTCGAGTGCATGGAATACACATTCTTATGTTGCTGATGGCAACAGGGATGAATGCCATTTTTCCTTGAATAAACTCATTGATCAAATTAAAGACGAATACAGACCTGGCATCAGGACTGTCAATACCCACCTCCAGACTCACTTTTGCAGAGATTGGTTTTGCTTGCAGTCATCGTGTTATCATGTGATTTAAAGATTTTAGACGAAAGATTCTGTATATGAATATTATAAGATTATGACAAGATTATAATGAACGAAAGAGCAATTCTGAAGAAGAGCGCATGAGAGTGGGATGAGGGCAGCAGAGATAATATTCATGCAGGGACATTTATTATTCAAGAGTAATATGATACAACTGAATATCCTCCATTGGACGATTTCCTTCAAGAAACGGATTCTGATGTTCCAAAATCGTTAAAACTCTTTGGTACCTACTTGAAACCATTGTGATGAAACATACGTTCCTCCTTCGCACAAACGTCCAAAGAGAACGAACACCACCAATTGAGTCTCATGAATAAAAATGGAGCATTTGCTCGAAGTAAAAAGTAAAAGCAAAAGCAAATCCTTCGAAGCAAAAGGTAGAAGGAAAAGCATTTGCTTCGTTTCTAATAAATAATAATTTGCTTTTGCTTCGTAGTAAATGCTTCGTTATTTACACCATTTGCCACATTTGCAACAAGTCTAAACAGGAATTATTCGAACGTTGAAGGAGGGTAGGTATGCATTCTGCGCTGCAGTTGTAATAACCGAAGTCAGTGCTAAACTACGAACTGCGAACACCATGAGCTCCGACGAAGAGAGCACGACCTGCGAAGAGCACGATCAACTAAAATTTGTAGAGTTACTGCAAAACTATAAAGTGGTACTAGAAAAATCACAAGTACCCACAATAAAAAAAGCGAAAGAAAATGCCCTAATTAAATTACAAGCAGAATGGCAGGCGTTGACAGGAAAAACGATAAGTATAAAGCAATTATCTAAAAAAATCAATAACATGAAAACAAAAATCAAACAGAAGACAGATATAAATAAAACCGGCAATAAGAAAATAAAGTTGAAGACATGGGAAGAGGTATTTTGGAAGTTAATGGATGGTGACACAAACCCGACCTTGTGTACATGGATTTTATAATTTTATTAGGGGCTGTGCAAATTGGCGTGCCACAATCTACCGAGACTTCTGTTCCTGTGAATATCTGCTCGGAGTCTGATTCACCCATTTCGGTTGCAGAAACTGCAAAAAGCGCGGTTTCAAAGAAAATTAAAAAAACTCGTCTTCCGGAAACAACGGAAACACAAAACTTATCAACGGCTGAACTATAGAGACTAGTTTTGTTAGAACAATTAGAGGTCCTGAGGCTTAAGAAAAGAAAGTTGACCAGAGAGTTAGAACAAGAACAGTTACTCGTTACAGAAAATGGCAAAGTGTTTAGAAAATTGTAAATTTATCTTACATACTTCATAAATCAACATTTATGTTGTTTTGCATTTATCTAAGTTTTCGTTCTTTCTTTTTGATTTTGAATTCCATCTCTAGGATTATGATTACGTATTTTTTATTTATTCGGTATGATATGTATTTTCAATAAATTTTGTGTTCCATGCCTTTGGTGATTATAAATACAATTTTTAACTTACCCTACAAATTTTGTTGAAAAATAAGATGGGCAATTTCTTCCCGCCTTCCCATTCCATTTCTCCTAATATTAATATCGTCATCCACATTTTCCTCAATATGGTTAATTGCGCCGTTATCAAGCTCCACTTCTTCCACTTCGAAGTCTGGATCGCGTAATGTTTTTGCAATGTTGTGGGTGCAATGGGATATTTTCAAGCTTCACTCGAGCTTTATAATATTGCAACATAGAAAACCTTTGCTTCAACTGTCCAAAGCAACGTTCAATACTCGCCCTTTCCTTCTTCACCAACCTATTGTACCGCGTTTCTTGTGGTGTATTTGGAGTTCGATAGGGAGTGATCAAACAGGGTTCTATTCCATACCCTTCATCTGCCAGGAGCAAAGCTCGTTGTGTGTTGTGACGCATAACAGCACAAATGGCAGAGTTTTTCCAGATTCTACTGTCATGGGTAGAACCGGGCCATTGCACAGCTACACTTGTAAATTTCTCTTGTGCATCACACGTAGCTTGTACATTGATGCTAGCGAAACCTTTTCGGTTTATATATTCGTCCCCAAACTGAGAAGGCTTTCGAATACGTACATGTGTGCAATCCAAAATTCCGATTGCGGCTGGAAACGTATTAGCTTGCTGCCAAAGACGTTGGGCTTCACGTATTTGCTCATCGGTTGATGGAAACTTGATCCATAAATTTGCTTTCTGCCAGATTTTGTCTGTTACGTCAGCAATTGTTTTTGATACAGTACTCTGATGAATTCCAATTATTTCTCCTACGCCGTTTTGGTAACCAGGATCAGCACACAGGATTGGTAACGCAAAAACACTTTCATTTTTTGGAACGGCGATAATGCACCACCTCGTGTCTCATTCTCCTCGCCTAAGAAATGGTTGGCTAACCAGTGCACGTTTTCTTCGTCGAAACGAAACAGGTGTCTAAAATTATTCGGTTGTGTGTTGACGCGTCTTTTGTAGCGTTTAACGGCTCTCGGATTATTAAGAAATGCCATAATTATCAAAGACGTGTCTCTTTCCGAACGCAAAGTCTGGAATGGAGGTACCTTCAAAACAATAAAGCATTTGCTGTAAGTTGCTAGCAAAAGCTTCAGTTTATTCATATAAACTGAAGTATTTGCTTCTGGGTATAGCAAATGCTTTTCACTCGGTTGTAAAGCAAATGCTCCAAATTTATTTATCATATTATACTTCGGAGGTTTTACTTCATGATTTCAAGTAAAAGCATTTGCTCCTGTTTTATTCATGAGACCCATTGGATCCACCAGCAAAAGGAGCATTTGCTCAAATTGTAAAAATGCAGATGTATCAATGAGCCTAATGAATAAAAAAGAAGCAATTACTTGAAGGAATTACTTTTTAGTAAAAGCAATTGCTTGACTAGCAAATGCTACAAGCAAAAGCAATTGCTAGATCTGGATATGAATAAAAATTTGAAGCAATTGCTGTTTTTCTTACACCCCTGTAGCAATTGCTTATTCAACATAAGTCCAGACGTGTCTTTCTCTCTTCCAGATAGATACTTCATAATGTTCAGTTTGGTGCCTAATTTGCAATAGAGTTGACGAGTAATCCGTTACTTTTTGTGGAAAATAGGAGACTTATATTTGTGATATGGCAGAGTTTAGTGAAAATGAGGTTTGAAGAAAAATTTGATAGTAGTGCTAGTGATGAAGAAATTAAAGACAAACAATTGATATTCGTCCATGAATTGAAGGAACATAAAATAATTATTGTACTTAATAAATCACAAGTTCCGCAAGTTAGAGCAGAAAAGGACGCCGCTTTAACCGTCAGCAGAGCAATATAGAGATATTTTTAACGTTTCACTTACAACAAAACAGTCAGCAAAGAAAATTAGTAATATGAAGGCAGACCTAGAAAAAAAGTTTGAAATAAGACAGGCAATAAATCGATGACCTATAAGCCTTGGGAAATATTATTCTTGGAAATTTTGGACGTATAGAAGAATCCGGTATTTAAGAAAATACCAGGTATGTTAGAAGCTGAACTATTAATAATATTTCTTTAAACTAAAAAATACAAATTCTTAGATGCTGCGTCTGTTGGAACTGGTGAAGAAATGATACATGTTAAGCCCTCATCAACGAGTGCCTGTGGTATTTCTATAGCTGCAGCATGTAGTAATCCTCCTAAAAATAAATTTAAAATATCAAACGAATTACCTGAAACTGCGGAAACAAAACAATAATAATTGTCAACTGCTGAACTGCAGCGATAAGTTTTATTAGAGCAGTTGAAACTATGTCGTATGCAACAGGAAGAAATCTTGAGAAGAAAACACGAAGATGATTTACTTAAAGCAAACATTGTTACGGAACGAAATAAGGTGTTTTACGATTTATAAACTTTGGAATCTTGACGTGCGTACAGTCTATCACGCCGATGGAATTTGGAAACCGATATCTCCCTGACCACAACTGTTTAGCTTCCACAACAGCTTCAGCACTTTTAGTAAATTTAATACAAATGTTGGCCTTCTCCACAACTGCATCCATTACAGATTGTATGTCTTACAGACAATAGTTTGGTGAACACCGAGTTCTTCACCTACAGAATTTTGAAACCCCAGATCCGACAGTTGCCGCAGAAATATTTTCATCTTATTTACAGGTGATAGTGCACCCCCTCGCTTTTCACCAGTATCAGTTAAAAAATTATTTGTCAACCAATCAAAATTTTCGCGGTCAAATCGATATAACTTTATAAAATCATCATAATATCTGCAATTTTTACGTACACTGTAGATTTTTCTTTTTCGTACGTTCATGTATTCAGCCATAATTGAAGACACAAAAAATGAAGAGCAACTCACGTGTATGCCGCGGAGAACCACTGTTGACTGCTACCAAGCAAATGATGCAGGGGTCGACCTACCTTAAAAATTTGAGAGCAATTGCTACACTAGAAAAAGCAATTCCTTAAATTATTCATCACATTTTAAGTAAAAATAGCAATTTCTCCCATTTTTTAAGAAAAAGCATTCACTAGAAGCAATTCCTGCACTTCTAAGCATTTGCTGGTCGAAAAGGCAATTACTTCAGTTTTTATTCATAGGCTTTCAAGCAATTACTTCGATTTTATAAGAAAAAGAAATTGCTACATTTTTATTCATTAGGCCCATTGTCTCAATTCATCAAAAATCTATTTTCACCTTTTTTTCGTTTTTTCAAGATTGTGAGTGAACTAATAGTCTCTCAGACTTCGTTATGTGCTGTAATTCAAGCAAATTACATGTTACTACAGCTCATAGAACGAGCGATTTTGCTCCGGTCGAGAGCAAAACGTAAAATTGTCAATTCTCGAGAAAGTATGAAAGTATGACCACCTTAGGGTGGTCATACTTTGGTCCCTATAGGGTTTATAGAGCTGCGGTTGGCCTTAAATTGTTACAACGTTGATTAACTTTAAAAAAGCACGGCATTGTGTTTGCCAAAAAATGCATAGCATATGACTTTTGGAGCAAAAAGTGAAAAAAGTCTAAAAAATGAGCAGTTCTTCGTTTTTCGCTTGGTGCGCAGCGAGCAAAAGCTTATCGAAGTTTCAAATTTGGGATCACACCACTCTAACTGATCCATACAACATACCAAAAAACCAAAGCTACATGAAGCTTTGCGATTTTAGCCTTTTTTAGTGACAATTTCTACTAAGCTAATATCGCAATTAATAATCGCGATAATAGGTATTACCACTTTTCTTTCCACTTCTAAATAGATCTTCAATGAATAGGTACATCTCATTTTGGATTATTATTTTTAAAGTTATCGGTATAATAATTAAGTCATGTGAATTTTATCGGAGGTAGGTAGTTACAGAATATTGCCCAAGATTATATAGGGACTAAATATAATTGCCTAGAAAAACGTTAAAATAACAGCTCTAATAGCTTTTTGTAATTTTACATTCATTTCTATATATAATAAGAAAAGATGACTGGAAGTTGGGTTGGTTTTTATAGTTATTAGTTTGTCTTCCTATATTAGCTTTTTTAATTTAGTCTACCAAGTTTATTGCCTGTCTGTCAGTAAAATCATTTACCTATCTTTTGTTTGGCTTACATTATTATACATTAGTATATTATAGTACCTATGTTCAGTCGAGACGCTTTATTGGGAATAATTTGCATATCTATAAATAAATACCTACCATTAAAATCAACTATGATATTAGGAATTATTTGGGTTTGCAGTCAATTAAATTAAAGAACACTCTTTTTTCTACTGCAAACCCAAATAATTCCTAATATCATAATATAACTGGACAGTCGAAATAAACTACTAATTTATATTAAAATCTACTATATATATAGAAATCATTTATATTTTAAACAGAGTATGTCAAAACATTTGTCGGAAAACGAAAGGTGATGTCTTGGAGGGTTCTGAGAAAAATATTTTCTATTAACATGGGTCGCAAATCCACAATTTTCGAGATAATTGGCATTGTGAAAGCACATTTTAAACTGTTAATGTTTTCTACATAAAAAAGGTGCTCTTGATCAAAAGCTTTAATGTGAACAGTTTTTTAACACCATTTTATGATAAGAAACTTGAAAGTAGCAACACGTGTTGTTGTGGACAAAAACATTACTTATTGTTTTGATATTTTTTTATATAATATTTCACTGCCACATAAAAATAATAATTAACCCTTAAAAAAGTACATCCTATTAATCACAAGATGTATACAAAAGCTGGGTTCTATATCTTAAACGGTTCCTGAGATATCGTAAAAATACTGATTTTTTTTACATCCCTGTATCTCGAGAACGGTCATGTAAATAGTATCTCTTTTCTTCGAACAAGGCAGGGAATCATACCTTTCATTTTCCGACACGGTTTGGAACACCCTGTATTTTGTATGTAGGGGTTTTGCTCGACCTCGGAGACGTAGCTCCATTAGCCACAGACTTTTATTGATTACCTTAAGGTTCGAGATAAGGCAGGATAAGCAAGTATAACATCCAACTAAGAATCATTGTGCAAGTGTGCGGTGTGATTTACATACCTGTATTTACTTACATAATATTTTTTAGTATTGTCATTATTACCATCATGTTTTATATTTTCATTTATTTGATTATATTTATATTTTATTTATACATATACAGGGTGTCGCTAAAAGGTACCACCCACGCTCTACCACAGATTCCTGAGTAACAAATGTGACGATTTAACTGAAATTATCTATGTCCAAAAGGGCACCCTTCTCAAGATACAGCCCTTACAAAGGGGTCAATCGAAAAAACGTTTTCCAGAATTAGTAAAAAATAGATTAGTCGAGAAACTTCAAAATGTCTGCGCTTACCACTATTGTTGAAACCAATAAACTGACATAGTCTTGCAAACATTGACATACAGGGTGTTCCTGTTTTTGATGTAATGTCTCACTTTTTATTCCAGAAGTTTTTCATCCGCATGCCACTGATTGATTCTGTATTTTTTATCAAAAGGCTAAAGTTTTACTAAACTTTTTGACTTTTTATTAAAGTTTTGTATCTTGCATCGTTTTCCCGTAATTAATTTTTTATGATGCACCTACACTACTGAAAACGTATTTGCGAAAATCTATTTTTTTAAATTATTTAAAGAATAATTTTAATAACAGCGTTCCACCACGGATTTCTGGGTTAAAAATATGTCAATTTAACCAAAATTATTTATGTCCAAAATGGCCCCCTCTTCAAGATAAAACCCTTATTTAAAGAGGGTCAACTGAATACCTACACATTTTCCAAAATAAGTGAAAAATTTATTCATTGAAAAACTTTAGTTTTACTGCCTACTACGATTATTCTCAAGGCCAATAAATATGAAAAAACCGTTCCTGTGAAAAAAAATTTCAATTAAAATGATTAAACACAAATACGTTTGCGGGGTGTAAGTCCATCATTAAAAATTAATTATGGGAAAACCATGAAGATACAAAACTTTTAAAAGAGGACAAAAACTTTAAAAATACTTAAGGCTTTGGACAAAAAATACAGTGGCGTTCGGAACCAAAAGTTCTGGAGTAAAAAGTGATATGTGACATCAAAAACAGGAACACCCTATATGTCAATTTTTGAAAGCCTATGTCAGTTTATTCGTTTCAACAATATACTGGTAAGCGCTGTAATTTTGAAGTTTCTCAGCTAATCCATTTTTGACTTATTCTGAAAAACGTGTTTTTGATTGACCCCCTTATAAGGGCTGTATCTTGAGAATGGTGCCTTTTTGGACATAAATAATTTTGGTTAAATCGTCATATTTTTTAATCAGGAATCTGTGGCAGAGTTGGTGCTACCTTTTAGCGACACCCTGTATATTCAGGTAATTTATCCATTTATATCCTTTCTTTTTTTCTTTTTTTTATGGTTTATTTTTTTATTTATTATTTTTTTATTTATAAATATATATTTTTTTTGTGTTTTTTTTATAGGTATCTTCTTTTTTATGTTTTTTTTAATATATATATTTTTTCCAAAAAACCTTATTGGGAAGAGACAGGGATACTCGTATCCAGAGGTCCATCAGGATGACTTTAAAGCACAAACAATCACTGGACCCTCGAATTGTCAGGTTATTGAAACACGAGGATAGTATACAAAGGAACTAAAATTATACCAATGAACATTTATCGCTTAAATCTAATTCATATGTCTAAATTGATATCTCTGAAAAACTTATACAATGCAAGATAGATCTGTATATCTTTCAAACCTAGTATAGACTTATTAGGCAAATAGGGTGTTGAATTGCTATCATCTTTAGGTGGTTGAAGAAATCTACACGCTGATCGTTGTATGTACTTACTACAGGAGAAGATTATGTGGTTGAGATAACATTTCCAGGAATCGCCGAGTGTCCCTTAGTCCAAAGAAAGACAACATGACCAGATACCTCTAGCTGGTGGGCCAATTTGATGATATCGACCAGGATTTGGTTTCTTGACTGATGGAAACTGAATTTTTTAATACTTTTTAAAGCTGATTGTGAATCTGAAATAATAACACCGTTATGTCGTTTTTGATCTATCATCCATTGTAAGGCTTTTTTAATGGCGCATAATTCCGCGGTGAATATCGAAGTTAGGCCATTGAGTTTGAATTTACACCCATGTTGTAACTGACGAACATAATAGGCGCAGCCTGTTCCATCGTAAAACTTAGATCCATCAGTGTAAATATGAATATAGTCGGGGTACGGATGCAGGGCATAATTAAGAGTTATTAAATTCAAATTTTCGTTTTCACTATACGTGGGAATTATGACTTTTAGCTGTGAATATATCTCATGATATTTTAGATTGAAAATAGGGAGCATGGAGGAAGGAGAGATGAAGCGTTCATATTCTTGAGTTCTTAGGTATGAATCCGTTAACGGAGGGCTATTTCTATTCTGCCACAATTTGTTGGTAAGGTTTTCTAATGCCAAGTAGTATATTTGTCTGAGGAGATCGGGGAATCTGGATCTAATCTTCATGAGGTATTTGTCTGATAAATACTGGATTCTAATCTTCAAATCTGGTTCTTGGGCTTCGGCACCCTGTATTTTGAACAGGTATACAATCACCCTGTATACCTACTAGGTGATTCTTAAAACTTGAAATATTCGAATATCTCGAAAAGTGAGGACTCTGCGGAAAAATGTTTTCTACAAATGTGGTTCTGTTCGGTGGGGGACAACGTTTGTACGCAAGAACACTTACACCCCTTGCGATTTTTTACCAGCGCATTTTTTTGCTGACTGGTCAAGAGTTCGCAATAAAAAATCGGGGCTGTGGTTTAAAATTTCAAAGTTATACCCCCTCGGTTACTCGTCAAAGTTACTCCCTCGCAATGGGTGAGGTAAGTAGGGCGGTTTTTGTGTTCAAACGATGTCCCCCATTGAACAAAACACTTTTGTAAAGCAACTTTTTTCAGTGTTGTCGGTGTTGTAAAAGTGCAAATACTTCCCCATGTTTCTTGGCTTATTAGGTAGGTACAGGTCAACATTTCAAACGGTCAACAGGTTCCTCTATAAAATAAATTCAGACTCGATTAACTGTTTATTAAAAATATATATTTATGTATCTTATAAATACCTATAGGTACACTAATCACTTTCTAGCCATTATTATTGATTTACAATTAAAGCTTAACACTATTGACTTATTTAACCCAAAATAGTAGGTACCTAATAGTGATTTCTGTGTATATTTATTAACACAAGAATTTAAGTTCAGTGTTTCTTGCACCTATACAGTGTGGAAAAGCCAAATGGAATAAATTCGATAATAAATCAATGAAGATGGTTGCGAAAAAACGCTCGGACACGTCGATTAGTATTTTTAGTTGCGCATTTTTTTCAATGAAAACTTTTTATACAGGGTGTGTCGTGTAACAGTGCTCAATACCAACTTTCTTCTTTCAAATCAAACACCCTGTATATTATTACATTTTCAGATTGCCTGAAAAAATGTAATAATAATGCTGTTTATAATTCAAATTTGTAACGAGTGATTTTTGAGTTATAAACAAATGAAAATCGCAATTTTTAATTTTCAAAACAGTGTACACCGATAACGGCTCAAGATGTCGGAAAACGGCTTACATGTCCCTATCCTAATTTTTCATGTAGTATCCTATTGTGTGGATGAAATTTTTATACAGGGTGATTAAAAATCTGGTAATTTTCATGACCCTGTATAAAAATTTAAACTACCTAATAGGGCTCTAAATGAAAAGTTAAGATAGGGACATGTAAGCCGTTTTCCGACATCTTGAGCCGTTATTGGTGTACACACTGTTTTGAAAATTAAAAAATGCGATTTTCATTTGTTTATAACTCAAAAATCACTCGTTACAAATTTGAATTATAAACAGCATTATTATTACATTTTTTCAGGCAATCTGAAAATGTAATAATATACAGGGTGTTTGATTTGAAAGAAGAAAGTTGGTATTGAGCACTGTTACACAACACACCCTGTATAAAAAGTTTTCATTGAAAAAAATGCGCAACCAAAAATACTAATCGATGTGTCCGAGCGTTTTTTGGCACCCATCTCCATTGATTTATTATCGAATTTATTCCATTTGGCTTTTCCACACTGTATACTTCACTGACTCCAGACTGACTGATGGAAACTGGAAACTGTGCCTGTTTCACAAGTATAATTTTATAGAATACGCACTCGGTCTTCAATGAAAGTGGTGGTAGAATTATCTCGATTGTGATTCACGAACTATGTGTCATATTACGTATTACTAGAATTTCTATGAATCCTTTGAATTTCTATATGATTTTACTGATTACTATGCCACTTAGTAATCCAGTTCTTCTGACTAATCTGCTAGCGATTAATCACTGCTGATGAGTCTGCACCCTAGCCCATCCTCTATAGCTTTCTGCGGCGGGAGCGCGACACATCGAGGACCGAATTGACCTACTTGAAGCAGGCGACCAAAGTCCACTTCCATAATGCTATAATATCCTCCCAAATGATCAGTGTTATGCTTGAAGATTATTTGGATTGGAACTTTAATACTTTTATAGATGGAACCATGAAAGCTGATCACAAGGGTTGGCCCTACTAATCGTTTCGAAAAGTGTGGGTGCGTTTCATCAATGCGTACATTTTCCTTTCTGGGTCTTCACATGGGTACTAAGAATCTTTCCTAGTAGGTACCTAAAAAATAATAAAATAAAGTAAATGTTACTAGTACGTACCTTGGTCTGCAACGAAAAGTCTTGCCCCCTTCTCGTCGATGATCTTCTAGGACATGGCCATCTCTAGGTCATGGACAAAGCAAAGCTCTCTAGAATACAGAGGCAACATTATCTGTCGATCGGTGGTGATATTAACATCACACAGTGAGCGGCTATGGAAATCCTATTGGGCTTACCACCTCTTAAAATTTATTTGGAGACAGAAGCCAGATAGACTACACATAATTATGGAATGCTACAGATGATGGAAAGAAGTTTGCTAAAGGCTTATTGGAGCCAACCAGGTTAATTAATGACAAATAAGAAAGTCACAGCCGAGGTTATGCCCTCGGACATAATGCGTAAGACCACAATGAAGCACTCTGCTTTTAAGGTCCTGCTCCCGGAAAGAGACGCCCGGGAGGACAACAGAAATGAACTCCTAGCAGCAGATTTCAGATGGTTCACAATTTTCCAGGCCGAAATCTATGCCATAGAGCTCTCAATAATTAACACCGAACTCTCTAACAAGGAGAAACGAAGTAACTCTAATCTGGATTCCAGTCCACGGTGGATACTCGAGAGAACGAACTTGCCCACTCTCCGGGCAGGAAAGGAGCCGAATACGAATTTATTGGACCAGAACAAACATTTGGTATATCACCGAATATTGTCACAGTCACAATACGCAACTGGGCTGATGGTGAATTCCTCCAGCACTTGTAAAAAAAGGACCAAAGAACTATTGGAGCTCAACAGAAAATAACTGCAAGCCTTAATATAGGCCTATATACTGGGCACTGCAAGCTGAACCATCGGTTGCACAGGATGGGTTTAGTGAACAGCGCCTGTGCTGGAGGATGGCGAATCAGCAAAACACATCCTATGCAAGTGTCCTGCTTTGGCAAGCACCAGATTATTACCTTCGGGAGAGACTCCCTCATACCGGAGGACATTTACTTTCAAGCGTTTATTTTCTTGATCTTCTAAATTTTCTTCTGATCTTCCATCAGCTGTAGTAATTTCTGCATCATTTCGGCCTCCATCTTCGCGGCTTGACTTCTGGTAACTATGGGCATTAATCAAAGAAAATTCACCCTCACTTTCTTCCAATTATCCCACTTTTGACACCAAATTGTTACGGATTTCCTAACCGTAGGCTCGACGGATAATTGGGAAACACAAATTTACTGTTGAATTTATTTATTTAATGTCCACAAGAATTTCAGATTACAATGCACAAATATCACTACTTCTTATACACAACAACTTTACTTGGTCTATAACACTTTACTACTTTTCACTAGTCACTTAGGAATACCGCACTGTCTATATCGCCACTAGTCGCTTAGTTCCTCGCTTGTTCCTCGCACACTGCTAGACTAAAACTGACTGAGTTCACTTGCCTGCTAGCTTTTTATAGGACATCCCTACCTCTGGAAGTAGCTTCTGGAGGATTTGCGGACGGCTCGCTTCTATTTCCCGAACAAATCCAAGAGAAAGATCTCGAGAATATTCCCTTCCTAGATCTTCGGCTCCCAGACACTCAAACATCCATTTCTGGAACTTCTCCACAGGAAATGACCAGAATTTTCCATTCATTTCCCGTGGTTTTCAGCGAGATCATTCCGTCGGGGTATCAGGGATCCAGAAGTGTATAGGACGTCAGTAAGTACATTACATACTTGCATTACCAGTAAGTAGTCAAGATGGTCAGCTTTCTCCTCAAAGAGGCTTACCTGATGATGAGGTTAATGTAGCACTGCACGACTGTGAGCCACAATAGACCTTTGGTCGCAGTGAAGGTATCACAATGATCCACTCACGAAAAATCTAATATATGATCTAAATCTTCTAGTACCTACCGATCTAAGAATCAATTTATTGTGAAAAAGCCCGATTAAGAGTTAAGAGTTGAGAAATTTACAAGGTACACCTAATTATCCTGGAATGTAACGAAAATTGGCTTAAAATAAAAAAGCAAACATCAGTTGACTTCTGTTCGAATCATGACGTGTTTTTCTTTTGCAAATTGCCGGTGCTCGAACGGTTGATAAAAATTCAAATATTCCAAACAAATCGCAGTATGTATGTAAAATAGGTCTTAACAAATGAAAAAAACAATGGAGCAAACGACTGTCCAACAACGAAACACAATGACAGGATTCGAGATTTATTTGTTCCGAAGGAAGTCAATCATTTCGTCGATTCATTCCGATGGACAGGCTTGATGAACATCCGATTCTGCATATTTCGATCCGATGGGCCAATTTTATGACCACTCCGTCATAAACAATAAATTTTTTACGCCTGTGAAATTTAACGTTTCATAAATGTAGACATTCAAAATCTAGCGCCCAATGGGAATGATTTGATCAAATCGATTTAACTAAAAGACATAAAATTTCCATTTAAATGAGAAAGAAAGCACATTATGGAAAACTATTACCTGTCTGACATATTTATTTGTCCAATAACCATTCAGAAGATCACAGATATGAACGTTATTTATTTTTATTATATTCTAAATAATTATTTTAAGCTCCGAATGGATTAATATACGAACCAAAAATGATGCTCTCTCGTTTAGATAATTTAATTAATTCTATTCTAATTATTATTTGTCTTAAGTAATCACATTATATCAGGTAGGTTCATTCAATAATCAAGATAGAATAGAACCATTCAACTTTCAGGCAAAATTAGAATTTAAAATCGATAAAATAACACTATATAATTATGGACACCTCCTATATATACAAATCTTATACCTACACTATAACTAACCTGAAAAATTCTTTTCCAACGATCAGGTAGAAGAACTATTAATATAAAGCACTAAAAAGAACAACCCAAGTCGATATATCATCATAAAAACAGTCATTTTTCAGATATATCTATTTTAACAAATTGGGGTCCTTTTCAGATTGCCCGCTGGACTTTGTTGTATAATTAACTTAATAGGTCAAGTGGATCGTTTCAAAGAAGTTTCAGACTACAAACCGATTCGTCAAGGTAATCCAAAAGCTCCCGACTAAATGGCTTGTGTAATTTGGCTATTCTCTTTCAAGCTTACACCGTGAAAATACTCTGGGAGTCGAGAAATTCTCACCACTAGAGACAGGTGGACTGTTTGTAAGTAAGTAGGTGTCAGATGATTATGGTATGACAAAGGATAAGAAAAAAATGGTTAATGTACTTATACAGGGTATGGTTCTAGTATACTTTATGGGCCTGAATTCAAACGATTTAGTTCAAAATCTCCTCAGGTCAAATTAAAAAAAAAAGTTAACACCAATTAAATAGAGTAAACACAAAGAAATTATTTGCCTATTTTTTAATTCACACTTAGGCATATAGGCACTACAATGAACTAAAAAAAAAAAAAAATACGCCTTAGGATAGTAACCGAAAAATGAAGAAAAAAAATATTGAAGTGGGTGAGATAGCCAACTTAGAACCTATAAAACCTCATGTACTTTCTTCTGTTTGCCCTTCCAATACGAGTTTCCACATAGTTGCCAAACCACATAAATGACATACCTGACACAGCGAATCCAGTCCGCATTTTTATTTGTTTGGTTGTAATCCTCGCCGCACCCCACCCATGTATTTTCATTAAACTCTTCACAACCTGATGATTAATCATTTTCTAGTTTAATATCTCCTTCGCTACTTGAGTATGAATGTTCATGCTTTTTCTTTTTCTATCTTAAAATTAAGTTTTTCAATGCTCTTTTCAATCCAGCCGCCTCTCTTTTCTTTTGAGCTGCATCCTTCTTCTTCTTTGCACTTGTCAAGGTTTTCTGACGAGGTCAAAATAGTATAGCAACTTGTTTGACACGCTTTCGTACAATGTTAATTTTTTCTAAAACAGGTCACAATTTTAGATAATTTTGATGGTGTCTCATTATCAGCAGAAGAACTTTGTTGAGAAGTATGTTGAATAGGAGAGTGTGATTGAAAAGTATAACTGTCTCATCCGAAGTAGAACTTGGTTTTGAGCTACTTTGGACTGGTACAAATGCATAATCTGGAACAACTGTAGGGTTAAATGGCATTATACCTGTAAACTTGAACCCGAAATTGCATTTTGGGTGGTAGCGAATTTTCCCCAGCCTGATTGCAATAATTCACCAAACTGAAGTCTTGTTAGTCGTCTTCCAGGGTGTTTGCTTCAACCAAAGGTGACAGGCTTTATAGAAATGCGTTTTAAGGGATTTAAAAAAACCTATCCAGTGGCTGAAGGTAATGGGCTGTATGGCTAGGCAGAGAGAGCAAAATAATATCATTTGAAGGAAGTGCTCAGTAAGCCATCGAAGAAAAACTTCTGCATTAACGTATGCCGATTTTTGTGACATAAAAAGCATTGATCCTGGTGGTAGATTGTCTTCCCATTCATTTTATTTTATTCTTGCCTTTCATTATGACAGCTGGAGGAAGAAAACTGCCTTCTGCGTTACAGCAAGCTATTAGAGTTATTGTTTCACCTCTTTCAGTGGATGTTACTAACTGTAGACCCTTTTGCTGCTAACACTTCATCAGGGCGATTGTTCAACTGTAGTCCAGTTTCATCCATGTTGAAAATATTGGCTGGTTTATCAAAGAGTTGGTTTCGTCCATTATAGATTGAAGTAAATTGAAATGCTCCGCAATTTCACCGCGTTTCATAGCACTTGTGCGTGAGCCAGTGAAACACCTTCGGCTTTACGTACACTAATTTAAGGATTTCTCGACAGGAACAATGCAAGGCAGTCATAGCCTGCTTTCTCACTTTCCTCGTTAAAGCGATGTTTTAATGTTAAGTTGAACGGCAAATTTGTAGGAAATTGACCTTACAATATCGTCTCTGATTAAAGGAAAACCACATTTCTGCATCAATAATATGTGACGTGACAATCTTTCTTCGTTAGCTTTTCGTTAGCTTTCGTTAGCTTTCTTCGTTAACTGGGACCAATGTGACCTTCCTCACTATTGTTAGTTTTTATCCTTCTCTCCAAAGTTTTTTTTTTGAATATTAAACTCGAAAGCAATTAAATATGGATGTCCTGATTTAAGGAGTACTGATTTGGGTATTCTGATTCATGGTTTTCTTTTTTGAGGTGCGATTAATTCACTGATAAAAAGTGCTATTGCCATTAAATCACACCCTCCGAGTTTAAAGGAGATGCAACTTGTACATCCGTGGATTTTATGGAGCTCTTGAGATTGACATAGTGGGAGATTAAGTTCAGGAGTTTTGGAGATTCTCTATATATTGGTATGCAAAATTGTTTCAACCAGGTTTTGAGGGTTGCTGAGATTCTCTGGATGATAACTCGAATATACTTTTCCATATATCTTAGTTTTCAGTGTTTCCATTTGGGAGAGGATGGGGAATCCGCCGAACCGATGCTTGCGGTCATCGAAGCATACCGCAGCCATATTTGAAGCATTTATGCAATAATTGTGCTGGGTCTATACTAGTGAAAGGATTTTCTCACATGGAGTAATTTCTGGTTTAAAGAGAACAGAGTTCTGGAGAACAAAAAGGTTTAAACTCTAGCTCTCTATTGAAATGGATCGCACCTAGGTAGGATGATAAGTAATTATTTCCACCTCCCTCATTAAATCAGCCCAAACCGAAAAAGCAAACAGTGCGAGAATATAGGTACGTGAATACAAAAAGGTAAAATTGTTAGGAAATAAAACACAGCTACGCGCCGTTACATCAATAGAAACGATCCCCGTCCGCACATTAAATATTCATAAAATAGAATCGCTCTAGCTAGTCACAATTCAGTCCTTCGAGAAAGCGGCCACCGCAAGGGTAAATCAACCATTGCCAGATGTTAACGCAGGGTATTGTAAAAGACAGTCTCTGCCCGAGTGATGAAAAGAAGAGCTGACCTACATACAAGAACGGGTGGAAAGATACAGACCGGGTGAAATCAAAATAAACAATAAACACCTCGCAAGAACAATAGTAACTCGTTAGTTATACTACCTACGATAATGAAAAATTCACCAATCGATAGGGCGAATTAATAAACTGCAATAGCCGAAAATTCGCTGCGGTCCTGGAAAAGCCAGTAGGGGAAAACGCGAAGTGAAAGTTGAGCCGGTGTAATTATAATAGATAGGAACAATAGAAAGGTGCAGAACGCGTCGGCCGATTTGAAGGAAAATTTAGGTAGTGCAGGTTTAGGACAATTCAGTAAGGTAGCCGCGAGGTCAGATCGCTAAGTCCCGTAAGTAGGGAAATACGATTAAGGACTAAATCACGGCATGAGGGCAGTGCCAATAAGGTGCATTGTTGCGTGGTGTGTAGAAAGCGGACCACCGCTTCTATAAAAGCAGACGTCTTAACACAGTGGAGAACAGAGGGAGATCAGACTTCGATCGAGCTCTGTCATATTCCTTAACCCTTGCTTGGAAGATCAACGAGATGGCTTTTATTAGCGCACTCCAGGTCTACCATTCTTTCAACCAAATTTGTAGATGAGATGGTATGTACTATGCACTCGCTACAAATTTCCTAACCAATCAACCCAGAAAAACCGTGAATTTTCCTTTCCAAAAGGAGCGTAAACGAGATGGTAGATTCTATGCACTCCATACGCTCTTTCCTTTACAATTAGGGAAATTTCCACATACAATCAGTTAGAACAAATCATTCTTCAAACGAAATCCAAATCAAGAAATTATACCGATTCATAAACCCCCACCAACGCCAGTTGAATTTCCACATACAACCAGTTAGGGAAGATCTCTTCAAAACAAAATTCACATAAATAAATAATCAAACCGATTCGCAACATTCACGTGTGCAGGTCCCATTTTAAATCAGGCAAAACAATTAGTAAGGAAACAGACGGCAGCACCAATAATATTAGGTACCTACTTCATCCCGGTATAGGAAATCGAGATAGAGCTAGGAGAGAAAACAGACCCAGGAGGAATTAATAACCTGTGAATGAGACGGCCCATGATCGGAAATAGTTCAGTCATGCTATTCTTCGAGGAGTGCAGATGTAGGATCACGCAAATGTTAGGCACCTGCTGTCCCTTTAAATACGTTAGAAAGTGAAAGTTATTCCTCGCCATTGTATTGCACCATAAATGAAGATCACATAACGGAGCACCCCCGGTTAGCACAGGTCTAGATAGAACAAGGCAGCGTTGTCAGATGTAGCATCTGCTACTTCGCAAATATTATCAGGAAAACTAATTCCATTACAACACCCAATTAGGATTCATGATAGGTACTCGATTACCAAACGTGGGGGAGGCATTCATCTCGATGTCCAGATGGAGACCTCAGGGGGCCGGAAAAAGAGCAGGACTCTTTAAAGTGGAAATTTTAGTACACCACGGGGCAATAAAACACCCGCAGTTGTAGGATAGGCAAATCAGCAAATAGCGAATCAAAATCACCAAAATTAGACCAGCCTCGAGAGTGAGTAAAGCCAATTTAGATCCAGAAACCACATTGATCATTATAAGGTCGTTTTTCCGAATCTCTTCTAACCAGATTTTATACACACCTGAATCTTATGTGACTAATGTTATTATTATGTTCTCATCATACTATCTACGCTCTTTGGGGTGATAGGCCGACGTACTCGTGTTACTGGCGGACCGGTGGCTGGTACCGATACAAAAGATTAAGTAATTTGTCTGTAAACAAGCCTAAACACGAATGATAAACAAAAGTCCAGCATTTTCAATCATTAACTAGATTAATGGTTAAAGAGTCGTGGTCTGTAGTATGGTCAGCTAATAATCACGTTGAGGAACAAAGATTTTCGAGAGAGAGAACGGAGCCAACATGCTCTGGGTAATAAACTAAGGTGTGTAGAAAAATCTACAATAATACAGTTGATTAAGGTTTCAATCCGAAAAGCACTCGAATGACGAGTAAGGTAAATCACCAGGTATAGTGACAAATGCCTAAGGGCAAGGTAACATATGTGACATAAAGGTCGCCTGACGAGGCAGCATCGACGGGTGCAATAAAAGGTAGAACAAGACAAATAACAACAAGGTATACAAAGTGATAACTAAATACAGTATCACCCAGGTTATGAATTAAATAAACGGAGGTGAAATAATTCACACTCCTAGGTAAATCAACTGTGAAAATAAAATCATTAAATAAAAGAGAATCGGAAGGAACGATTTTATAAAAGATACGAAATCAAAATTCAGGAGAAGTGGCAACCCTGTACTCGAATGAACCTCGCAAGGCAAGGAAAATCGTTGATTAGGAAAATCATTCAGACATTTCCACATTATCCCGGATCGTCTGAAAACCAAAGTGGTTGTCCTCTTTAATTAATTCAAGCAGTTGCTTGAAGTGAGATCAAAGAATCTAGAAAAAGGAAATTAGGCAAGGAAAATCGTTGAATAGGTGAATCACACAGACATTTCCGCATAATATACCGGATAGTCTGTAACCGAAATAAAGCGAAACGAAATAATAAGACATTCCCGCAATATACCGGGTCGTCTGTAAACCAAAACAAAAGCAAAACGAAATAATAAGAAAGCACAGGTGTGCAAAAGAGTGGTTATTGAAATAGATAGAAGTGTGAAAGATATATGAAATATATCTATCTTCGTTTTCCACTTTTTTATGCTCTCTATGCTAATAGGGATCTCTCTTCGCTTTCCATTTTTTTGTACTCTCTATGCAAAATCACAGCCTCTCTCGCTTTTCACCATTTTACGCCCTTACAAACGAGTTCTCTCGCTCATCACACGCTTTTAAACATCTGATAGGAAGCCAACAGTTAACAAGTCTCCGTAAATTTTCCCGCTTTTCCGAAAGATAAAAATCCCAGTAGGTTCTTTTGCGCATCCGTTTCGGCCATAGTAATCCTGGCATACCTCAATCAAAGAGCAGGGGTGACTACGGTAAACACATAACGTAAGAAATCACAGCGGTCCTATTAGGGGAAACCCAGAGGTAAATAGACGATCACACACGGTGGCTTTTCGCCAAAGACCATCGGGCCGGGGTGTTCTTCTTTACACTATGTTCTGCTAGAAAAGGAGTGCTGCTTATAGGCTTTTGCACTGCATTAGATGAAAATTCGGTTACTAGCTTACTCTTCATAATTATTTCGTCTTATCCGCCAATTAATAAACTGACAGCTGTTTCACTTATATGGAACCAATTTTCAAGCACAGGCTGTAGCTTACTTATTATTGGTTCCAAGAATGTGTTGTAAACTCTGCCCTATATGAGATCTTTTCACCTTATACGTGGAACGGCGGATATTTTCGTAACATCTTCTTTCGAATACAAAGAAGTTTAAACCAATGCAGAAAACATAAGGGCTACTTTAAAAAGATATACAGCTACCTGTAAAATGATTGTGGTCCCAGAGATGCAAGGTTTCGACGAGGATAAATCTCAAGAGTATATCTCCCTTATTACATAGACCCCTATTAGCTGTTTCAGATCGAGTAAAACTGCAACAATAATTTACCTCGGACCCAGTGATAACTCTTCCTTCGAACATCTAGCTAGAGCTGGAGGACAAGAACAATAAAGATATAAATTATACAAAACGCGAGTGCGAGCAGAACTTGGCCACGTCGCTGACTTGTTTATTGTGGCTATGACTCGACTCACCTATGGATAAAAGAATATAAAAGCATGTTTATATCTTCTTAGGTCGTGTAGAATGTACAGATACCTCCTGATGTCTCAATTCTACCGGAGTGGCCACCTCGGCGCTCCGATGGAAGGAAGTATCGAACTCGAGAGTCGATATTGGAGTCTTTGGGAGGTCCCGGAGACTCGAAATCGACTTCTAGGAGCTTCATTTTGAGCGGCCGATTTGTTCATTTATTGGATAGGTTCATTTTCAACGGGGTATTGTTCAGATTATTGATTACATGCTTAACAAATGTACGCGTAGAGAACAGACCTTGCTGGTCTATTGTTTATTCAAATTAATTTTCATAAAATGAATAGCTCACTCTCTTCAGACGGCTTTCTTATTTACGAGCGAGACTTCTTGTCTTGTAATTATCATTTAAATGTTTTACAGTATTTATTTATTATACTTGTTAAATGGGATTCAATTGTACAATATCGTTACTGTTATTTTATATTTATCTATTTAATCACCGTGTACTTACTCAAATTGATTTGTGTTAAAACAACAGACAGTAAATATCCCGTGAGAAAAACAAATTACTATGCATCGATTGGATTGAACTTATTCATTATAAAAAATTATTATTCCTTAACGCGTTAATAAGTTTAACACGTTAACTGCCACAATGGAAAGTAAAAAAAAAGTTAAGAAGGCCATATCATGAAATACGTTTGATAGTTTGCTTATGTATTAAAAATACATTTATATCACTATAGGTAAACATTTTGTAATTGTAGTCAATCGTTTAGATTTTCTAAAATTGAGAAGCACGCGTGCATCACAAGGCCCCTGGAGTTTTAATGTTTCAGGGAGCCACGTGATGCACACTTGCTTCTCACAATCTTTACTTTAATTTACGAAAATCTATCAAGTGGTATCGTAAAATAGCGATAGAGTTATTTATCTTAGGCTCAGCAATAATAGTCAATGCATACATCCTGCACCAAAAGATTACAAACAACAAAATGTCCATCACATCTTTCAAGGAAGAACTCGTCTTTGAAATGATAGATTTTTCTAAAACTACTCTTCCAGAGCAATAAGTGGCAGTTGTTGTAAATCACAATTTAGAAGGAGTTCAAAGTTCTGCTAGAAGAAGATGTGTCGTTTGTTATGCTAAAAATTTAGAGGAGAGTGGTAGAGCTTTTGCTCAGTGTAAAACATCTTTTTCGTGTTACAAATGCATTCAGTGTAACAAATTCTATTGTGTTTCCTTTTTCATTTATATGACTAAACCCTTAGAAAGTGTGTCAGTGTTTTTTTTTAGTTTCTAGTCACTTTTATATATACCGAAAACGCAGGCTAACTACTTCGAAATGTTCAGTGGGCCATTGAGAAAACGAATCTTATATAAGTAAGAGAGTAACGAGAAGCACCACTGCATCACAGCGCCTATTTTAAGTTTAAAGCATGAGATGCTATGGTGCTACTCACGGCCCTACAAATCATAGTGTCCGAGAAGCACACTTGCATCTCATGGCAGTCAACGTGTTAAAGATCAATCTCAAGATTCTGCATCGGATATAAAGCACTGTTTCCAGTCTCGGATATATTCGCCTGGTTTTGAATTAGATTATGCAGAGACGTAAAAAGGGAATATGACAACACTGCCATGTAGAATAGAGAACAACTGATCTGGACAGATATCCGGGCCGAAGTTCTAAAATCATTTGCTTCTTAATGTAAACTCCACGTTCCAATTTTCATGATTCTTCGCTTTGCCAATTGTCTTGGTCCAAATTTTCCATTCAATTTGAAGGCTTTGTTGAGAAATTTGGCTTTTTACAGTTTTTTCCAAGTGATGAAGTTCATGCCTCAGCCCCCAACCTGGAGGACCAGTGAATTTTTCTTCTGGGTTTTCTCCACATAAACTGGATGATTTTATGGACTGAGGAGACCAGTTTTCCCCCACAGAAAGTTCCTGTGATCTTTCAACTAGGTTGGACCAACATGTGGTTCTCTATACTCTCAAGACCATTGACCTGACTTTGCCTGTATCCTTGGCAGGAGCCCTCACAGGGTACTATCATCCAGGCCAGATGAACCCTGGTTTTTTAGCGAGGGGTTACTTCTCGATCCCTCCTCCTTCCTTACCTTTGAATGGTAAGACCTGTAACGAAAAGGCCCCGGGCCTCATGGTCTTTCGCGAAAAGCCACCGTGTGATTGTCTATTTACCTCTGGGTTTCCCCTAATTTGTGAAGGAAACTCCTTCAGGACAGGCGCTTTGCCATCTACTAGTGAATTGGTGCGACGAGACATTGCCAACTGCGAATATTGAGTTGTTCCAAGAAGCGATGCAAATTTATTGGATTTCCCGGGATAGGTAAAGGAAAATTCGACCGGAGTCCGCTATGCCATCTCTGGATTCGAATTTTATTAGAATTGTGATTAGAAATTGGTGGGAAGCGATATTTGCTCGTTTCGGGTTTTCAACTGGAGTTTTTCCAAGGTAGATAAGGGAAATTCGACCGGAGTCCGCTATGCCATCTCTGGATTCGAATTTTCAGGTTTAGATAGGATTAGGTATCCCGGAGTCCGCTAAGTCATCTCTGGGTACCGTATAAAGGGTTAGGAAGTCAGATACGACCTGCTCGGAAGCTGATCTCTATCTGCTTTTAGCGGCGGCAAGACGTTTGCTTTTATAGAAGCGGTGGTCCACTTTCTAAACACCACGCAACAATGCACCTTATTGGCACTGCCCTCATGCCGTGATTTAGTCCTTAATCGTATTTCCCTAATTACGGTATTTAGCGATTTGACCTCGCGGCTACCTTACTGAATTGTCCTAAACCTGCACTAACTAAATTTTCCTTCAAATCGGTCGACGCGTTCTGCACCTTTCCATTGTTTCTAGCTATTATAATTACACCGGCTTAACTTTCACTTCGCGTTTACACCTGCTTGCCGTTTAGATACCGGGATGCTTTTCCGGGCCACCTTCCTTTATTAATTCGCTTTATCGATTGGTGAAGTTTCCATTATCGTAGGTATGATAACTAACGAGTTACCATTGTTTCTGCAAAGGCTTATTGTTTAATTCTGATTTCACCCGGTCTGTTTCTTTCCACCCGTTCTTGTATGTAGGTCACCTTTTCTTTCAATCGGTGCGAGGCGCTTTTATAACACATCTGGCAATGGTTTGCCCTCGCCGTTGCCGCTTTCTCGAAGGACTGAAATGTGACTAGCTAGAGCGATTCTATTTTATGAATATTTAATGATCTGGCAGGAATTATTTACTTGATGTAACGGCGGGTGTTTTTCCTAACAATTTTACCTTTTTGTATTCACGTACCTATATTCTCGCACTGTTTGCTTTTTCGATTTGGGCTGATTTAATGAGGGCGATGGAAATATTTCCTTTATCATCTTACCTAGGTGCGATCCATTTCAGACCCCAGGCTTGGGACTGGCAAAGCGGAGTTATTTTTATCTATTATCCGTAAAATGATTTATTGTGTTTATTAATAAAAACTCTTTAATTGATCTGTTAATTGTCTTTAGCCTGTGATGTTCATTTGTGCATGTGCATTGCCGAAATAATCCCGAAATAATAATACCACACCCCTTAAAGTTACTCAGAGTTGGAATTGAAGGTTATATAAAGTCGGGAAACAGAGTATAATGGAGTGAATTAAGACATTTATTCGTTGTGACAGAAGATTATTTTTTACCGTTATAGGAAATTGATTATTTGAAAGAAATACCTACCATTTAAAAAAGCAAATTACTCACAGTCGTTGCAATATTTTCATACAACTAAGTATACTCGATCCCACTCTGTTCTGTAATACCTACCAATTTCAGTGTGTGCATGCTTATAATGTAGTACAAGGCACGAATAAAGTCATCGAATAAGAATTACAAAGACATACAGCAGGAATAAAAGAAACGGAGGTTGCAATTTCAAGTCTTTTGTAAAGTTTTATATGAAAATAAGGACTGGAGACAATAATATTCTAAATATTTAAAGTGCCCTATTGTTATGGACAAGCGTGGAGGATTTATACGCGGCAACATAGACATATAAATATACCAGCGATTGGAGAACTCGGATTTCCATTTGCATTCAGGCTGAAATACGTGAAAGGACTTATCGCCAGCGAGCGATGCGAAATTCTCAAGATCGCGACTCTGATATTACGGAGAGCAATCATTTCTATTCCAATACAACGGTCTCGTTTTTCTTCGCCAAAATGATTTTTATCTCAACTCTCTATCAATCAAAAAGCGTTAGTTTAGTAATTCTAACTCACATGCAGCAGTTTTTATCTGGAAAGAATAAATCTGGCTATAACTAGTATTTTTTCATAACATAAAACCCTGTAGGTACAGAGGAGAAATACACGCCAGAGATAATCTTAGCTCATAGTGGTATAATGGAGTCGGAATTCTGGGACCAAAATGTTATCCCTGATGCATCTTATCGTTCATATTGTTACGTTTTCCCTTCCGTGGGTTCGATAGATATCCAATAATTGATTGGATAGTCAATTAAGTCAATAAATTATTTCAGTTATTGCTCACTATAATAATTATTTTAGTTATTATTATAATATTATTATAGCACCTTCTGGAATGAACTTTGAGAACAAGTTTGTTCCTGGCTTTTCGCTTGCCATTCCGGAACATTCGAGTCAGTAATAGCTTCTAAGTATACTGAAAGGCTTTTCCAAATGATAAGACTCGAACTTACCATCCGGGACCGAATGGGATCCGGTCAACTCTAATTTTGAGATTTGACAAAGTCTTCTCAGCTATTGAATTTTGATAATCTTACAATGTCGAATTTGACAAGATCACATCAGCTCGAAACATTTTTTTGGCAATCCAGGTTTGACAATAAGTCTGATGGTGAGCTCGTTTTTTTTTTTTAAACCAGGTCAGGTTAGAAATAGTGGATTCTGTGAGTCGGACGAATGTGCTCGGATTTCAGAGTCTAACGAGACTAGCCCTCCCCCCGTTTTCGAGGATGCTGAATACGATGGTGGTGGTTGAAACTCTTCTTGAGTTAATTGACCGCACCCCCTAAAACGGTCAAAAACCACCCCTATGAAGGGTAAATCACGGAACTTCTTTCTCTTGGCCGCCAAATATGTGTCACCCCCCGTTTTCGAGGTCGCTGAACGCGATGCTGACGTCGAGGTCGGTCCTCGACGCCCGCCAACCCCTCTACCCGGCCAAGAACAACCCCCGGAAGGGGTGAAACAGGAACTCGCCAAAGTTCATTTTGTTTTGAATTTGAAACATAACTTTATATTTTCATTTATGAAAAGCTGAAAAAGGTCTCTTTAAAATTTTTTAATTACATAAATTAAATTAATATTTTGTGTATAAATGTTTTTGATTTGTGACTGTGTAACGGGATTTTCTGCTAGGTAGAGGTGAGTTCCCAGGAATGGGTAATTGCCCCTTTTTACCCGCGACAAGTCGATTAAAATCTATAATATTTATTTACAAGTATTCTATTTACACATATCTATATTTGTCAAGCTAATATTGATAACCACTGTATCCTATGGGCCGGCTCTCGTCCTCCACAGTCCGTCTAATTGGTGGTAGATATCTTCGTCGGGTGCGTGTACTAATGCTGATTGGTCGACCGACAGAACGGTTCGCGGCCGGCTCCTCAACGCCAGTCACCCGCTCACCGTCGCACAGTGCGTGTCGGCTACTGTAGTTTCCGGAACACGCGCCGGAACGGAGTCTGGGAGTAATACTCTCCGGCGGCGAGGCTATCTGAAACAAAGTCCGTTCCCGATGCCTCAATATGACCTCGGGACGGTTGTTACTGAATCCGGCCCTCAATACAGGCCGGATAGGGACTGAAGGGATTAGCCGGTACTTCAACGTAGCGCCGACGGATTCCCCATACTGAATCGGTTGCCGGTCAGAGCTCACTCCACTCTGGTCGGTCTGCCGATGTCCGGTTACAGTTAGGTTCGACTCATTTCATCGACCTACTGTAGCCGGCTATGTAAATGGGACAGGGTGCACTCAGTACATGCCCCTTGATGACCTCCGAGCTCAATTCACAGGGAGGGAGAGTGGTTCTCGAGTCAGTACCTCGGATCCTCTGGTCGGCTTCTTAGTTGGCTCTGTTTATATAGCCGGTGCTGGTGGAGATAACCTGCTAATCACTGTCGTAAAAACTGTATCACTCCTGATAAACCCCTCTAATAATGCAAATAAATAATAATTATCAACGAAAGCCTTGGATTTCGCTACAACTGGAAAAATGCATAGACAGGTTATTAGGGCACTTAATTCTGCAAGAGGTAACAAAGAGTGATGATGATGCGCACCATCACTTCAAATTCGAACGATTGCCGCCTTAATTTTAGAAAGTAGCGCCAGAGAGCGTTAAAATTCTCCGCTACCATATGATACGTAGCGATATATGGAGCGCCTAATGTCGTTGAACGCAAAATGATTGGTAGCGATACCAATCGCTCCGGATTGCTCCCTCCCGTTGAACGCAACTGTTTTGTTTTGTGCCCCTGGGATGCCGCGAGCGCGCGTACTTTTGAATGTAACTTGATCGTATGTAAATCAGAGCACGCTCTGCCCACCCCTCTTGTTAATAAAAAACACCCTGTATTTGACACCCTTACTCATGATTGTTTTATTTTTATAAAAAGTTCTCATGTTAATTTTTCACCCCTTCCGGGGGTTGTTCTTGGCCACGTAGAGAGGTTGGTGGGCGTCGAGGACCGACCTCAACGTCAGCATCGCGTTCAGCATTCTCGAAAACAGGCGGGGACGGATTTTCGTCGATTTCACGCGACGAGTTCCCGTTTCACCCCTTCACGCGGTTGTTCTTGGCCGCGTAGAGGGGTTGGTGGGCATCGAGAACCGACCTCGACGTCAGCGTCAGAACTAGACCTCGAAAACGGGGGGTGAGACAAGTTTGGCCTCCAAGAGAAAGAAGTTCCGTGATTTACCCTTCATAGGGGTGGTTTTTGGCTGTTTTAGGGGGTGCGGTCAACTCGAGAAGAGTTTAAACCACCACCATCGTATTCAGCATCCTCGAAAACGGGGGGGAGGGCTAGTCTCGTTAGACTCTGAAATCCGAGCACTTTTCGGTTTTTTTTTCGACAGAATCCACTAAAAGGTCCTGCCAGTTCGAATATTTTTTTAAAGCATCAGGTCAGCTCGAAAATTAGAATTTATTTTTGAACCTCATTGAAATTCGTCCTGGCCGGGCTTTGCCAAAATAGAATTTTCAAGCTGATCTGACTTTTTTCTGATCGGATCTTTAAAAAAATCAAGCTGACCAGAATTTGGGAAAATAGAATGTTAGAGCTGACCGGACTTTTCAAAAATTGAATTTTAGAGCTGACTGAATTTTACGAAAATCGACTTTTAGAGCTGACCGGACTGTTCAAAAAATTGAATTTTTGAGCTGACCGGACTTTGCAAAAAAACCGAACATTGCAAAAAAGTACCTAAAAAATTTAAGCTGAGCGGACCTCGTTTTGTGTGAAATCTACACTTCAGACTAACTTTGCAATCCACGAGCTGCCACTGATCCATTTCACTGCCTTATTTAAACAAAAATTCATACTGTTTGGTAGCGGCGAACTTCAGTTTAGTTAAACGTTGCTTTTACTTGGAATTTTGCAGATGGTAGGGTCAACAACGTCATCTTTGACAATAATTATTGCCACATTTAGTCGCATGTCAAAAAGTTAAAAAATTCATGCTATTGAGAACTTCATTTTTGTACCACGGTTCTGTGTTATTCGAGTCAGAATTTTAAGAGGGGGTGTGGAATATAAACGTCCTAACTGTTGATTACAAAGTTGGTAGCTCAGAAGTATGCGAGTGGAAATGGGAAATAAAGTCATTCTGTCGTCTAAAAGCAACGGAATAAAAATTGTTAGGGAAACCTATGCCTAATAAATTCCAAAGTCTGACAATTCCTGAGAAAAAAGGCTACTAATACAATGCTATTCGTTCTGCACTTCTGAAGCTTGACGGTAGATCGGTGTGCACGCTTCGCCTAGCGCGTAAGTCACTGTCTTTAGTCCAAGTGTGTAGCGTTGCAGGAGAACAAATCACTGACGCCGGAACTCCGTAGCCCAGTAGATATGGGGAACTAACACTAACATATAATTAAAGAACGATCTAGAGACATAAAATACCCATTTTTGGATGTGTCTTGGACTTCCCCGAACACGCGTGGAACCATTCAGCGTTTCCTATATTAGAATAGATGAAAAAAATTAGAATAAATCTATCATATCCGGCGCTAAAATCTTCACCAACAATCAGCTGAATAATATTGTTTCAGAGAATTTAGATAAACATACTCCAAACTAATTAACCAGTGGCCATTGTTCCTTGGTTACATACACTATTTATAACATTTAACAACGAATCATTTTTTTTACTCAATTATTTAAGAGGGTAACAACATCTGAAATGATGTGGTGTAGGCACAGTTGAGGATATTAGAAAAAGTTGATTTTTGAAAACCATATTTGAATATTTTACCGTTTATAACAGTGATAATAATAATAAAACGAGAGAGAAAGAAAGAATAATAATTCAACAAGTTTAGAAGGTGACTATTAACGAAACCCTATCGAAATATCCAATTTTCTAGGTCAGAAATCTAAACGATTCACATTCTAAGGGTGGAAATGTAAATTGCAAATTCCATTTTATTTGCATGGGGATGTGACGTATAAGTGATTGCCAATCTCGCTCACCGGAGATGGTATCTCCTTCCAGGAAATCTATTGGCGGAGGCTGATTACAAAACGTCTTCATTTAAATTTTAATACAATCCGATTTCGAAGGAAAACGCTCTGATATGTCAGAGAGCAATTGATGGTGCTAGGGAAATAATGGCTGGAAGAACGGGAAGTCGAATTGTGAAACCAAATTCCTGGCTGGCCCTTTCGAAGCAGACGTCGCGCTAAATCATGCGGGACTCAATGGAAAACGCATTTACCAGCAGCTCGAAGCCCTTTCTTAATGGACCGAGAATGTTAACCTATTCCTACATTCTGCCTAATATATTCTATAATTTCCTCCCCTCGCATCCTCAATTTCATGGAATAAATCGGCAAGTTTATTTGGGATCAACAATTTTTGTTAATGTTAACGCTTTTATGTTTCCAGACCATTTGCTTGCTTACATTTTTATTATTGTTTGGTTTCCTATACTACCTTTTTTCAGAAATTTTTTTCTCAATTCATTATAATAATAATAATTATTCTTTCTTCCGGATTCGAAACCACTAGACAACGTTTATCGTTAATATTTCGAATAAATTTAAAGGCAGATTCTTTGGTTAAAAAATAAGGAAAATATTTCGCATTAATGTGTGTCCGCAAATGCACAGTTTTCGAGATGTAGGGGAGGCAAAAAAAGATTATTTTCCAGTTTTTTGAAGATATCTCGAGAACCCAGTATAGAGTATAGAACTCAGCTTTTGTACAGATCTTATATCAATATGATTTTAAATAATTTTTTATTGCTCACATTTTTTTTAATATGCCAGTGGAGAGATTTTAGGGTTGTTTTTTTTTGCCCCTAATCTATACCTACACAAAAAAGGCACTCTTGGTCATAATTGCTAACGTGAACCGTTTTCGAGAAAAACGGGCATTTATGATGAAAAACTCGCTTCGGATGTTTCAAAACATGTGTCGGAAAATTAAAGAAAAAAAAACTTTCCCATTTCTGAGATCTCCGCAAATGATGGCATATGAAAAAAAATGAATTGGTATTAAAAAGGTTAGCTAATATCAATGATATGACATGTACAAGTTCTGTATTATCTCAAACGGCTCTTGAGATTTTTTGTTAATTTTTGATCAAATAATCTCGCTTTGAAGTTTTTCGCAATATCAAAGTTGTATAATACACTCTCTACAGGGTGGTCCAACTTAAAACGTCAGGACTTTACCAAACGATAGATAACGTTAAAATAATAATGCCAGTTTCTCTAATACACTTATAGCCGGGAAAGCTTTCTTTTCAAGATACAGGGCGTTGAAGTTTTGGGAAAAAAATAATGTTTTGTGAATATTGTCAAAAGGCTGCTTTAAAAAAATTTAAATTTGGCACGCAGCATGAGCTAAGTATCTTTCATGATTTGCGGCTTATGGTGATAAATTGCGAAAACCAGCGGCGGAGATGCGGCGATGGGTGTGCCATCGCCCCTTTTCAAAAAAAAAAAATTGACGCCACTGACTCTATGGCAAATTTAATAACACTATTCAATGCCCCATGCTTTTTAGAACAAAAAAGTACTCTCTAATTTTTTTCACAAGGCTAAAATTTCTAATAAGTTTTCGAGATAATTCAGGTTTTCTTAGGTAATATCCGTAGCAATTTTAAGAATAACAGACAAATTCTAATCAAATAACTTTTACTTAAATAATTAAATAACAGAAATAAACAACACCTAACTAATGTAACAATTGTCAGTAACCGTAGAGTCAGTGGCGTAAATTTTTTTTTTTTAAGGGGCGATGACACACCCATATCTCCGCCGCTGGTTTTCGCAATTTACCACCATAAGCCGTAAATCATGAAAGATACTTAGCTCATGCTGCGTGCCAAATTTCAATTTTTTTAAAGCAGCCGTTTTGACAATATTCACAAAACATTATTTTTTTCCCAAAACTTCAACGCCCTGTATCTTGAAAAGGAAGCTTTCCCGGCTATAAGTGTATTAGAGAAACTGGCATTATTTTAACGTTATCTATCGTTTGGTAAAGTCCTGACGTTTTAAGTTGGACCACCCTGTATACAGGGTGTCCGGTAAGTACCTCCTAATCTCTCGGGAGCATACAGGGGAGGTCAAAATAAACCTAGTCTGTCATTAAAAAAATTTTCCTAAAGTGTCCCCGAACGGAGATATGGAGCCCTAAAAGGGTGCCCCGCAATTTACTTTTTTGGCTCTAACTTTTGAACCGACCTGTATAATTGGATGGAATTTAAACACTTTATAGAGGCCACAGAGAGCCATCAGGCCATATTAAAGTCGATCTTTGAGGTCGTCAGGGAAGTCAGGAACGGACTTACCATCATACTCGTTGAGTCAAAACTTTGACAGGTGTCACTTTACAGAGCTAAAAACTATTTCTTTGAATAGTCTAATACTTCATCTTTAAAAAAGGTGCTCTTAATTTATTTCGGTAAAACTGACGGTTTTCGAGATAAATCGGTTTTTAGGAATGCGAAACACTCAAAATTTACTAATGCTAAACACAAACAGGTAAAAATCAGATTCTTGTTGATAAAGCTACCAACATAATCGATTGCTATTGACGAAACTTGATCAAAATTCGCATAAAAGTTGATTTATCTTGAGAACCGCTAGTTTTATCGAAATAAGTTAAGAGTACCTTTTGTGAAGATGAATGACCAGCGTATTTAAAAAATAAGTTTTCAGCTCTGTAAAATGACACCTGTCAAAACTTTGACACAATGAGTGTGATGGTAAGTCCGTTCCTGACTCTCTTTAGGACGTCAAACATCCACTCAGATATGGCTTAATGAGTCTTTATGGCCTCTATAAAAAATTAAAATTTCATCAAATTATACAGGTCGGTTCAAAAGTTAGAGCCAAAAAAGTAAATCTTAGGGTACCATTTTGGGGCTCTGTATCTCCGTTTAGGGACACTTTAGGAATATTTTTTTTATGACAGACTAGGTTTATTTTGACCCCCCTGTATGCTCCCGAGAGATTAGGAGGTACTTACCGGACACCCTGTATATTGCATGAACTAATTTGTTATTTAAATTTACAGAAACGTTGCTTGCCGGTGGATTGGTGTTAGTGATGGTGGATTGGAAACAGACCTGCCTAATAACACAAGCATTTGCCAAGTAAGTCTTTTTTTTTTCTAATCATTGGTATCTAACTAAATTGAAGGTGATTAGATTTTATAGTAAAGGGGGAAAATATAAAAATTTCTTACCAAATCTAAATTATAAAAAAAAAAAATATAATCTAATGTTATTTAAGGATGGTCTGTAATTCTGATTTTTTTTTTAATTTATACAAACGTTAACGAATTGATGAAGCTAAACAATGATTGCGATTTAATTTTGCAAAAACAGCTTTAATTACGACTCACAAAGCGGAATATGAATCCGTTAATCGATAAAAAATTTAGACCTCCAGTTCGCCGAAAGGTATGATAATATAGAAGGGCGAGAACGTGTGCTGAATCTCTCTACCCCGCCCTTAAGATCAGTCGCCATGACAACCGACGCAGGGGGAAAAGGAATTATTATTTTTTGATGGTTACGAGGTTTTTTCTAAAAGGAGATCTCGCGCCTGGAGTGTTGAAATTTACCAGTTAACTTGGATCCTCTCTAGTGGCACATAAAGTTTAATGATATTTGCTGCCTCAAAAGGCACGTACCTACCTGAGCTCAGTTAATAACTTTAAATGAAAATATCCCAACCTTTATTAGATAAGGCGAGATTATACATTTAAAATTCGACTTGTTTTTCAGGTTCTTCTTTTAAATTAAACGCTGTGTTTTAATAAGAGAAAAATTCATTAGACCCTTTGTAATATTTAATTTTTCATAATCATGAAAAATATTAGAATCATAATTAGCTATTAGGTAAGTAGCCTATTAGTATATAGCGAAAAGTTTATTATCAGAAAAGACAACATTTGGAATTATTTGGAGTAACAATAATTACTAAGAGTAGTCGGGAAAGATTTTAGAGTGTTTTTTTAATGAAAATTATAACGGTACATATTCTAAAATTTTCTTTTTACCCCCGTTCCTTGCATTACCCACATACCTACATAATGGGAATAACAATTTTAAAAACATTCGAGCTCTATGATTAGTGATGACGCCTTAATTCATAGAAACTTTAAGTTCAGAAAAAAAAATTGTTCGCTTAGCAGTATTTTACCCTAATTAGCAAAAAATACTGACAAAAAATAATTTACTCATAAAACAAATCTTTAAGTGTAGGTATACAATACAGGGTGTATTATTTATCAGTGCATAAAATTCAATTGATGGTTCCTTGATAAATTTTATTAATATCTCATAAAAAAATATTTTTTCAATTCAATTTTTAATCCTTCCCTTAGGAGTTACAGCCCCTTCAAATGGGGTGAAAATTCACATCTATATTTATTATTCATGATAATATGATATACATAGGTACCTTACCTAGCTACTACAACCAAAAAGTCTCCATAATATCAAAATTCACCACGCTTTCCTGCAAGAAAGAGGTTAAAACCATACATATCCCCTTTTTATAAAAGAGCATTTTTTTTTTAATAGTGAGATATCTTAGAAATTATCCTAAAATATCAGATAAACTTTTGGGTTTCACTATTTTGGGTCTGCATCATTAAACTTATTACATAAAAAATCGTAAAAATGTTTAAAATTCTATAAAAGAGTGAAACGAACTATTTGACCCCTAGAGGGGAAAAATAGTCGTTGAGAGCATGAGACGGTAAAAGACAACAAGGGTCGTAGGTTGAGTCGCCAGTCTAAGAGGGTCAACAATAACAAGCAGGTCAGCAGAACAACAGGTACTCTTTATTGAAAAATATAAAATATATCACAGTTATTAATTTAAAAAAAAAATCGCAGATGTTAATATCACAGACTCTTGAGCACGGTTAACAAATAATAAAAAGCAAGAGCGTGGAGTATATCCGAATGAACTGATCGATTAAACTGGGTAGGCAAAGGCACTTAGCTTCGCAGGGTCTCCGGTGTGAGGGTGGAAGTTTAGTTGGTGGTAAACTTCTCAGGTGTCTCAGATAACACCAATGGGTTGCCTTCTTGTTTGAGAGAAACTTGCTTCCAGGGAAAGAGTCGATTCCAGGTGAAGTTGATTACGGGGGAGAAGTTGCCTCCAGAAAAAAAATCAATCCATAGGAGAAAATCCGCAGGTGAAAGAATTGCCTCCAAGAAAAAGCTGCAATTTCATAGGTATCAGAGACACTCTTGTATTAATAAACGGTCCGATCGAGTCTGCTTGCCAAGGGTACATAGAATTATGTCCCGTCCTCAAAATAGGTTGAGATCAAAAAATGTGACTGACAAAATTTTACATGCGAAGCGAAACTCGATCAGATTTAAAAGTTGTAATTAAAAATAGCATATTATTGTATTAACAAAATATGATCTGTATAATTCCAACACAACTAATGACATCATTTTACGACACTCATCAAGCCAAAAACGTGGGCGATGTTTATAATAATTTAAGTGAAAGTTCACAACGCCATTTCGCTAAAAATTCCCTGTGTTTGCGGAAACGATCTTCCTCTAGCGAATTCAAGGAGAGAAAAGAAAGGTGAGAACGCAGGCACCTGCGTTCCAGGTTGGAACTCGACAGTCGATGTCGACGAAACTCGAGGCCGCCAGCCGGCCGTGTTTGCGTCGCACTAAAAACCACCATCACTCACTTACTGCGCGCGCCCGCCGTTGTCTCCGTGTCGCTGGCATTTAGCCGGTACGTACAAAATGTACGTTACAAGAGATCAAAAAGTTGATAATTTCTATACACAGGTGTATTATGGGCTGCCTAACCTAAGGAGTATAAAATAACAGAATGATATTGTCACTCTAGTGTGATATGTTACTTTTTAATTCTATTTTTTCTTACATTTGTATCAAAATATCAACACAGATTTGGAATTTTTGGTATAGGGTTATTGTTCTTAAACGACGGGAAAAGAGAATAAGAACGAACAATCCTGGGTTTCTTTCACACATAAAGACAAAATAATTTTGAAAAATTATTATACTTACTTATACTTTCAAAAGACATATAATTTACCTATACATAACTCCGGCAAACGGTAGAACATCTAAAAATAAAAATATTATTTCTATCACACTTGAAAATATTACCCCTCTCATGTATACAAATATCAACCTGTACCAAAGTTGAGAAGAATATCTGCAATTGTTTAGAGGATATTCTATGAAATTGATTTTTTTCTTGTAAATTTAACAACTTCTATCTCGAAAATAACGTTCTAGAGCAAAACTTTATAGAAAAAATTTATATTTATGTTTTCTACCGTTTGGCGGAGTTGTATGAGCATACAAAATGGAACATCCGGTATAACATTTAAAATAATCGAGAATATATCCAGATTTATGTACTTACCTACTGAGGGATCTACAACAAAAATATTATACAGGTATAAAATCTTGTCTACAACTACATGGTGATTTATCCTAAGCCCATTCAGAATTTATAGAATTCCCAGATGTATAATTCATATATCCATTGGAATGAGTGAATATAATTTCCCTAAGATGTCACCCTAAATCTGGTCAATTTTGAATTATATATACGAAGAAAAACAGCATATAGATAGCTTCATTTACTGGACTTATGAATTTTTCCAGCATTACCTGGATCACGGGATTCAGGTTATGGGTTTTTGATGTCCAATCGGAAATAATATTCAAATACAGCGTATCCCGACAGCTTGCATTCTGGCTATTTTAGGATATTTCAATAACAGACAAAATTCCTTATTGCCTATACGATATATTTTATATACATACTGCATGTTAGTGTGGATGGAAAAGACAAAAGTATAAGGCATAAGCTAACTTCAGACACTTTTTTTTTGTTTACTGATATCCTTTACATTTTTTTTTTGTCAATTTAATTTTTCCCAGCAGCTTATTGCGTTCAAGAATCGCAAATCAGATTTAAGAATATTCTTTTTTACTCTTCTTCTAACTATGTGAGTAACTTTTAATATAAAAAAACCTTTGCGATTAATCGCAGAGACTCATGAATTTTCGGTTGTAGGTAAAAAATATTTTTGCAGTTATTGTATTAATGAATAATCTGGAAATCAGAGCGATTTATAATTGTTTATTTCATTTTCAACGAGCGATAAGAGCTATAAATTAACTCGGCTCATTCTTTTTAGATGTAATCTCTATAATAGTCTCTAATATTATACATAGGTACATTTTCACCAGAATTCTATCAGAGGTTCAGAACATCACAAAGATCAATTGATTATTTGAAATTTCCTTGGTGAATTGTATTATAAGTGGGAGAATTAAGTGAAATGAAGAGGAATTTTCCATCACAACTTGCATTTACACAACTCTCTATATGAATTCCATCGCAAAAAAAAAAACGCAGTTCCTACACGTCACTTCAATTAATACCTAGTCACACCATATAATATGTTGTCAAGAAATTGAAGTCCTGCCTACTTTTTGTCGTAGGTTGCATGGACCTTTTTGCATGACGAATAAATCATAATAATTTTGAACACTTGCCTATACCTACTTTGATAGAATTTGATTTATTAAGCAAAATAGGTACGCAGGTAATGTAAAAGGCCTGTTTCTTTACATTATATTAGCTACCTATTTAAATAGTTTTTTAACTCCAACTTGACTACTGTCCCCATATTAAACCATTTAAAAAAATATAAACAGACCTAGTCGAGAAAGCAGTACCGACTCAATCCATGTGACCTTTTGCATAAGAATCTAGTGGGCACTCTGGACTATGAAACAAAACACCATCAATCACCATGACAGCAAGCGCCATACCTAATGAATGTCGGCGTCACAAAGGAACGAGGAACGACTAATCATAAATTTCATTTGTTTTAAATAAATCAGATCGGTTAGACAAACAATACTTCCTTTTCTCGATTAATTACGTCTAATATGTTTGCTCTTAATGCTGTCACTGTCACAGCTAAAGATGCTTTGTAAAATCACTGGAGGTATTTTACTGGCCATTGTTTTCTTCACTAACATTCCCATTCATTTTCAGTGTTTTTATTTTTTATTTACTTAATTTTATCATCTTCTTGGAGATTATATGAATTCGTTATTTGTTTGCTACGAATATAATAATAAGTTTAAAATGACGAATTCAATTTTTAACTGGTGGATTTCTTTGGAACTGAAAGTAACAACATATTTTCTTCTTTCTTTATTTTTGTTAATAGGAGACAAAGTCCTTTCACTCCGAAAATTTTCGAGAAGTTCGAGAGCTAGCTCAATCTAGTAACTAGTTGAAGAGACGAACATAAACATCCATGGCGAGATTGGGGTTCGAACCCAGTCAGTGGTAGCCGCAGCAACTTAGTGGTACTTATGAACCCCGAACAACTGTGCCACCACCCGCTCCATCTTTTCTTCTTGTTTGCATAGATTATGGTCCATCAGATTCTAAATGAAATCGTTCAGGCGGGTGGAACATTCGTTAGCTGTTCTAGACAATTGATGACTTGATGTTCTCGACTCTGACTCCAAAGCGTACTAAAGCTAGAAGAAGAAGGCTTCTTGTCAGTGTAAGAAACTCCATCATCCTTTATGAAGCACCATCTTGGAGGGATTGGATGGAAATAAACCCTGGCAGGAAAAAGCTAGAAATAGAAAGCGTTTAAAGAAAAGTAGCCATCCGTGATTTGAGTTCGTCCCGGACAATCCCGACTCACCTCATGGCGATGGAGCGCACGTACGAGAAGGGCGAAAAAGGATGGATAGGAATGTTAAAAGTGGGATAGTGAAGCCATGACAGCACAGTGGACAAAAAGACTGATTCCATAAATGCGGCACCCTGGGTCACGAGGAAGCACGACGATGTAGGATACTACTTGACTTAATTCCTGCCAGGACCCAGAAATTTCAGAACGTACCAACATAGATGAATTCAACATTGTGGAAGACAACAAGTGTGAAGAGGAGCAGACGATCCTAAGATGCAAATACTGGAACATTAAAAAAAAAAAACATAGCCACGAACAAAATAAGCGAAGAAGTAACCACACAAATATGAGAAATGAGAAAAAATGAGAACATGCCCAACAGCAGCGTTGGAAGTAATTCTAGATCTCACACCACTGCACTTAGTGATTGAGAGAAGTGCCGCAGAGGCTCAACTCAGAATGTCAAGAATGGCGATTAGGGGGGGACTATGGACCGAGGGGAATCAACCCCTGAACATCTGTAAAAACCTCTTGATAATGCCAAAAGACAAAACTGTCAAGAAATTCAGCTTCAAGAGAAACTTCATCATGGAACTGTCTATACGAAAGAAGAATGGAGCAACACATCCATTCACACTCTCAAAGAAGGTACAATAAGATGGTACACAGACGGCTCAAAGGCCACCGAGGGAACTGGGGCAGGAGTATATATGGGCCAGGCACCAACTACTCTGAGCCGATGGGAACATCCACAAGCATACTTCAAGCGGAACTGTACGCAATAGAAGTATGCGCCCAAATAAACCTCGACAGAAACTATAAAAATAGGGAAATAGCAATACTGACAGACAGTCAAGCAGCCATAAAGACGCTGAGCTCTCCTATCATCAGCTCAAAAATGGCATGGAACTGCCTACAAAATCCCAATAAAAATATAGACTGAAAATAATAATAATTGTTAAGACATTTCTAGCCAGATGAAGTCTCCTCGGATATTTGCTTAATAAATAATAAAAAAATATTATTCTGACATTTATGGGTAATCTTTAATAATATTTATATAACTATAACTAATTTCTCGAGTCGAAATCAAAATTTCCTACCAGTCCTTGGTGGGAACCATGAAGTGAAGAAACCAATCTCCCTCACAAATAAATGAATTCTGTCATATTAAACGATCATGAATTATTAAACGCTGATAAAGATAATTTCTAATAAATGTAAATTAGCAATATCCCATACCAGATCCATTATTTATTAAGTCTTTCCCCCTTTTCATATGTGAATATCATTCGGCGCTGATTTGCATAAAGTATTCGAAGCAGTACAAGGAGGAGGTAATCCTCGTAAGGAATAAATGATCAATCATTGCGGGCACGTGCGATGTAATGTAACCGGTTACGCCCACGATGAGTTAATCACTGTACAAACACCCTGTATAGTGAGTGTATTGTGCCCCATTGACGGCTATTCATTCACGCCATGGGATATATATTTAAATTTCATGAGTTACACGCCTTGTTGTTTCATTAAGGATAACTTAGACTTGTAATGTCTGTATCGTTTATGTAATGAAGAAAATTATTTTCGCTTAAATACTGAGGTAGATAATATTGTAAAATATCCAGTGTGTCCCAGAAGTGGATGCCGCGAACAAAAGCAAAGAAAAGTTAAACGCGGTGGGTACAAAAGCGATGAGAAAATCTTGACTCGTTGTTAGGGTAAGTCCGGAAGAAATTATAGGGAAAAAGATCATAAAAAAATCATATAGGTAATTGAAAAAAAATGTTATCATAACACAAGTATTTTTATAAAAATATAGTGTGATTATGCGTAGAAGAATCACAGCAGTTTACTTTTTTTTTTGTTTTAAGGTTGTAGTTGTTTCAACATTCTCTCCCCACTTAAAAAAATGAAACAAAACTTTCTTTTTTATTATTATTATTATTCAAATATTATTCAAATTATTACTTACCGATGTAAAGAGTAAGCAGAAAAAATAACGTTGTCTCCATATTTTTCCCAACAGAAAGCACGGTAAATTATGATACAGAATAACATTTCCAACATTCCCGATAAAAAAAAATAAATAAATCCCGCCCTTGCAGGGTGCGATTTTGTCAATTTAGGGGGGTGGTAGAAGTCTAAGGTATAGTGACCATCGTGTTCAGCACCCTTGAAACCGGGGGTATGCGGCAGGTTGCCCAATCAATAAAAAATTTACTCGATTTGGGGGGATGAAAACGGGTGGTAGAGGTGTAAGGTGATTACCCTTGTGTTTAGCATCCTCGAAAACGGGGGAATTTTCGAGGAGGAATTTTTTCTCCTTATCGGTTATAAAGGTGTCTCTAACCTTTCAGAGACACCCTGTTGGTGGTACCTTTACCACCAACGTTCTATCATATAGATACCTGAGTTAAAAATATGCCGATTTAACCGGAATTCTCTAAACATTTTTCAAATTTCTTCAAATATACTTTCTTATTATTGAATGAAAATAAATAAATCATGAGCTATCAATTTGAGATTTCGAAAATTTACAAAGCCGACTAGGCCCTCTGGAGTTTTCTTTTCCTTTTTTATCTTTTTATTTTGTTTTATTTTTCTTATAGCTGCGTCGTATTGTTTTTTTTTATATCATTTGTTATTAAAAAAATCAATTTAATCAAAAATGTATCAAATTACAAAGCAATTTTTTACAAAAGCTCATACTACTTTTTACGAAAAACAGAAAAATTAAAAAAAAACCATTACCTAAAAAATCATACAAGTAATATAAAGTAGGTAATATTGACGTCACGCGGTGAATTTTTCATATTTGTTTGCCTGTAGAAATAAGGACAAAATTTTGAAAAAACTGTTTTCTGAATGTGACAGGTTCTTGGTTTCCTCTATTTCTTCATACTGTCTTCATCAATGTTTTTCTCTGTTTTTGGCATTAGATCAGTGATGAGCATGAAGCCTAGAAACCATGAATTTCCTTTTTAAAATAAGAAATTTTAATTTTTTTAATTTTTTTATCGTATTTCAACAACAACGGAAGCTAATTAAATTTCTTTTCATATTGATGATATTGATTGAAATGAGCACAAAACACGTACTTTTATCATAATTTAATTAAATTTTTATCTCTTAAGATAACCGCGAGATCAGAAAAACGGTAACCCTCTGTATAAATTTAGGGCGCCCTAAAAGTGTGAAGTGTGAAAGTCAATTCTGGAAAAATATTTCGAAAATTTTTCAACCAGTCTAGTTCATTTCCTATACTATAAGTATACTATATAAGTATACCGGAAGGGGTTTTTAATTTTTCGTCCTGTCTTATAGTTACAAGGAAAAATAACACTTTTGTGGGTTTTCAGTGGTAATTCTATATATACAGGGTGAGGATTTTAAAGTGCGATATTTCGAAAACGGCGTCAAATATTTCCATGAAATTTTTTAAGGCATAGTAAAGTAAGTACGGGGGGGGGGGGGGACAATTTTTTACAATAATTTTGAAATTTTTTCTTTCACCTTTTGAGGGGTGGATGTAAGTTTCTAATTTTAAATAGAAACCCTTATTTTTATTGTAGATATCGGGAAATTTTTGGAAAATTGCTCTCCCCACCCGATTCTTTGTAGGTAGGGCATTGCATATTTTACTGTGGAACCCTAATTTTTTATTGCGGACTTGGATTGTACGACTAAAGATAAGTAGAATTTGTCTCTTATATTTTTATATTTTTTAAGATTCATGATTCGTCAAAATTTTTTTTTCGCTTCGTCTTATTGCTGAAATTCAACGAAAAATATCCATGAATCCAGAAAATAAATAAAGATAAAATTCTACGTAAGTATTTTTAGTCATAAAATCAATCTGCAATGAAAATCAGGGTTTGTAATTATAAAATTTGAAATTTACTCACCGCTCTACTTCCAAGATGGAGGGAGGAGAAAGCTATTACTTTTTCAGCCTTAAAAGCTGAATCTGCAATAAAAAATAAGGTTTCCTATTTTGAACTTCAAAATTACCCCCACCCCTCAAAAGGAGTTGAAGGAAAAATTGTAAAAACTATCGTAAAATACCCCCCCCCCCCAGCACTTATTAGGTCATCGTAATTTCATGAAATTGTTAGAACCGTTTTTGAGATATCGCATTGTAACGTAACACTTTAAAATCGTCACCCTTTATGTTTTGTCAACTGATTTTTTTTATATTTATATTTTTATTGATATAATTATACATATAATTTTCAAATAATTATACATACAGGGTGCACCATATATCCTTCTCTATATTGCTATCTCCTAACGCTAACAGATACAGGGTCGGTTAAACAAGTCCAAAGGAGCGCAGTTTTGTGGCCATCTCGAATCCGTCGAGACATACAAGATATCTGTGACCGTTCCTGAAATATCCTGAAAAACTGAAAAATCGAGATTTGTTATTTTTTCCATATCTTTTTTATTCTTGGAGATAAATGCATAATTTTTTGTGGACTTACATAAGTCGGCAAGAGCTACCCATCTGACATTTCAAAAATTTTCAAAGCCGACTAGATCCCAGAATTTACATAGTCAACTTTCGTTTTTCTTATGGCCACCATATTGTTTTTTTATGTTCTTCGGTATAAAAAAATCATAAAAACCAAAAATTGTTAAACTTCAAAAAATAAATTAAAAAAATTTTTCTTCTTCTTTTTTCTTTACAATAAAGACACTTTTTTAGACCGAATTTCATAGATAAATTAAAAAACCATAAGGCAAGTACTATTTCGGCGTATTTTACAAATGTCGACGTTTTTCGACGATTTTTTTAGGTTTTTCTTTGAAAAAAGAAAAATAAAAATTTAAAATTTTTTTTTTGAAGTTTATTAATTTTTGGTTTCCATTATTTTTTTTCAAATCGAACGATATAAAAAAATAATATGGCGGTTGTAAGAAAAACGAAAGTTGACTGTGAAAACTCTTGGATCTAGTAGGCCTTGAAAATTTTTGTAATGACAGATGGGTAGCTCTTAACGGTTTATGTAATCCTACAAAAAATTATTTATTAATTTCCAATACCTAATAAAAAAGATATGGCGAAAATAAGAAATCTCGATTTTTCAGTTTTTTCAGGATATTTCAGGAACGGTCACAGATATCTTGCATGTTTTGACGAATTCGAGATGGCCACATAACTGCGCATCTTTTCTCTAATTTAACCGACCCTGTATCTCTTAGCGTTCAGGAGATAGCAATATAGAGAAGGATACATGGTGCACCCTGTATATACTGGGATTATTCTCCCCCGGATCTGTTTTTTTTTCTGAAAATTCGTGTAAAATAGTATAGGTACTGCGTATTCGTATTTTCAATATGGGTTTCATCACGCCATCACGCGACTTTTGTGTTTTGAATAGTTAAGCAGCAAGCTGATGAAATAGCAAAACTGAAACTGCCATATGCCACAACATTTTGATTTTGATTGGGGATATTACTAAGGTATTTTCTTTAGCTGCTCTTTCCTTTATATTTCTCTTTTATTGGATTTAAATTTAAAAAAGTGTAAAAAAATCCTACAGGGTTATATTATGGGAAGGAGTGCAGAATCACTCAATTGTTTTGATCTCCCAGTTTTCCAAATAAATTTTTCTTGTGTGTTTAGATGAGAAAAATTCGAAGCTTGTTGTCTCGTCTTTAGACGGTTTTGAAATTGTCGGTTTAACAGCTGCCTTACAGGGTGATCTCAAAATCAACTGTTTGCTCTTGAACTTTTTACTCGCCGACAGATTTTTGAAATTTTAGTTCTATATAATATATTGAAGCTAAATTCATTAAATTGCGTTCTATCTATATCTCAGCAAAAATTATATTCTTCTATCGAAAGTAATTAAATGTTTTATCCCATAAGGTAAATAATATATCCCATTATAGTTACTCCCGATCAAACAATGTACCTAATTATTATTGATGATCGAAACAAAAAAAATTGCCATATTTGCCCACCTAATCTTCAATTGGAAATAAGAGTGATTATTATAACTCTAATGTGTGAAAGTCAAACAAGTCCGATTCCGTCACAGGGCTGTCGCGCTTTTAATGGGCAGCACGCGCCCTATAAATCAGCGGCGTTTAATATCTTTTACAGATTCAATATGCCAGCGGTAAAAAGCCAGGGCTAATCCTTGTAAACCGCATAATCCAAGGCCCGGCTTTCCCATACCGCCGCCGGCCGGGGTGCATATTAGATTACTCGATCTATTTATTATATTGTGCCGGGGTGTAACTCAATATCCAGCTAGAATAAGCTACATGAATATGATTTTATTACCATGAGTCGGCGGGCCAGCCTCGACTGTTTGTTCAGTGCAGGGTGCGTGTGTATAGGTGGAGATTTATTTGTTTTTCGGATCAGATGGTTGTTTCTCACGTTAATTTCAGGCTACACTGTTCTGTTTTATGAAATTCTTATTGTCTTCTTAGTATACCTAAGTGACTTTAAAAAATAACAATCTGTTGTATTCATTTTTAGTGTATTTGTATTTTCTAATAAAGAATAAACTATTTCCGAATTTTGTAACGAAGAGAGAATATGTGTCTAAGATTTGGTAGAACCTCTACCTCTGCTTGTTGTAACATAAAAATATGAAAATATAATATAAAAATATAAAATAATGTTCACACTGTTAGACCAAGAGAAATTGACACCAAAGAAGGCTAAAATTGCAAAGCTTGATATAGTTCTAGGTATACAGTGTGTGTCACAGGCATGGTACACCCCCTTTTTTTTTCTTTATTTTTGGAGATATTTTTTTTAAATTTGGTACGTCCCATATTCTCGATAGAGCGCACTTTTTAGCAGAAAATTGTATTTTTTCCCACATTCGGTTTTTCCGGACATGTAACCAACTTTTTATTTTTAAATGGGACACCCTATATATTATTATATTTTTGAATTCTATACATTTGTACGAATCCAACAATACCACATAAGTACCATTTTAAATGCCAAATTAGTTTTTGTTTAATTTTTTATTTCTCAATTATAGTGTACCATGACTATTTCGTTTTACTCCAATTGGATCATCTAATGCTAGAAGAATCGAATTTTTGTTCAAAGTACTAAATTAAGTGATTTATTGATGAATTATGCGCACTGGAATGATTTTTTGAGCTGGATTCATTTTTTTCAAATGGTACCATATTGGTACCGAGGTACCATCTATTAGTACTCTTAATAAGGGACATTTTGGTGTACCCATTTTGCATCTTTGACGAACACAACTGAAATCATGGCACACTATAATTGAGAAATAAAAAATTAAATAAAAACAAATTTGACATTTAAAATGGTACTTATATAGTATTGTTGGATTTGTACAAATGTACAGAATCCAAAAATATAATAATATATAGTATGTCCTATTTAAAAATAAAAACTTGGTAACATTTCCGGAAAAACCGGATGTGGGAAAAAATTAAATTTTCTGTTAAAAAGTGCGCTCTGTCGAGAATATGCGACGTACCAAATTTGAAAAAATTATCTCCAAAAATAAAGAAAAAAAAGGGGGTGTACCATGCCTGTGACACACACTGTATAGGCTAGCATTAGCCTAAAATTCTAAATTTTCGTGAAAATGGACCATCTTTATTAAAGGGCCATAGCTTGGTTCCTATAGGATTTATAGAGCTGCTGTTGTACTTAAATTGTTACAAATTTAGTTCATTTAAAAAAAGTACAGAAATGGGTTTGTCGAAAAACGCATAATTTATTACTCTTGGAGCAGAAAGTGAAAAAAAGATATCGCAGTTTTTTCGCTTGGTGCGCGTCGAGCACTAGTTATTCGAAGTTGTAAATTTGACATACCAAAAAAGCAGAACTACATCAAGCTACTCTCTGTACACTGAGAGTTGTCCGTTGTCATGCCACACTGATTCTGACTAAACAATTTCATTTAATTCGATTTGAATCGTACACTTATTTCTAAGTCGAACCAGATGTGGTATCGCAGTTCGTGTCAGTGGCGTGTGTTGAGGAATAATGAATATCCTATAAATATATTATTTCGACAAGTTATTGACGAAGTAGTGCCTTGCAACTTTTTAATAACAAATATTATATAATGCAAGTAAATAAGAATGATAATAATTATTGTTATCATCATGATAGAAATATCATGTCACCTACCTACTGGTTGCCGTTTAAAAGAAAGAATAACACCTCCGTTTTCTTATTTGCAAGTAAAATATTCCAGCAATTTGACCACAAGACCACGTACTAGGGAGTTCAATCGTTTCCCAGGCAAAACAAGGAAATAGATTTTTAGGCATTCGCGAAATTAAGTTACTCATAGTTTATCACACCGTACAATATAACACAGGAATTCTGCTAATTTCGTATTAAAAACGTTTCAAATAACAAATCTCATCAGTATATTTAGCGCTGTCACTGTCAACTGACAGTAGCCGATGAGCTGGACGACAATCTTATCGTATCAATCTAAGCGTATCAAGACGCGAGTCGATACTTCCGTCTCACTCTCGCTCATCTTTTTAGAATTGCTGACGATTCAAACGTATTTCTGACAATACGTCCCATTTTAACTCGATTGGATATGCAATGCAATAGAAGGAGTAAGGAATATAACGAGATGATGTATCCTTAGTTATCACAACAGACAACTCTCAGTGTACAGACTTTATGTCATTTGAGCAAATTCATTTTGAGCAAAAATTTTGAGCCAAAATTAATTTTGAGAAAAAGTAAAAATTTCCTTAAAAGTAATTTTTCCTTAAATATAAGTGGTGGTCAATGACCTCGATTTGGAAAGATTTTGAAAAAAAAAATTTCTCCCAGGTAGCCCTGTCACAAAATTATAGTTCCTTATTAAAGTTTCTTAACATATAACAAAAAATATCCTCAAATGTGAATAATTAGAAAAAACAAAAGATTTTAAGATATTTTTTATGCGCAAAATGGTAAAGAATCTTCAGATTAACATCTTCAGAACAGCATCTATTCCTGTTATACAAAGCCTAGCTCATCCAAAATTTTCATGGCAGCAAAACGTTTCCTTAGCCATAGTCATAGGAGTCATAATCAAAATTTGTGGGGGATCTAAGAGTTTTTCCAATGATCCTAATACTTTAAAAAATCGGCCTTGTTCAAATTTTGATCTCTTGATTGTTGTGACTTTAGGAAATTAGATTGAACTTTCTTCATCGACATGTTCGAAATCAAATTCTACATATTTTTAACCCCATTTACTTACAGGTTAAGACTTCTAAACACGTGTATATTGTTTATTTTGTATTATTTATTTTCGACACATTATTTCTCGTAAAATCTTCAAGAAGTTTTAACAAATTTGAGCCTAATTGAATACATGTAAGCAACATTGCAGCAACCACAATAAGTAAACAGCTCCTTGCGACTAGCCAGTCCATGAGTCCAAGAATGTACCGAAAGCTAGTTTAAGTGTAAGTACATATTTGTTTTCATTAACAAATTTCTAGCTCCAACTTCCAATAATTACACAATTTAAGTAAGTAGAAGCCGTTAATATGCCCATAGATGACATTTACTTCATTTATTTAAATTCTAATTATAATTCATCACGCACTGAATTATCCACATTTCATATAACGTACCATTTAATCAGTTCAAATGATGTAGAACTCCAAACAAAGGCCGCATAATCGCATTTAGGATGGCACATCAGTTCCAGCTGGTTATCTGTTACATAAATATCTCAATACTCATCAGTCACAATCACGGCACCGCGGATGCGTATTTCCTGCCTTCACACCCTCCAGCAGAAGGGGTGGTTGACGTCTGAAAACTACCCCCGCTCTCGTAACGACATAACGTAACCCCTGAAGCCTTCATTGTGGAAAAGTCATTAAAGCTGTCTTTAATCGAGTGTGTCCTACACTTTGATACACCCATTGCGTTAGTTACGCTTCATTTACAGATTTGTTGATAACGAGGGATGATTTTAGATGCGCGTAGCCGTATATTAGACCCTTTACTTAGAAATTAGCTGTAGAAGTGGTTCTGTGGTACCTACTCAGTGACCTACAGAGTGTCCCTAAATTGCCTTAACAACTCTTCAGTATGCTTGAGGTTGAGGGGCCATCAATAAGTAGGTAGTCCCGAAAAATAGTAAAAAAATCGCTCTTAAAAATTGAAGAAATATGAAGTTTTCTTAAAATGGTGGTTATGGGCTCATGCTTTAAGTAATTTGAATAAAAATAACTTTTTCAAAATCACGGTTTATATTTTTTTGAATCGAAATTGATTTCGGTTTTCATGTTTTCCGCCACTGAAAAGAAAAACAACGTCGATACGCAGAAGGGAGTTTTTTTTCTCGAATTCCTAAATGTGACAAATACCTGCATGTCCTTCGTTACTTCAACAGATATGTGCAGGAAATTTCACGGAGATATCTTTCAGGTTGGGAGGATTTTTTGTGAATTTTTTAAAGTGACAATATGCGTGTCCCCCACATGCACGAGCATTGAAATAGAAGGTTCTATTTTTTTTACACGACTACCCAAAGACAATGCGCCCAAGGCTTACTCATATACATATACATACTATAATAATTCGATTAAGGTTACTTCGAGGTATATCTTCAGAAAATTCTTAGCTTGGGAGGATTTCTTGCTTATTTTAAAGAAATGACAAATACCTATCCATGTCCTTCACACGAGCGTTGCAATACTTAGAACATTTAAATTTTTTCACGGATACGCGAAGACTTTGATGGGGCTATATTAAGGAGATATTTAGGTTGGTGGAATTTTTTTGCGAATTTTTAAAAGTCGTAATATGCGTGTCTTTTTAAAATTGTCCTTATACATATCCTTAAATGTCTTTATGTAAATTAGTTTAATTTTTTTTTCACGATTATCCGAAGATGTAGGTACAGTGCCGTGAATTTGTCGGTGTATTCAATGCAGTTCACCTCGAAGAAATGTTATGGAAATTTCATGCCAATACGTGGGTGGGAGGATTTTTTGCGATTTCTCGAATTTAATAAGGAACAGTATGCATTTCCTCGTGATGGTATTCCTTAAATTTAAGATGAACTTATTACATTCGACAACATCTCCGAATTTGCAGGTGATGGCTAGTTCTTCTCTTCTGCGTCTACCTGCAACTTGGCCGTCAGCTTGCGCCTCAAGAATTTTGAGTGTCATCTTTAGCTCAATGAATAAGACTAAGAAAGTTGATGTGCCCACGAAGATCTGGGAAATAATAGGTTTTTGATATGACATAAATATTTGGGTGGTTTGATAAATAACTTGGATTGATATGCATGAAAACAATTTAATTTTTGTAATGCCCTTTAATTTTCAACATAATCCTCTCGAAGCTCGACGCACTTGCCCCAACGCTTCGCGGTTCCTTCGTGGAAAGCGTTTCTTCAAGGCTTGCAAAATACTCATTTACTTTCCTCTATGACGCATTCAGCTGACTCAAATTTTCTTCCCCACCAGATAAGTTTTGAGATTTGGGAACAGAGCTAAATTTGGCGAATAGGCAGGATGAGAAAACCAACTGGAATCGCAACTTAGTCAATTTTTTCTGGGCGAGACGGCTTGAATGCACTGAGGCGTTATTGTTATGATGGAACAACACCTTTTTTTGGACATGCCCGGACATTTCTCAGTTATTGCTGCCTTGGTCCAAAAGTGATGCATAATATTATACGGTGATGGTTTTCCCGCCTTTTTTAGGTAATCAATTAAGAGAATTCCTTTTGCATCCCAAATTACTGACGCCATCACCTTGATTGCGTCCCGAAGACGGAACGCATTTGACTTTTTTCATAGCCGTTTCGCCATGTGCAATCCATTGTCTTTACTGCTGTTTTGTTTCCGGGATATAATGATGTATCCATGTTTCATCCATTGTCACAAAACGACGCAAAAGCTCCGCTGGATTCTTCTTAAACAGCTTCAAATTGTCAGCAGAGGTTTGCAGGTGAATTCGATTTTGCTCAGGAGTGAGTAGACCATCTCGCGCATAATTTTTTCATGTACAATTCATTGTGCAAAATAAAGTAAACTCGCTCAGTTGAGATGCCTGTGGCATTTGCTAACTCGCCCAATTTCACTCTTCTGTCAGCTAAAACCAGAACATAACTTTATCGATGATTTCTTGTGTCACAGCTGATTTTGGAGCCTGCGAGGACGTGTTGCATCCATGATGTTTGTTCTCCCACGCTTGAACTCATTTACCCAAAGTCAAGCGGTTTCATAGGAGGGACATGAATCACCCAATGGAGGTAAAATCCTCTCATGTATTTCCATCGCTGTTTTCATTCCAGAAAGAAGAATTGAATCATGCACACCACGAATTCCAATTTTCTCCATTTTTCACTGTTAATCTAAACACTTCTGTTTAAGCAGCTGTCAAACAACATATTACTGTCAGAAGGATTTGAAACCACAGATTATGTATTCATAGGAAGTTAACTTTATGAAAACGTATAAAATATAACAGCTAATATAACGGCTCATTTGAACATCCTTGAAGTACTACCAATGGGGAGCCGAAGAGCAAGTCCTGAGAATATGTGCCCTGATGATATGAGCCCTGAAAGATCAATCTGAAGAGTCTAGAGATACAGCCAGTCAGAGTATCTGCTAACCTTAATAATCCCCTCCACAGTATACTCACTATCGCTGAAATATTACCCAATAACGTCTTCAAAAAGCTACTAACAAATAACAATACCAAACATGCTAAAACCATAACTAGGAGACCTAGGCAAAACCCTATTCTATCATACCATCTTGAAACAAAGTGTTACCTTTCAATCAATACCTCTACCTCTCTGTGACGACTCAAAAAGCATGAAACTTCTAACACCATCCTCAAACAAACTTTTTAATAGAACCCACCCATTCTGGAGAGTTTTGACAAAATTTTATTCATTGACGCCGCTAAAACCGAAAGTGGAGTTGGCTGCTCTGTCACCACGTCAGACATCATCATATCAGAACATCAGGTCTCCTCTTACTGCAGCATACATACAGCGAAGCTACATACGCCGATTCTTTTGGCACTGAACAGGAGTAAATCAAGAAGTACTCGTAATAAGCAATATGTACGCGCAAAACCTGCCTTATTGGTATTTTTCTAACCATCGCCTGCGTACCATCCCACTTCTTCATCATCAACAACGAAAAAGCTGATCTATCGCTCGTGATGCTTCAAGTTCTAACCCGTCCATCAATGAGAATCAACTCCATACGGATCTAAACACCCTCTTGAATAAGAAAAACTGTCTTGATAAAGTAGCAAAATCACTGGATCCAGGAAAGAGTTAAGCTATCAACTATACAACCAAGAATAAACCCAAGTCAATTGCCACCGATGTCAAGACAAGACAAAACCATAATACGGAGGTTGAGAATTGGACATATACGCGCCACGCATGGCTATCTAAAGGAATCTGGCAACCCAAGCACCATCACCATTCCGCGAGCAATGCAATACCCTCCTTACTGTTAAGCACATCCTGACACAATGCACATCCTGCATGTATTAGTTTTCTTCATGATACTAAAATGTACAGTCATATTAATTATGTGTTAATCATTTTGTAGTTGTGCCAATAATGACTTATGTTGTCGAGGCACGTTAATTGAATAATAAAAAAAGAAACATTTCTCGTCTGTATGTACGAGCAAGTAGGTAGGTATAAATTAACTTAAAGAACAACAATTTATTCGTCTTTTCTACTGTGATATCGTCTATATTTCCGAATCCCCGGTGCTACATTTTCCCGGCGACTTAATTTAATAGAGACTCCAGTCTCAGGACGATATGAGTATTCAAATAACTCCACCTCCCGTTTCTCCCTGGAATAAAAACCTACTCAAGTTGGCGAACTCGCACTTCCACGGGCGCGTTTTCCTCAAGTCCCGGAATGAAATTGCCAGAATATTGGATCGCTGCGAATTTAAATATAAAGTGGAACCCGTAATAAAATGGCGCCCGATTCGAATGGGAATTCAAATGCACCATCTCACGGGAATTTCAGGGCTGTTTATTCTCCTACTCGAATCGGGCAGATAAGGAAGGTATTAGGCCGGGTCTTATAGGCGATCTGATCCCGAAAATATACATCACTTTCTTCAATGATGTCGATTTAAAAAATTACAACCCGTGATAAAAATTCTCTTTCAAGTAGATTACTTCACTTCGCGTATACTGCAGCTCTAGTGTTTCTCTGATTGTCTGTATTGTGATGTAAGGCGTTCAAAAAAATTTCTCTCTACTCGATATTATCAAGTATGGTACCTTTAGAACTTCTTTCCTCCCGACTTATGAAATTCAGCTTATAAATTTAAAAAAATCATTATTTGACATAATACTTACTCTTATTTTGTAAGTATTCATCAATTGTTTTAATTAAGTAGGACACTTATGAAGTTGTTTAGGAATTTTTTCAAGAAGACATTCCGCAATGAAACTCTAGAGTAGTGGAGTTGTTACGCAGGTTGGAGACACAAAACATACTGAAACAATGACATTGATAAAAAAAAGTATTAGTTTTACTGAATATTTGAAATTACCAATAATAATTAATGCAAAAATGATATTACCTACTTAAAAACGTGGCTTTACAAACAAATAGAATAAAAATGGCAAATTTGAACGGACTGATAGGTAAGTAAAATGGTAATATGATTAGTTAGCTTCAGGGTAAGAACGAATCAGCTCCCAGGAAAAAAAGAACGATCAGCTCCTGGGAAAGCTATAAAATCACGGCTCAATCACTGAATGTTCATAGTAACCCAACAGCAGCGAATTGAAACAATTTAATTTTCAACTCCCGTCGTTGAAAAAATTACAATTGGCATAATACAAATCATGTTAAGTTGATCCTAAAAGCAGCTCTCTCTTGAAAAGTAGACAATTTGGCGAACCTGATAGGCGCATGGACAATTGCCTATAATGTTGAACTGAGACGAAATAATAACAGAAATATTAAATTTAATATCTGAATAAAAAGAAATAAATAAATAAACCCTTTAGTACCTGTGAACTGTTACAACCTACTTAAGTCAAAATATTCAAATATGTAGATACTTCTAAAAGATCAAATTAATTTGTATATTTAGAGGGTCATTCTTTGTATCAGTCAACTGTCATTCGATTTTTAATCTGCTGTATAACAGCCTTTAGCTGAAGAGATTTACAACAACTCTGTGTAACACACATAATTGAAAAACAAACATCGGTTAACTTTAAACGTTTAGCCGATTAAGCACCCCTTTGTTATCCGAGCTCCCTCTTGTATGGGGGTGCCCTATAGACCCCTTGTATATTTACAGATACAGGGAGTAGTTGCCAAGGGATATTTCGAGGTTCGTTAGTTTAATTTCGGGGTTGACAGAATTGTTTACTTGCTAGTCAGGTGAACTAATAGAATTAGAGCTGTTTAGTGATGTTAATGTTCGCAAATCCAGGTGAATTTGCTCATCGAAGCTACGCTGGTAATAGACGCCGGGTATATAAGCATCGATCACTTCTTAGGCTGAATTTGTTTAAAGTCTGTAACGACTTCCCCTTCTTTATAAGGCGATAAGGGAAAAATTATAGATGGTTTTCACTCCAGTGTGCAATAAGTCGACGTACGATATTGGCTGAAATTGCCAGCAGCCCATAGGCGAAGTGATAAAGTTGGTGTCAAAAAGATAATAGAACAGTTGAATGTCTTTGTTGGGGCTAAATGAGTGTTCTTAAATCAAACTCCAATATGGCGTTTAGTATAAGGGGCTAATCGGCTGGAAAGCCTAGATTACGCCAAGACACCCCCAGGATTCAGGTGGCGCGAGATTTATCCCGGTGGATTTTATCCCCTATATATTCATCTCTTCGACTGGAACGCTCATATGTCCCAATTTCTGAACAAGATTCAAATATTACTATATAACAACTTCAATATTCGGCGTTGTTGGTGAAATCATATTTTCCCCTTTTTCTTAATTATTATTTTCAAATTCCTATAAGCTACTGCATAATTTGTGTCTTTATTATTTTATTATGCGATACAGTTTTACCGAAAGCCATGAGTTTTTATTCAAGCGTCAGCTTTTAAAATATTCTGAACGCATGAAAATGTTAAACATGAAATTTCCATGTAATGAAGAAGATATTCGTCTGCAAGCGCAATAAAACGAGAATTCCGCAATAATTGAAATCCTCGAAATGATAAAGCGCGTAGTTTGTTAATTAAGTCCGTTATGGGCGATGTTTATTGTGAATTAATTAAAGAATAATTCAGGTTTCTTTGGAGGAGCAAGCAATAACGATCAGCGAGACCGGGAGGAATGAATTCTCCGGATTGCAGGACAAAAGCGCCCTCTGATGCCTCGGCATGGCATAATTCAGATTTGATATTAAATACGTAATAACATGGAAACAGTGGCGTCCAGAAAAATTCTTCGTATTGAGAGTATTCTGAGCAGTTCTAAGAAAATTCACCAACTTGCAGTTGGTGAAGATCAGCAATAAAAAAAGTTGATTTATGTAGAGTTTATACCGATATCCCAAATATCTATAACTTAACGAGTCTTTTTACAATAAAAAGAGACAATAAAAAGGGATAAATTGGATTCTATTTTTTAGCATTTTTAGGAGTATTAAAATAATTCAAAACACGCGGGAATTTTACGAGACTGGATTTTTCTTAAAATTTCGTTACTTGAATCGTTACCGCACCATCTTTATAAAATATTTTTAGATTTTTGGCAATTCCCGTTAACCAGAAATGGCTTTGTGAAATGAAAATCTCAATTTTTCATTTTGGAAACTGCTCCAAGTATCGAAAAACGGATATATCCTTCTTCATCTCAACTTTTCATGTAAACTATCGTATTGGATAGTTCAAATTCCTATACAGGGTGATTTTTTTTTTTTTTTTTTTTTTTTGAAAAAGGAGGGTAAATCCGTTATGGATACCCATGCATTGGGTTATGTGGGAGTCCCACCCACTAAAAGCCCCTCCTTTCGAGGGCCGTCTTGGTCACCGGAAGCACCTCAGCCTCATGGGCTTATTGTGCACCCCCTTTTGCTTCATGACACCCATTCCATCAGTCTGGTTCCCTGAACTAACTTGTGCAGCCCCGTTACTGAATGAGTTTCATATTCTTCCGGACGCATTTTTTGTTGTCCGTATATCTCCTGTCTTCTGCGATCCAGAGCCTCGCATTCACACAGTACATGTTTTGCTGTCTCCTGGGCCCTATTGCATTCTCGGCAACTTAGGTCTCCATTGAACAGTCCTATTTTATTTAAGTGTTCTTTTAGGGCAATATGTCCCGTTAGTAATCCCACTGTAATGCGTAACTGATTCCTGCTAAGTAATAGTAGTTCTTCAGTTGTCTTTTTTATGGGTCCTTTGATAAAGGCTTTCCCGTGCTGGTGTTTGGTCCTTTTGTCCCAATATATTTTGTGTTTTTCTTTGACCCATATATTAACCTGACCCCGTGCTGTACTTTTTGGTACTCCCAGGGCAGGTTCTGGGCCAATGTATTTAGCCGAGGATCCTCTTCTTGCTAGCTCGTCGGCTTTTTCATTGCCTGTGATTCCTCTATGTCCTGGCACCCACATCAAGGTTACCTTATTGCGTTCTGCCAGGGTTTCGAGATTCTCACGGCATTCCCACAGTAGTCTGGACGTTATCTTGGGGCTTTCTATAGCCCTCAGAACCGCCTGACTATCTGTTAATATATTGATCCGTCTATTTTTGTAGGCCCTCTTATTGTTTATGCTCGCGCAGTGTAGCATAGCGTATATTTCCGATTGAAATACAGTTGCCCACTGCCCGAGAGATATGGTGTGTTGAGTATTGTCCAACTCACTGTATATGCCAGCTCCAGTTCCTTGGTCGGTCTTTGACCCGTCAATGTACCAGGTTGTTCCGACCAGCCTGTTGCTGTCTGTGGGCTCATTCCATTCCTCTCGATCTTTGATGCTCACCTCAAAGCTCTTGTGGAATTTGAATTTTGGAGCCATGTGGTCTGTGTTTGCATCTAGCAGGTCCACTTCCACATAGTTTTTTATTCTATTGTGTCCAAGTTCCGCATATTTGCCCCTTGGTTCTTCTTGCAGCCTTAGTCGTGCCAGTCTTGCCTCTCCCATTATCATTAGATGAAGTGGTGGGAGGTCTAGGAGGACTTCCATTGCTGCAGTTGAAGTAGTTTTCATTGCCCCCGTTATTCCAAGGCATGCGAGTCTTTGCACCTTGCTGAGCTTGTTTATCGCGGTATTTTGTTGCATCTTTGTCCACCATACCAGAGATGCATACAACAACATTGGTCTAATCACTCTGGTGTACGTCCAGTATACCATATGTGGTTTTAATCCCCATGTTTTTCCATAAGTTCGTCTGACCATCATGAATGTGGTCTCCGCTCTTCTTTTAATCCTGTCTATCTGTTGGTTCCAGGTGAGTTTTGAGTCTAAGATTACCCCAAGATATTTCACCTCTCCCGATATTTGTACGTTCCTGCCTCGAAGTTTTAGTGGTCCTAGGCCCACCAGTTTCCTTCGATTAGTAAACGCTATGATGGTTGATTTGGAGGGACTTATGTTCAGTCCCTCTTCGTTTGTCCATTTGGTTACAACATTTAAAGCCCTTTGCATACAGGGCCTTATTGTGTCGTTAAATTTGCCTTGAATTAATACTTGAATTAATAATACAGGGTGATAAAAATTATCTGATTTTTTTTGTTTCCCTGAAGTTTGAAAATTGCCGCATTTTCACTTGTTTATAACTCATAAAATACTAGTTTTAGATCTTAACTACATATAAAAACTATCATTATTAGATTTTCTCAGAAAATCTGAAATGTAATAATATACAGGGTGTTTCATTTAAAAAAGTAAAAATGGCAGGCATTTCCTGGTATACCAGAAATGTCAGAAATCTAAGAATATTTCAGACAGATGGAGATAATCCAATTATTCCAGTGACCAAATTGCCAGAAAAATTCCTAAGTATTGTTTTCCGTAAACGTCTAATAAGGTACCATCGACTATGAATCACCCTGCATATTTTTGATTGGTTTGTTATTATAAATAAATTTAAAGAGTACATTTAGGTCAGCTGCTTGAATCGTTTAATCTCAATCCTGTAAGATCTTCATACTCTCACCTTGTTTTTTTCAGAAAACCTTACTTACAATCAGAAGAATACCTCCTGCCCCTCGATTATATTGAGTCCTCAAATTCGACTCAAATTCGACTTTTGGCCAAAAGCCAAAATTGTACCAAAAACTTCATTTGTGGTAATTTTAATGACGAGGGATAGATTATCGAAGTCCATTTGTAGAAGAATTGTTAAGGTATCAGCATAACTGGTACAAGGCGTATCATCGGTCATGGCAGATGAGAAAAAATTATTTAAGAAAAAAGAGATGCGAGCCATTTAAACCAGATGAAAAAATTTGTAAAAAATGGAAAAAAAGTATTTTATATACTTGGAGCCTTTTTGAAAGCTATCCACCCTGAATAACTCTGTTGGTGTTTTGTTTTTTGAGCGAAATCCTGAAACAGGTCGAATTTTGTTTCTTGGAGGACACCTTGGAGGACACCAAGAAATCTTTAAAAGTTAATTTTAACATTTATATTCATGCAAGTAAACAGAGGTATTGACATAACAACTTACGTACTTCAAAGCTACCTCCAAACTGATAATTAGGACATGTTGATAGACAAAGTCACCGTCATTAGATGTACGGCGAGATGTTATCTTGTTTAGATGCAAACAATAAACTATCCTTTACTAAGACCTCGATTTTTGAGTTATAAAAAGAGTGTTAGATAAGATTATGAGAGTTATAGTCGGAGGAGTATTAATTAATATTAGTCATATAAGTGTTTATATTATTTATCGATAGCTAGTAAAGCGAACTGTTCTGTTTACGCAATGCACCTAAGTCAAGTTCAAGTATAGTGTCGATGTTACCCTTGCGTATGTTATTGTTGTTATTGTTTAAATAAAGCTCCCATATTAATATAAGACTTGAATTTTGTGGCGATTCTAAAGGATCAAAGTGTACCCCATGACAATCCTACCATTCCGAATCAGTTCATCCGTTTATCACATGGCTGATCTCGCCAGGACTTCAGTTTATCACATGGCGACCTTACTAGTTCATCAGTTTATCACAAGGTATTATAGGAAATAAATCTGAAAGCTGTACCGATCAACTTTTCTTCTTTTCGAAGATTTTTGATTTTCGAAGAACCTGAGAGATTACTGAGTGAGTTGTCGCTGTGAAATTACAGATATAACCGGGGAATAGCATGAAAACAAGTAGGAACATCGCCTCCACAAGTCTCAGTGTGATCAAGAACTTTTTCCCGTTGACTAAGAACAGAGAAACATTTCGCGATGAAATAAAAGCGGGCTAGTCAAAATCCCTACTTGTCTTTGTTCATATACAGTGATGTTATAGGTAGGTATATGGATGTTTGTGCAATAAACCAATTAAATAATTGCTTGATTGGCTGACTCTATTCAGCTCTTTTTGACTTATTGGATTGAAATATTTGAAGTTCAGATTGGGCCCTGGTCGAATTTAATGAGTTTTCTTTACGCCAAAGTTTATAAATCTTATCTATGAGTGTCAGTGTATTTTGATAAACAGTTTTGCTTTCCTCTGGTAAGAGCATTGTTTATTTTTTTTCAAAAACTAAAAATTTCTTTTGAAAATGTTTCTTTTACAGTTCTTGCTTCATTATACAGGCTGCACCATGTATCCTTCTCTATATTGCTATCTCCTAACGCTAACAGATACAGGGTTGGTTAAACAAGTCCAAAGGAACGCAATTTTGTGGCCATCTTGATTCCGTCCAGACATACAAGATATCTGTGACCGTTCCTGAAATATCCTGAAAAAACTGAAAAATCCAGATTTCTTTTTTTTCCATATCTTTTTTATTATTGGAGATTAATGAATAATTTTTTGTAGGCTCACATAAATCGGCAAGAGCTACCCATCTGACATTTCAAAAATTTTCAAAGCCCAAAGTCCAAAGATCCCAGAATTTTCATAGTTAACTTTCGTTTTTCTAATAGCCACCATATTGTTTTTTTATGTTGTTCGATATAAAAAAAATCATAAAAACTAAAAATTCTTAAACTTCAAGAAATAAATTTAAAAAAAATTTATTCTTCTTTTTTCTTTACAGAAAAGACAACTTTTTAGTCCGAATTTCATAGATCAATTAAAAAACCATAAGGCAAGCACTATTTCGGCGTATTTTACAAATGTTGACGTTTTTCTACGATTTTTTTTTTTTTATTTTTCTTTGAAAAAAGAAGAATAAAAATTAAAAAATTTTTTTTTTGATGTTTAATAATTTTTGGTTTCCATTATTTTTTTCATATCGAACGACATAAAAAAATACTATGGCGGCCATAAGAAAAACGAAAGTTGACTGTGAAAACTCTTGGATCTAGTAGGCCTTGAAAATTTTTTAATTGTCAGATGGATAGCTCTTAACGGCTTATGTAATTAGCCTACAAAAAATTATTTATTAATTTCCAGTAATAAAAAAGATATGACAAAAATAAGAAATCTCGATTTTTCAGTTTTTTTCAGGATATTTCAGGAACGGTCACAGATATCTTGCATGTTTTGACAAATTCGAGATGACCACAAAACTGCGCATCTTTTCTCTAATTTACCCGACCCTGTATCTCTTAGCGTTCAGGAGATAGCAATATAGAGATAGCAATATGGCAAACTACACCTACCTTAGCTCAGATTTGAAATCAAATTAAAAAAAAAATTGCTACCAACTTGTCAGCGTTCTTATAACAAGAAATTTTGTAAGTTGGTACTTTTTCTTTGACAACACAACTTTTACAAGTGATTGGTTTATTTTATTGATTTCATTATTTACTGGTCTTGATTGTTCTTGTTTTTATGCATAAGAACTCTCCTTAATTTCTTTCATTTCAACGCTCATGTCCTAACTGTAATTTGTGAAGATATCAATTTAGTATTAGTAAAATTAGAATTCACCTTTAGAAAGGCTTTTTTGAAAGGCCACCATTTCAGTGGCATTTTTTTGTTCTGATGCTTTGTAAAGCATCAGATTTGTTATTATCTTGTTGCATTGTTATTTAGAAAAATTATCCTATAGCAACACGGTGTGATGGGTAGTTCTTTTCACTGGTAATATTACACTTTACCTATTATTTCTTGTTAATTTTAGAACCACCATAAGACAAAATTTTTATTTATGTTTCCTCCTGCGACTATTTCTGCTTCAATTGGAGGTTTCTTGAATAAAACACGATGGAAAATAAATTTTTCGCATTTTTTGAGAACTAAATATTGAGCGATAACTGAAATTGTCAATAATTTTCGAGTCTCATTTTGAATTTTTAGCATTTATTGATTTATTTTGCTATAAGTGGATGATCTGATGCCACTTTCTGATTAATTATTAATGTCTGCCTACCTACATGTTAAGCTTGATTCGATTTGTTGTGATCAGTTATTTTTGTAATTGTTGAATAAATAAGATGTTCCGTAGACGAGACGTCCCTGTGAGGGTAGGAGCAATAAAGAGCGTCGGTTAGAATATGAAATTGTTGCAACGTCGGCTCCGTTAGTCGTTTCGCCAACTTTAATTTCTTTCGCTATAATTCAACGACATTAAAATATCTGGCGACATTTTTACGACGCCAAAGAATTATTGGACGAAATTACATTTCACATTTGAAATATTTAAATTTGAATTGCTGAATTATATCCTTTTCAGTCTAGATTTACAATTTCAGATATTCTAATGGAAAATTTTCAGCAAACTCCCCTTCTCATTTTCCTTCTCGCTACTGTCGTAAAAACTCTGAGCTCCCAGATAGGAACTCTATATTAAAACCATTTATTTCTGAGATTCGAAACGTCGTTAGAATGCATTTAAATTCTACTTACGATTCAGATGACGACTTCTGTAATAATTGAATACGCCAAAAATCACTCCCTACACTTAACAAACAATTCCTGCAACTTCCTCTATAAAATGCGATGACATTTCCACTCCCAAGGAAAGCTCCAAGCAACATAATCAGAAATTACAGAAGTGAACCCGCAGTAATAGCAATAACATAACTTCTTCTACGCAGTGCCAGTGCCTCGTATTATTACTTACCCACCATGCAAGTCAAGCAGTCCGGTAAGAAATCTCTACCACCATTTGACCACCTCGACTTCCAACTTAACCATTTCCTTTCTCAGCTCCTAGCTGGCTCATAAACCGCTTCTCCATGGCCGATGCCTCTCCAAATAGGTAAAAAACCCAGTGATAAATATCGTCCAGCGCTCGCTCCGTTGATTATTCCAACATCTTCATTGAATGTAAAGCGACCGGAGCACTAACAAGACAGTACGAGGTGGCGGTGTCACTCATAGGCGGCACAATGGCCCATTAGAAGTCCCCGGCTACCCCTCGGAGCCCCCCGGCGTCGAGCCTCTGCCCACAGGCTGCGTGGCAGTGTAAACGATACAAATAGGAGATGCCTGCCCATTTGCGGACGATCTTCATAAATGGAATGGACTCTGGAGGATTTGGAATTTCTAATAGTTGCAAGATGCCTTTGTTGATTGGAAAAAATGTCAATCGATAGCTATATCTTTTGCTCTGTAAGCGCAGTCAAATATTACCATTGCTGGTCTACTCGATTCATATTATACCTTGAGTGACTGCACTGGAATGTTAACTGCTTCAGGTCCATGATGCAACTTCAACATTCAACAGCAAAAATCTTGCTTTTTATTATTATTATCAATTAAGAGAAACGTAAACAATCACAAAACAACTGATTTCACAATCATTAAATATCATCAATTCTTGATGTGCCCATTTGCAGAGATCAGTCTTGCTACGACAAGTCTCTTTTTTTCAGATCACTATTTCACATGATGATCAAAGTATAAAACTTCTTATTTTAGGGGCGGTATTGGCATGTATTGAGATGAAAAATTGACATTGTTGATTGTGTAATTGTAATGTCCGAATATAGTGTTGTTTTACATTGCAATGTTAGTGCGTGTGCGCATATCAAAAGAGATATGAAAAGTCGGTCAGTAACGAGTAACGAATGGTTAGCTCGCACGCACAGGTTGCCGGGGTTTATTTGTATAATTATTATTACTTATGTTTAATTATTATAGTAACTATCATTTGTTTCTATTCAGTTGTTATTCGTAATACACGGGATTACTATTATACAGGTCGTGTTTTATTACGCGGGTTAGCTACCTTGTCATAGACGGTAGAAACATTGCAGTAATTAATTTGCGAAAATTCGTTCTTGAATAGGGATGTTTGGTTACAAATTTAGAACACTTATATTTCTAAGTAACAATAAAATCAAGAAGCAATGTCTTCTCCGAAATGGACTTCAAAATAAATATCACTTATTACTACTTGTCAATAGTCAGTTTATCTAGGCCTCTACTGGAAAAGCACTCATCAGAGCTGACCATTTATTTGGTCATTATTTGTTGGCCGTACTAAGGAACACGAGTTTTTGGATTTTACCATCCACAGCAAACACATCGTCTGTTGAAGTGGCGGATGGCGGTCCCTCTAAAGAGTATTTACTAAAGGATTATCGGGTGTTTCCTGCTCCTCTGAACAGGCCTCTACAAATACAGGTGCGCCAACTTAACAGCTTAACACATGTCATCTATTTGACGCCATCTCTAGTCGGTTTTAAAGCAGCCACTTCGGGTTAATTGCTGTGAAAGTTCAATTAAAGACGTTTGAAAAAATAGAACAGGAGGCTGCTGTAATTGAGGCTGGGGGTTGTTAAGTGCTCCAAATCATCGACTCTTAAGAGGTGGAAGCTGCTGGAAGGAAGTCGATAAGTGCAAGTGAGATGTGTGATTTATCATAGAGAGTAAACAAGTTTAAACCCTTAATTTTATAGCCTTTTTTTAAGATTAATTGGATGTTTTGTGGGATTTTTTTCGCGCTTAATGCTTTATTGATATAATGGTAGGTAGGTACTTAAAATATCTTTAATTTTGACTAGGCAGATGATTTTGCAACTGTTCTTCATTATTTAAAATCATGAACTATGCTGTAGGTACTATGTTTTTTTTATAACATCGTCAGAAAAATCACAATCAGAATAAGCCTTTTTTTTATTTAAAAAGTCAATTTTCCCTGAAAATTTGATAATTTCATGTTCATGAAAAAAATTTTTCATGAAGATGTAGGTAAGTTACCACTTTTTTGACAATATAGGCTGGCTTCAATCCAATCAATGAAAATAGCCCGGTATAGAAGATATGACCTGATTCTAGCGAGTTTTTTTATTTTTTTTTAATTTCCCATAATCAACCCCAACTTTAAAAATTAAATATTTGAAGTTGTTAAGAATTATCTAAATTTGCCCAAATTGTATTTGTGTTAAGAAGACAAATCAAAAAGTGTCTGGAAGAAGAAGAAGATTTGGATGAATCCTTGATGCCTTGAATTTATAACAGTTCACCATTACAAAATAAGCTTTGTTTATTTATTGGTACAATTTAGGTTTTGTTTATATGTTATTTATATTTATTATGCACAGTCGCATACCAAAGAGCGCTGATGTCTTTAGGAGTGACGCACCTTCTGTTATTCTTGTCAGCGGCTACTTGTGACTGTCTTTCTTAGTGACATTTGTTGATAATTTCTAACGGGTTATCTTGGATCCACGTGGCTTTGTATATTGAGTATTCATAATTGGTAAAACCCGTGTAGACTTCCCCGCGTTGTAATTTAAAAAAGGAAGGACATTCCGTGATTGCATCGTGCTTTTATTACCTTCACCGATACCTTCGCCCATTGACTTCGCCGATTGAGTTCGCCGATGCCTTCGCCTACTGACTTCGCCAGTATTGACTTCACTAGTATTCCTTCGCCGGTGTTGCCTCCGCCCGGTGCCTTAGCAGTATTGTTTCACCCCCTGACTACTGCTGATTAACCAGCGGCTGCTTTTCATATGAAGTGAGTAAAGTGCCACTTCAACGTATTTGTAAATAAATAATGTATTTTTAAATTTAAAAAATCTTGTTATAATAATTTAGGGCCATTTATTTTGCTTCAAGGTTCAGTTCAAATTTTTTTGCACGTCTAATTTGACAAGATCCGGTCGGCTCGATTTTTTGACAAGGCCTGGTTGTCTTGAATTTTATTTTCGCAAGGTCCTGTTTGACAAAGTTCGGTTCGGAAAGAGTCCGAATTTTTGAGCTGACCGGATTTAGTCAAACCGGACCTGGCAGCAAAAAAATCTAAAAATTAGACCTCAAAAAAGTCGTAACCGGACATTATCCTATGTAGAGTCTACGTTTCACTGACTTTGCAACCACGAGAGGCCACTCATATTAACTAAAAAGAAGCGGCAACTGGTTTTACTATCACTGAACCAGAATTTTGATCACAAAAATACACAACCTGTGCTGAAATTCGGTAAGAAAACCCCTAAACAATAAAGCATACTACTTAAGTCTTGTGTCAGAAAATAAGCATGGCACCAGTGATGAAAGAAGCATATTAAAATATTGTCAAAGACCGATGCATCTAAGCAGCATGCACATCAGAAGAGATTACAGGGGGCTCTTGCAGAGAAGAACGCTTCAGGAGATCTCGCCATGAATTCCTGGGAAACTAGAGGAAATATTTTCTCGACTACAGAATCAACTTTCAAATTTATGTCACATAAACGTCATGTTACTTCAACTCATCCCTTTTGTTGTCATCTTGTTCAACTTTCCTCATCAAAATGAGGCTCTCCTTTGCTTTACCTGTAATGATACTAATAGCGAGTGTACGGACGCAAAGTGGTCGGAGGCAGCAATGACAGTGAAGTTGTGCATTAGTCCCCATCGTGAGGTTTGCGAGACAATAGGCATCGGGGACAATTTTACCAGAGGCTGCAAAATAGCTGCAGATTTTGAAACCCGGTGTGAAGCGATAAGTAAAAACTCCAACGAGTCAAAACAGAAACTTATATGTGTATATTGCGGCACAGACCTCTGTAATGAGCCTATTCCAGAATGCGCAAGAAAAATTAGTGTTTCAACTATGCTACTCGTAGGCTTCCTGTTATTTTTTATTTATTTATAATTAGATACCTAGAGAAAGAGAATTTTGAGAAGAGAAGAGTTAATTTCGAATATTTTGACGAAAATTCTGGATGCGGACATCAAAATAACCAGCAGACTCAAATCTAAGTTATAACAAAGTAATTGATTACGTATTGTGATTTCTGTTATCACTATCCCTTGTATCTGTAAATAAATCACGATGTTGGGAATCAAAATCCAATTACCTGATTATAATTCAATGCGGGCATACATCGGTAACTTCTAGGCATCGAGAGTCAAGCCATTTCAACCCCTAAATACGAGCTGATGGTCGATAATCGAGACGTGTGGTTCAAATCACCCTAATGGCGATACTTTGAAGTGTTTCCGTGCTAATTCCCTGCTCCTATCAGAAGCAAATAATAAAAGAGACGCCGATTGGTTTATTATCCTGCGATGTAGGATGTAGGCAACCATCCAGGTAAGGTAGGCTGGATCTTCTTATAATAATTGATATATTAACAGCAATATTATTTTTATTGCTGAAAGACATAAGCTAATATCCAGTTATCAAAATATCTTCGCAGAAGATCAGTATACGTTTAAGTTGTATAAGTCTTCTCCAAATGAGACTCTCTCTTCCGAGTTGAGTAGCGGTATTTATGAAGACAGAATGGATGCTTGTATGAAACTAAAGGCACGTTCCTATATAAAACTCGGTCTTCCATATCTCCCACTGTGCTGACCACTGATAATGAGAGCAATCAATTTAGAGTCGAAGATCAGCTGGAACACTGCACGGCACGATCTTTCACCAGATCGTTCATTGCCTGGACGGTATATGCCGATTAACTTGTCCGTGTCATTGTAATGCTGGGTTGGTCATGGATCAAGACATAGGCGGAGGAATTGTTAGAAAAATTTCTTAATAATTTAAAGACCTGCTGAATATGATGCCCGCCTTTAAAATCTACCTTTCATAAGAAATAGGATGATCGTTTTACTTACATAAATTTGTGCTATTTTCCATGCTCTTCTTCCTTAAGTAGGTAGCTTGCTTACAAAAAGTCTCTTATTTAAAACTTTATTTTTGTTGTTGTTTTAAAGTGATTGATTTTTCTTAACTTCTAAAATTGTAGAAGTCATCATGATTTCATGGGAACCTTCACAACTTTCCTCAGCATTCGCGCAACAACTTTCCTCAACAACTTTCCTAAAGAACTTTTTACTGTCTGTAATAGTAATTAACATTTTAGCGTTTTTAAAATTTACGCAAAAAACTAAAAAAAACACATCTAAATTATGATTACCTATATCACCAATGGGCCTTCTTTATGTCAATGGAAAATATACAGAGAGACTCAAAAAGATTCGAGTAAGTCAAATGAAACACTGTCAAAAAACAAATTGAGAGGTAAAGAGGTTGCAGCAGACGCGAACATGTCTTGGTACCTTTTTTGCAATAAAATTACACTCATGTTACTTGATTTTAGCGTTAAAAGGTTGAAATTGCAGGAAAGATTCTTCAATTATTGTTTATTTTTTACAATGGAACAAGCTTAGAACAAAACATAAAAAAATACAACCCCTAGGTATACTAAAAGCCGAGTGGAAATTTATATTGCTAAATACTTGCTTCAGCTTACCATGAAGTAATCACGAGGTACATTGGATGCATCCACGTGATCAGGTTGGTGATATGGAAAATCATACCAATGTGGTGTGAGAAGACCCAGGTGCAGATTGACCATATGGGAAAGGGAGTAAAAAGTCGTGATTTAGACCATGGATCAAGGAAACATGACTGCTGGGGTAGGCAAAGGAGTTAGAACCATAGTAAGAGACCTGCACTGATTGTACACTTGATCCCGTCTTAGTGAAGCTACCCCTTTTAACACCAAACACAAAACATGCAAAAGCTTTAACCACTCTGCGACCTGGATTTTGAACAGAGGACGAAAATGATCTACCAGGTAGCATACAACTAAGATAAGTAAGTCGAAAAATATCAAAAAAGGGCATTTTAACATAAATTTAATCGCCAGGGGTCCATTTTCTACCCAATGTTGTGAAACATTATGTATGACGGCCTGCTGCGCCTTGATATGCCTCATTGCCCCATATGCAGATGATCCGATTGTGATACTAAAAGGAGAGACAGAAGAGGGTGTATCCCGAAAAGGCAACGAGGTCATCAAGCAAGTGATGCAGCGGTCGAAACAATAAAATACTTGAAGGTCACGCTAGATCGAAGACTCATATTCAAACACCAGGTCATATGCGCGGTGGCCCAGGCCAAAAAGACGTGAAATGCGATGAACACAATCTTGGCAACTCGCATGCCAAGAATCGGACCAAGAACCTTCTCGAGGACCATTGGAAAAAAATCCCAGCGAGTGTTATTCACTCGATCGTACTCTACGCGGTCTCTGACTGGAGTGATGCCGTAAAAATGAAGATATACCAAAGAAAGGTAGAAGAACTGCAGAGACAGATTCTTATTGAAGTGACATCGGCCCTTCAGGTGGTGGCAGGTGTATTTCCCATCAAGGAATAAGTACTTAGGAGGAGAGAGGGACACGCGTTATCACATACCGGGCAAAAAAAGGACACAATAATCAAATGAGAGTGCTCATTTCATGCATTCAGATATGGATAGCCCGAAAACACGGAGACGTCAACTTCTACGTAATGTAGTACGTCAAAGGGACACGGAGTGTCTAGTTCGAGTTCGTATCTCCATAGCAAAAGCGGCAAGTATAGAATGCCTGTACAGTGGCGCAGAGGACACGTTGGAAAATGTTCGCCTGATGCGCAAGATGGAGCAAGGAGAAACAAGCAGGGGAGACCAGAATATGCGCAAGCATGAGAATTACTCGCATGGTTATTGAGATGCTGGAGAATAAACATAAAGTGGGATGCGGTGAACGTCTACATGATGATGCAGAAAGAGAAAAATGAGAGGGCACTACAGATACGTTAACAGACAAACTACCTATCTCAAGTCGAGGTAAGTCACACCGCGACATTTGTATACCGACTTGGGAAAAGAAGACGGGAAGGGTTTTGGCCGGTAGGAGCCCGGATCTACTCTGGTAGGGGATAAATATACCTCTTGATGAATATTCCCTTCATCTAAAAAAAGCTGTCGTGTTGCTTCTAGATTTCATTATACCTAGAATCTCAAGAAGAATTAATAAAACTTATGTCAGTAAAATGAAACACTAAAATGGTTGCAGGCTAAGCAATTTTTAATTTTTTTGGCTGAAGTTTGTGTTCAGATGGCTCAAATCTAGTGAAAGCTGAATTTAATCAAATTCATCAAAAATTGGCCAGTTTTTGAGAATTAATGGGTGTTGATGGGAAAATAAAATGGGTGCTCAGAGGAACCTTTAATGTATTTTGAGTCGCTGAGCATGAATTTGAAGTTTTCTGGCAAAAATTTTGGCGGGAACTTTGTTTTTTTGCACTTTTTGCTCAAATATTTGCACATTTTTAGTTTTTAGTCTTAATCTCAGAAAGGAAGCAGTTTTTTTGTCAAGTCCATTCTATACAATAAAAGTAAGGTAGACAAAATTTCCTACATTTCTCATGAAGGATGGTTTATTTGGAAGGCGCTCCGCCGGTAGAGCGCGCCAAAAAAGTATATACCCAGATCTAGTGAAATTCACCGTTTTCGTGTAAAATTGTTGCCAGAAAACTTCAAATTCGTGATCAGCGACCAAAAAACTAAAGAAGGCGAGAAAATCAAAACTATTGCAAAACTTTCCCAAACCCCGCGTAATGGGAATGTGGTTTTTTGCGCGCTCTACCAGCGGAAAGGTTAGTCTTCAGAAAAAACCGTATTTACTAGAAATGTGAAAATGTTATCTACTTTAATTTGGTGTATTGGATTTGTCGAAAATGCGCTTCCTTTCTGAGATTCATACCAAAAACTGGAAAAACTGGAAAAATTTGGTCACTTCAAATTCGTGTTCAGGGATCTCAAAAACATATAGGGTGAGAAAATTTAAACTATACCAAAACTTTCCTCTGACAATTTTAACATGCCTAGCCTATTAGTATCTTACCTAGTCAAAAAGGTATTAATCAAAAAAAAAAAAAAAAAAAATTAGTAGGCAGCTGAATTAAGCGGTTTCTATGCAGGGAAAAGAAGTTTTCGCTGGCCCCAATGCGAGTATGCAATATAAGAGCGATATAATTGCATTTAGTAGAGTATTGCTTGATAGTTTTGTATACAATGAAGCAGATGAGGTAATAGGCAAGTAAATCTGAAGAATAATTTAGAATTTTAAAGAATCTGATTATTGCAAAGGGGTGGAAGTTTTAGGATAGCACAACGTTCTAGAAGTGTAACACTTTTTTTTTAGAGAATTGCTTTACAATTCCTTATTCCAATTCCTAATTTATGAATATTTTAAAGCTAAATTTACTCTATAAATAAATTATTTAGATATACAATATACATGATGACGTTTTCTGCTTAGATCTGGATGACTAGCTATACCAGCCTTATTATAATAAAAATAATCTACGCCCATGAAAAACAAAACACTATCATGTAGATATCTAGATATTTGACATGGAATTATCGCATTAATAAAACAAATTAAGCGTTGATATTTATACGGCTCTGATAATCGATTCATTCTTGAATCGGGAGGCGCCTTAGGTGTTCGTTCAGCTTTCGAGGTCTCGACTATAATAATTCTGAAACATCGGTTTCGGTCAGGAATTTGACAATCGTTGATTTTATTTATAATGTTGTTAAGCATTAATGAGTTATTTAGAAAAAAACGGACGGCCTTTCCCGAATCCTTGTATGGTTTTGAAAAATTAACATATGCTTAACAATTTTATCGTTGTCATGAATTTTGTGTACCATGTCGCTGTGTTTGGATAGTTATTCCAGGAAACAAATCAGAAGTCATTAATATAAGCTGAAGTACCTAATAAAGCATGTAAGGCGAGGAAAATATTCGATTTTTGACTGTCGATCGGATTCGTTTATGTTACCTATATCTTTAGTGGACATTCATTAGATCGTTAGCAATTTGTTGCCGCGATAAAGCGATGATCGTATTATTATACCTATTACAGGTTAAAAGGATTATAATTTTTAGCCACTAAAAATTAGCTGGCAGCTTCCTGTCTTCTTTGATGGGATAAATATCTGAACAAAAGACGATCATCAATCATTATTTAAACAAAACCGTCGATCAAGCAGGCTATAATCCTGCTAATCGGCACGTGTGGCGGATCATATAGAAGTCTGCACGAGGCTGCAGACAGATCGCATTTGGATAAGGAGCGACACAAATAAGTGAGGGTGAATTTTGTAATTTATACCGAGTGATTCAGATTGGGTGCTAAATCGAATATCTTTTGTTGGGCCATAGATAAGCGGCGGGCGTTTGGTTTCAGACGGCTGGTAATTTCCGAACTCTGATGGCTTTCATCGTGCGCGCGGGGATATTTTTAGGTTTTTTGTCAGCGATACGTTGGCAGCCCTGTCATGTAAACACGTGTTCGCGTTTTTGTTCAATATTTTTATGCAGGATCGACGGGATTTTAAATAGGACGACGTCTGGCGAACTTTTGTACCGTTTTATTTCGTTATTTCTATTTCGCACTCTAAATCAATCTAGTTGGGTTTTTTATTTTTAAATTCTGTATCAGCTTTTCAATTTGCAGGCATCCGAATGAAGGCTGACATGTGTGATCGGCGACGGTGAAATATCTCGTTTTTAAATTCGCTCAGTTGAATTATACAGACGGCGGACAGCTCATTTTCAATATCTGGTCGACTGCTATCAAAAGCTAAATGCGTTTCCCATTCACCAGCAAAATGATCAATTTCTCAACAGTCTGCAGATTTTTCATAAGTCGTTACTTGAAAACAGAGTTTTGACAATGACAGGACTTCTATTTCTATTCCATAAATTACATTTTGAAATTGAACACGTCTATACCTATCTATAATATACAATATAATAGTGTTTATTGCGATTCCTATCTGACTCTATGAAGTAATTTTGTTTTTATACTATTTTAACGTGTCATGAACGTTAAACATAAATCCAAGTAAATACAAAGAAGCTGCCTCTCATTAAAGTTGACTTTCTGGACAACTTATACAAACATAATTTATGCTAGCGTATTTTCAAAAATTCGTAACGCCGCATTTTTTTGATTTGTACTGCAGGCTCTTTGCGGGATAGTCGATATTGATAGGTACTTACTGTGTGCAAAACCCAGACGCTCTCGGATAATTAGTTTTCCCGTAATGCAATCAGAAGTTCTTCATACCATATTTTGCAGCGTGGATGGATGCTTTGGAGGTCGCTCGATTCGATTTTATCAAACGGAGTCGGAAGAAGTACTCAGCTATAAACATCAATTTTATAAAATAGGTAAAAATTGCACGCAAACAAGAGCAAAAACGGCCGAACAAGCGAGAGTGGGGGTAGAATAGGAGATGAGGGGAATGCATAAGAGCGCTACTATTATTGTACCCCTCATCCGCTGTTTTATTATAATAACTTTATTTGCCTGGTCTTAACTTATTTATTCACATTGTAAGCTCCTTATTTTTTGATTACTTTCGTTATACAGGGTGAGTCTGGGTTAAAAGGCAAACCGGCCATACTTAATCCGCATGCACCGAAAAATAAATTTTGAACAAAAACGTTCATATAAACATGTACTCGAAAATTATTTTTTTAAGAACGCTACCACGATTTTAGTAGGCTTTGACTACAAACTAAAATTTTGAAAAAAAAAGTATTTAAGTATAAAAGTTTCGACCATAACAAGTTAATTCGTTTAATAAAGCAAAAGATGCTTCCGGTTAGATGGATGTCCTTCCTGATCATGACAATCTACCAGTCCGACGATGACTGCACTTGAATTTTCCGGAAAGACAGATTGATCGCGATCAAGACTGCCCCCGTTTTGTCTTGCGCGTTCTCCCGGATCTGCCCCTCTTATAGATTTTTTATGGGGTCCAAGGTTTGAAGAAGGTACATTGAAGAACAAGATTTATTCTGAGACCGTTAACGACGATGTTACTCGACGAGAAAGGATTGTTGAAGAAGCAGTCCATGTAATCATGCGCAATCTGTCGTCCATAATTGCGAAGCTTGTATTGGCAATAATGGCGGCTATTTTGAGAAATTTTGAGAAATTTTCAAAATTAGGTGCTGTTTGACGACGCATTTTCTTCTCTTTCTTTTTCTTTTTTTCCTTATAAAGTTGCCGTTATCGAAACTTTCTGACTGTTATTTTTTCTCAAAATTTTCCTCAGAGCCTACTAAACGCTGTAGCGTTCTTAAACGCAGAGTTCTCAGTTTATCTGGAGACATGGAAATATATCCAAAACTGCGCATCAAATAAAAAAACTTAATGAAATTTGTTCGCATGGAAAGGGGACATCCAATGATACCAAAATCCACCAACCTACCCCCACCCCTCAGAGGCTGGGGGCGCAGCGATTTTGCAATCTTAAATGAGAAGCCACAATTTTTATGGCAGAATAATATTTTACGGGTAAAAACACCTATAGGAAATGGCTGCTCCCTCCCCTTCCATGCAGGTGCGGCGGGGGGTAAATTGGAAATTTGGTTAGGAAACCTTATTTTTCATTGCAGATTCGGGTTTCACCTCCAAAAATACGAAGGATTTGTCTGCAATATTTTTTTTCTTTGCATGATGGATAGCGTTGTGATATCAAGTGCAGCATGGCTTTTTTTTGGTCAGTACTTGGATGGGTGATCAAAATTATAGGTAGTGGTAAAAAAAAGAGACCGATCGTGCTCCGGGAGGTACGTTAAAAAGGGGGTCCCGGCTGCTTCACAGCAGTCGTTAGGTTACGTCAGAGGCCCTTGAGGTTACTTGAAAACTTCTGACACTTGGGCTTTACCACACCCATACAATATTTATTTATTTTTAGCGTTGTAATCTACGAAATTACCTATTTTTTTTCGATTTGTCATAACATTGGAATTGATCGAAAAAGATCAACGAATCAAGAAAAATTTTAAGACAAATTATACTTATTTTTAGCCATAAAATCTGAATCTACAATAAAATAATGGAATAAGGGTTCTTGCCAAAAATTTTAAATTTACCCCCTGCCCCATCTGAATGGTACGGGGCAGCAATTTCCTACGTGTTTTAACCCGTAAAATCCGAATCTGAAATAAAAAACGTGGATTCTTATTTAAGATTTCAATGTTGCTGCACTCACCCCTAGGGGGTGGGAGTTGGTGGAGTTTGGTATCATTAGATGTCCCTTTTCCAGGTTAACAAATTTAATTATCCACTTTTTTGATCTGATTGGTTTTTTGGAATATATTTGCATGTATCCAGATAAACTGAGCACCCTGTAGAAAGCATTTTCGAGTACGCATGTTTTAAATGATTTTTTTCTCCCATTCAAAAAATCAATTTGACTCAATTTGACTCAATTTGACTCAATTTGGCTCAAGTTTAGGTAATTTACTGCCACGTTGGCCAGTCAGAGAAGTTAGTTGTCATGGAGCATGCTTTGTTTCAGTATTCATTACGTCCATATGCTATATTCGAAATTTTAGAAATTCTGTAGACTTCGTCACACTATAACACTCGTTTACATCGTCAAGCAATTCTAATAAACATCAAATAATTTCAACAGGAAGACGGAAGCAATGGAACTGAAGTGTATTTGGCATCCGGCTCTACGTCAAGCCTAGATGATTCCTCTTTTGAGTCAGCAATCGATGACATCGAGGGACTGACCTGTATATTCACATCCAGGATCATCTGTATACTTGAAAAAAAAAAACAAAACGTTTATATTAGTTTAGCCATCCAGTCAGTTGTTAGTAAAAACAAATCATCTCTTCCACACACAACGGCAAAACAACCAGGAATAATTCATTTAGACCTGAACATAGATATCGACATAACAGTGACATCTCATATGACCTTTCAAAAACATCTGCCTCTCTGTCATAAATAATCCTCAGGCTCGTCGGCGCCAGGCATCGTAGTTTTAAAAATGCGCACTGAGCTAGAGCAAAGTTGTATTTAGTGAAAGTGGCTCCAAAGTGCGTGGAAGAAGAAGCCTCGTCCAGTGAGAAGAGTTTGTGTGTGTAAATACTCTAATTAATAAAACGATACGTCTAAAGTGTTATTAAGAAGAATAGGTAGTGAATAATAAATATTGAAATGACATTTATGAAGAAAAGTAAATTGAAACATTAGAAGAAGTGCCTTATTATTAAGAGATTGTTTTCCTCTTTATTATAACAAAACTAAATATCAAATTTAACTATATTTCGCTACTTTTAGAAATCCTCCTCAGATCAAACAAATTGTCATTAATAATAATTGTCATTAATATTTACAAACATGCAGTCGAGCTTTTTAAGTTGCTCTTTCATTGTAGCACTGGATGGTTTCAATGAAACAATCCTCATAGACCGATCACAATTATGTCAATCAGCCATATTAGATGTTGTCATAACCTATGAAAGGCTCGTGTTGGATCATCGTGGATTCCCAGGGTTGAGGTTAGCGCAGTCCATCATAGGACGCCTGGGGTCGCAGTTGGGTCGTGCCAGAGCCAGCCGAGATCCATTCTTCTGTCCAAGAGGAGTTATGTTCTGACCATGTCGCAAACACAGCCAACAGTATTGTTCTTTTAGGAGTTTTAGCTCGAATGTTCGTTTAAAGTTCCTCATACATGTCCAGATTTATCTCGTAAGTACTGAGATATTTACATTTATATTAATTTTTAGACTAAATTAGGTGATAACTACTACATCTAATAGTTAGGATACCTATTAATTATTTTTAGTAGCTTTTATTAAGTTAATTTGTATAACAATAATGTAGGTGTTATTCTCAGATGATACTAAGGTTAAATCTGAGCGTGTGGTGGGTGTATTAGGAGTATAGGGTACACTTCTTGGTGTTCTATGAAACATCTCAATCCCAGTGGTTGATGTTATGAACGAGGAATCACGATTTTCAGAGAGATTATGATCTCTACGAAACAGATATCGATGTATCTACTATTGGCCATTAAAAGGACTAGAACAACAAATAATATTGAAATCATGGTATCGAACGAGTAGTTTATAGTCTTTCTTTAGATTAAAGTCAAGTTGCAAGTATGTTGCTTCGAAAATGATCGATATTGTGGAGATGTTCTGGATGCAAAACGTGGATAATTTAAAAAATAATGTGGTGGGAGACAACAACAATCCGCGCAAGGTTTTAATAGAAAAAAAAGGTTTCAATTTTCTAATTTTTCTTGTGTGACTTGCCAAGTCACGCTCCATTGGAATGGGAAGGCTCGGAGACTCTGCTCGTGGCTTGACATTCTCGTCGGTTGGATTTTAGTAACGATCACAAATAACCATGCCGAGCTGGGATTCGAACCCAGACGGTGACAGCGTCAACAGTCAGAGACCTAAACCGCAGCTCTACCCCATGAATAATTACTACTATTAATAAAGCTTTCAATAATTATTATCATAATACTTAACTACCATAATAATGAAATATGAGGCATAAATGTTTCAAAACGTAAAGCCAAAAGATGAAAATTAGCAATGTTCTGTTACTCGACATGCTAATTTCCATAATTGCATAATGACAGCATTTAAACGGAGTGATTTCTGTCACCCATACATATGGCCTCCTACTTCGTCAATAAAAAGTAAAAGACTTATACATAAACTCTGTAATATTTCGATTAAATGAAAATTTATTAAATTGTAGACCTCTAAAAATTACTCCGGTAATTGAAATTTCTCTCTTTAAGTCTCAGATTTCCCGTATCGCTCCCACTCATTTTTCTACCCTCAGCAATCACAGAGACGCCCCGTCGATCGCCGCCCCGAAGCGTCCAGGGAGGCTCGATCACACCAAGGCCTTCCAGACCCCGCCAGGGCCATAATTGGTATATTAGTTCTGCGGTCGTTATGGACGCAGCGGGCATAGAGTGCTTCCCTACAAAGGGCATGCGCTAAATGTCTATTCTTTAAGGAAACAGGGATGGATTCAGATTTATATTGTTGACTGCATAGAAGCAAAATCTGCTAAAGTATACAACTAAATAACCTTGAAAATTTAATATTTTGTCAGTTATTTGCTATGGGTTTGGGCTAGCGGAGCTTTGGAAATGGTGCATGGCAATGAAACTGACCAATCCAGTTATTTAAAGAAGAATTTACCCTATCAGGATGCTTTTAGTCTCTAGAAATTAAGTTTGAAATACGTGAACGAATTATAATTTATACATCTAATAATGATCTTTATCTCTAAAATCAATAAGAAATTATTGTACTCTCAATCCTCAATCCCAACTCGTCTTAAATTTAGTCATGGGAGCTCTACATCCTATTTACATAAGATATGGCCATACTAAGTTAAGTGCACCATTATATATATATATATATTCGTTTGAAATTACAAATTGCAGTCTTACGATACCATTGTGTCCATATGATAAAGAGGTTTGCAGATCGGAATATTTTATTTTTCGATTGGATAGAAAATTTACATGATATTCAAACGCTCACAGACAAAGTACTTGACACAATACTATAGGAGCGTACGATTTACCAGCCAAAATTCCTGCAAGGAGTAAAATACCATTATAAACGGAACAATTCATAGTCAGGGGAATTTAATTTTGGTCCAGACTCTGTTGAGTCCAGGGGAATTACTTGAAAAACTAAACGGAATGAAAGTTTTTTTTTTTTTGAGTTTATAAAAAACATGCTCCGGATTGTATACCAGTCAAATTTTGGAAAGAAATATAGATAGAGCATTGGATCATTTCACAATCAATGATTTAAAAAGTATGGTAATGAAAAAATAATATGGTAACGTTTAAAAGAACGTATAAAACGTAAAAGAACCTTTAAAATTAGCACATAGTAAGCACTCTTTCCATCGCAGCAACATTTTGTTGACCTGCTGAATTTAAAAAGGAAAGAAGTTTATGAAATGATAAAACTATCAAGAAGGTACAACAAGGACTCGTCTGAGCTCAGAGACTTGTACCGCTGTTCCTAATTCCATCAGCAGTGTCAACTTACCCTAACATAAAAGAGGTAAACAATTTATCCAATACCCTTGAACGCCAGCTTCTAGATTTATCTCATCTCGATATTCTTCCACCTCGAGACGTTACGCTACTCCAGAATGCTCCACTGGGTTCAGAAGACAGTGAGAGAGACACTAACTAAATAATGATCGCCACAAAACAACCAAGTTGATGAGGCACCATTTTGTAAAAAATTCAAACTTTCAAAAAAATAATAACAACGAGAAATGCCTTCGTGGCCGCGTTATTGCGAAAACTTCCCCCCATGTGATACCACGATCAGCTCTCACGTTGTAATGCCCAGACTAACTATACCATTTCTTGATTTGCTCGTCAACAGGATGGGTTCGGCCACAAAGAGGGTCAACTGCGGAGGGACATGACGATCTCATCGGTCCCGTCTCCCGAGTCCCGGGAATAACTCACCCCAAAGACGTCGAAAGTGGTAAGGGGTCTAGGGTGGCGGCAGGTTAGATGATTCATCGTGAGTGGGCCACTAGGTTAGGTGTCATCCAGCCATCGAATTGTGGGCGAGAACGCGCGATTGTGTCTATAAGGCAGCCCAGGTTAGCTCCGAAGAAGGTACCCTCGCACCTAACCCAACCGTCAGGTCAGGTCAGGTCAGGAAAAAGGTATTTCTCTCCTACCTATGCAGACCTATGGGGATAAAGCTAAGAGAAGTTACCTTGTGGTGGTGAAAAATCGGCGATCTGGGATGTATCTGTCCCATCGACGCCACCACCGCCGTTTCCAGCCGGGTGAGGTAATGAACCCTCTCAGCCCAGTTTCGGTATAGTAGCCCAGCCACGGGCATCGTCAGTATTATCAATTATAATTTCAATTGGGTGCCAGGGGCGCGCGCGAAGAACGGGAAAAATGGGCCTCTTGGGTACCCCGCAGAATCCATTAAGACGGAGATCTCCCTTCGAGACAGAATCAGAGTAGGGAGAAGTCGATATTCTTACATTACATTACAATAATTACATTCTTAATTTTGCAATGAATCTTCACTTCTTTTAACGCCCCATTTTCATTTTGAAAAGGGTTTTAATTTGAAATATTCGTCAGACTTGACTGTGGTGACCCGAAACCTCATGAAACTTCCATCACAGTCTGCATCTTTTTTGTTCTGAAGTTTGTACCATATTTTTTTTTGAAACTTACGGTTGCTGGATAAAATGACAACTGTCCTGATGATAAGGTGAGACCCGAAATTGGTCGACAAGCTAGTAATTCGTAAATAATACTCTTATGTCCAATTTTTTTTCCTTTTTATTGACACAACCAAAAATGTCCAAAAATTTTATAAAAATATTTAAACTCATTAAATGTTAAGACAGTGCACGGTCAGATTAAAATCCGCATGTCTGATGGGAGGCTTATGAACATGAGAACATTTATGCACCGCCAGCCTCCAATAATATAGAAGTCTCCTCTGGTAACCTATCTGAAGGGGTCCTAGATATTCCCCGCTTTTGTTACTCCTGTCTAACTCCTATTACTCGTCGGATTGAGTTTGGAAAGCGTTTCGATCAAAAAACTCTCAAATATTTTTTGCTGGAGAAAAAATGGACAGACTAGTTTAGAAGTTTTAACGGTCTGCTCCCATCCTGGTAGAATCCTGAGTACTCATTTAACTAGCCTTCAATAGCGCTTGACCGTGGTCACGGTGTAAGAGAACCGTTACCGATAATTATTGAGAGTTCATTCAATAGTAAAAATTGTGACTGAATAGAAAAAAAAACTTGATCACAAAAATGCTCAAAAAAATTTTCTGGTTGCATGTTTGTCAGAATATGAAACATCCCTTCCTTCTTTTTATTCACTTCAGGAATTATCCGACTAGTTTTACCTTCACGATGTTGAAAATTGAACAAAAAATTACAATTTGACATTTCTTCTTTAAAGAAGTGGTGGAAGAAACCTCTCCTCGATTGTCGAAGTTGGAGCGAGTATTTTTTTTTTATTGGTCATCAGAATTACCTATGAGTTGTTAAATCGAATCGCACTAATTTGCTCCTAAAAGCTTTTGATGCTTTTGGGGCATATGTAAGCAGAACCCAGAAATAGTTTAACGGTAGCACTGCCAATGCAGTCTGTTTGATTTGTTCAGAGTATTAGATGGTTATACTTGTATTAGATGATATTTACAATGATATGCAGCAATAGTATGGTAAATTTATTTATTATTTTACTTATGATTACCGTTGTAATACTTTAGGAGTACCTATGAGGTTGTGTAATGTTTATTATTTATAGCTGAAGGTGTGGTCTATCTGATGTGGAATACCTACATTGTATTTTCTTCAGCCAATCAATTTATATGCCATGAGTTACCTAAGTTATGTAAAAGTGATAGGTATACAAGTTACTAGTAGGTGGGAACAATTAAATAGAAAAGGCGAATTGCATGTTAAATGACTTCATAAACATATGGCTTCAGTTATGTAAAATGATATCAAATCAATTTTATTAATCATAATTACCTAAGTCAATTAATATTTTAATTAAAAGCAGGATTGAAATACTTGCAAGACATGATTTTATAAAATATAAATAAAAACTCAAAGGAACGATTATGGGCTCAGATGTTGTTTTAGAACCATGAAGTGACAAAATGCCCAGTAGAAAGACGGGGTCGTACTTACCTTATTGACATCTGAAACTCCTTTTCTCCTGCACCCCGTAGATGGGGGTGCTCTTTTTCTCTGGGAAGTTTAGAACTTATTAGGAAGTTTTTATTCATTTTTATGTTTCATGAATTTTATGGCCTTCACGACAGTTTTTGAGGGAATAATATATAATATGAGCTTGAACGATCTGAATCCCTTTGAACGATCTATATAGATCTCTTAACTGCAGCTCTTCTCCACGTATTAATTTTTCACTTACCTCCCTCTGCCCCTCTACCCGTTTCTTGCGTCATTCACTTTCGTATACTTACGACTATGTAATACCACTGACGTTCCCTCTAATCTTCACCTTGAAACGAATTATTGACGTTGAGGACAATTAAAACGAACTATTTTACCCTTAGAGGGGAAAAATAGTCGTTGAGAGCATGAGACGGTAAAAGATAACAAGGGTCGTGGATTGAGCTGTCAGTCTAAGAGGGTCAACAATAATAGGCGGGTCAGCAGAACAACAGTTACTCTTTATTTACAAAAAAAAAATCACAGATATTAATATTTGAAAAAAATCACAGATGTTAATTATCACAACATCTTGAGCACGGTTAACAAACAAGAGAAAAACAAGAGCGTGCAGTTTAGCCGAATGAACTGATCGGTTACTAATGGATCCACAAGGGCACTTAGCTTCGTATGGCTCTCCGGTACGAGGATGACGGTTTTCAGATCAGGTGCCCTTCGGAGCGAGGAACAAGCTTAGCTGGTTTGAGACTTGATCTTTCAGACTTGGCTCCAGGAAAAACTTGCTTCGGTACCAAAAAGTGGACTTCGCAGGGAAAACTTGCGTCGGTATGAAAAACTTGCTTCCAGGAAAAAGTTGCTTCCGTAGGAAAAATGGTATCCGTAGGAAAAAGCAATCCGTAGGAAAAATGTAATCCGTAGGAAAAAGCTGCAATTTCATAGGTATCAGAGACACTCTTGTATTAATGAACGGTCCGATCGAGTCTGCTTGCCAAGGGTACATAAAATTATGTCCCGTCCTCAAGATAGGTTGAGATCAAAATGTGATCGACGAAATTTTACAAGCGGAGCGAAACTCGATCGGATTTAAAAGCTGTAATTAAAAATAGCATACTGTATTAAGAAAATATGATCTGTACAATTCCAGCACAATGAAAGAAACCATTCTACGACACTCATCAAGCCAAAAACGTGGGTGATGTTTCCAATATTTGAACAATAAATTCACGACGCCATTAGGTGGATTATTCGCGAAAGGTGTTTGGCGTGAACCTTCTTCAAGCGAATTCCAGAAGAGAAAGACAGGTGAGATCACAGGTATCGGCGTACCGGATTGAAACTCGACAGTCGCGAACTCGACGAAACTCGAGGCCTCCAGCCGGTCGTGCTTGCACCACACTAAAAGCCACCATCACTCACTTACTGCGCGCGCAACGCTGTTGTCTCCGTGTCGCTGGCATTTAGCCAGTACGTACAAAATGTACGTTACAACCTTTTCACCATTTTCTTCTTATTTAGCCCAGCCATCCCTATATATATCCCTGAAAATTGAGGTTTTTATGATAATTTAAAATAAAATAAATAAAAATAAAGGTATACCAGAAGAAAATTTATTACCTTATTCGTCACCATGAACGAATAAGGTAGACTACGCCTAGGATTTTAGAAGAATTTTAGAAGAATTAGAAGAAATATACGTATGTCCAAATGCCGTGCATGATGATATAAGGAAAGAGCACTTGCGTCTATAAAATTCTTCGTCTCAAGTAACTTAAGAATGTAAAAGTTTGTCAATAGGTTTTTCTGCACACGGTAATAGTGACGTCGAACATACGGAGGAACGTTTCACGAGAAGATGAAGAATGAATACTTCTGCATGTTTCGACTGGTGTTGTCAATTTATTTATTTTTTGTCATTTCTCATAATGCTGCTAATATTTCAAGTTTTTCAAATAACAGAAATTGTAGTTACAGAAAAATAGGATTGCAGACGACCATATTTTCGATATGGTATGTCAAAACAGTTCACCTTTGCCATAAATCATCTCACGATTTTTTTTCTGTTTCATAAGAGTCCTCCCCTGTGTTGTATAATAGAGATTGGTCCAACTAAGCAGTCTATATGATTTTTATTGCAGGATAATAAGGATATACCAGTGGTTATCAGGTCTACGCGCCGGGATTACGTGACAGTGCCATATTGGATCTCCCCTCTCTTCCCCAGCGTCCGCAGCCACCCGCGACGAGACTTCCGGAAAGCCCCGCCAACTCAGGATATTGGGAATGTGATATTTATTAGATTTTTAGGAGCGCGAATTTCCTCTTTTCTGCCTGTCTCTCCTTCGCCTGCAAGGGATCTACTCGGCCTGGAAATTGATGACCGTTTCATGGCGTGGATTTACGCGATGTTTTCAATTCGCGCTCACTTGACTTCGCCTGTCTTAGACTAGGTCATAGAGTTTTCTTGCCCGTTTTATAACAGTCTTTAGTCTTAGTCTTTGTGGGCAATTATTTCTCTTGTTGTCCGGTGATGTTTTCAGGGGCGAGCGAATATTAAATCCAGAGGCACGTTTTGTTGTGGCAGCTTTTCTATTTTCAAACAGTTGCGGATAGTAAAGTGAATGGTTATAAATGTACTCCTGAACTATTACCATTGATAAACACTCAACAACCACGCATTTATAAATAATTGCATCCTTCCAGAGATGATTATGATTGCTTCTCCGGTAATATTTCACCATAATGTTCTATGAAAGAGGTAATTAAGTTGTTGGAACTGGTATGGGAGGACGAGCAAGATGGGATGATTTATGGATAAATCCATGTCCGCATCTGTCAGTGCTGAGGATAATAAAGCAAATGATACTCGGGCAGCGAAGTTCGGCTATTTGTCAGTGACATTGAGTATTTATTAAAGACAAGGCATCGGTTAGAATGCGAGGAATCCGCCAGACTGTCCCTGTTCACATGCTCGCTCTTCACAGCGCAATGCCGGCTATGCGATCGCGATGGATCTATTAAGGTATGCTTAATTTATATTTAACTAGGGGGTACCAACAATTCTCTCTTCAGTTGTTGCCGAAATATTTGCTCTCCGATATTAATGTGACCGTACTGACAAGATTGAGTTATTTGTTGGAACGTTCATGTTCTCGGACTACCAACGTTTTTCATTCAAGTGATGGAATTTATAATTTTTTAAATTTTCTGGTATTCATTAGCGTTGTTAGTTTCTCTTTGAACTTTTTCCTGGAATAGAAACTGCGAACAGATTGCCTCAAAGTTGATCGAGATTAATCTGCAAGCCGCTAAGTAAGATTTGTATTTCTAAACATTCATATAATAAAAACATACAGAATCAATCGATCATGGTTTTTAAAATTGGATACATCGATTCTCAAAATAATCGATTGGTCAAAGTGATTCTCAAAAACTTGAACACACAAAAAGCATCAACTAATGCGGCTAAAGGTTTGATAATTCCTATCTTCTTGGATTTTTGTAACACCTTCTATTACAGCAAGAGTACAGCGAGAATTCCATTTTGAACCATGCCCAAATGTCATCATTCATGAGGGTTAGGACTAACTAGGAGCCAAGGCTTCATCCCTGTATAGCATCCTTTTAACCAAGTTTCTTAAGGCGATTCCTAATCTAAGGAACGAACATAAACGCATGCGAATAAACAGGAATATAAGCAATCTGCAGTTGTGTCATTTTTATCTCGTTTGTGTTCTTTTAAGTTCTATTGCATTCCTTTGACTTTCGCTTTGTTCATTCGTGCGCGTTTGTCACATGAAGATCCTGGTTTACATTAAATTAATATTATTGAGCGTATTTGGACTGAGGATTGGTCGACAGTATATAGAAAAAAACGGAAACTGCCTAAAAAAATTTTCTCGAAGCAACAGCAAGGACTTTAACTAAAAATATCCTTTTGAAGAGTTGTTGTTTTCGGGGGGAGAAAAGCAAACCTGTGGCATCCAATGTAGAGCAAAATAATATTAGAAGGTGAAGTCTGATCTCCTCTACACAATGCCATGTGTTTTATTCCGATTTCCGATATTTTTGGCATATTCGAACGTTCCAGTAGGGCTCTAATTTAGACTCTAATCAAAGCCTTTGTGTTCATAAACCTAAATTTTATTTTAAATATAGATAAAATAGCGCCACAAATTCCCTCAATAATCAAAAACGAGATTGTTTTATGAAACTTTTTTAATATAAATTCCATCAAAACTTCGTTCCAATTTCCTGGTAACTGTTCTTTTTATCCATTGTTGTCAGATCCACACACGCATTAGCAACTGACGACGCTTGGCATTTACATGATGAGCTTGTTAGTCGATCTGGAGAGACCGGGGATAAATGAAAAGGCGGGGATGATGGAGATACGGGCGCCAAAAGGGCCGATAAGGGGAATAATTGAACGCTGCAACCCTCACTTAGGGGTATATCGTGTTTAGATCGCACATTTAGATCAATTTTGTTTGTTGTAGCTCAACAATTGCCGCATTATAATACTCACTTTGTGTCAGAGAGGGATATAAGAGATAAGAATTATCCCTCATTGTAAGCCGATCACTAGTTATAAAGGTTCGCTTTTGGGGATAAAAGATCGTGAGTCAAACTGTCACCTCTTTCAATACGTAAATCATAAATTGATTATTTTTGTTATTAATAAATATGAGGGGTTATAACATTGTATTAGATACTTATCCTGCCCTCTGGGATAGTGCTAAAAAGTCTTTGTTGTTTGTACTTTCCAGGTAAATTTGTTTTATCTCAAATCAGTTATCATTTATTTTAACAGCTACAAGTATGCCGTATATTTATATAATTACCTCAAAAACATACATACAACGTAGCTAAATCACATAAAGATTTAGATAATACTAAAGTACCTACACACTTTCCAAGATTTAAAGCCTATGAAGTATTATTTGCGTTTAACTTTATTTTTTCTTAAGCACCCTGAAACAGTTTTCATTTTGTTTCTCTGCCCAACAAGCAGCTTCAAAGCGACATTTCGGAAAAGGTGTTAATTTATATGGCAAGGTATACCAGTTTTTATAACAGTGCTTATGTAGCGAGAAATATTTACGTTTAATTGAATGTTGAAATTTTAAAATTACAGAGATAAATGAAAATTACCCAGGCTAGTTTAAAACTGAGAGCATTTTTTAACAATCAAACTCTAATGCTGGGGTTGATGCGATATTTTTGTAAGGTAAGTAGCCTGGGAGTAAGGCTTCAACATAGCGTATTGTTGCGGTGGCTAGACGAGCTCAAGACCCGACTCTAGGTATAGTAGAGTATATAACTGACCGATGGGTTCCACAAATGGCAAGTCTGCTTCAGGAACGACGAATCTGTCTCCATGTAGAGAGAGTCAATCATCAGGAAAAGTGAATTAGCTCTCGGAAAATTAGTAGGTCCTTCCCTACTTCTATATAGGCCGGGGGGCACTGCACTCAGTTTTTTGAATGCATGTGAGTTGCCTGGGGTTTATGTTTATGTTGATGTCACTAAATCGGGATTTAGGTTGAGAGTTTGAGTTATTGAGTTATAAACAATTGGGTTTTTGAAAAAAAAAATTTGTGCTAAATGGAAAGATCATATATAAGTTTTATAACAAAACTATTTTTTATTTTTTATTTTTCGCAATAATTCAAAAGTTATTTCAAAATAAATAGTTATTTATTATACAAGAGAAAAAAGTGATAGATTTTAGCTCGAGATGTGATTTCGTCCCCGACGCGTTTAGCGGAGGGGACAAACACATCGAGAGCTAAAATCGCACTTTTTTTCTCGTGTGTAATATACAATTTTTTTCTGCGAGAAGGAATATCAGTGTTAGAATGTCGAAAAACGTAGTTAGATAACTGAAAATAACTTTGGACTGTTGATCTTAATGTTGTATTTAAATTTTCAAACTGGCAGACTTTTGTAGTAATCGACGTTGCCTGGTAACGAAACGATTTAATTCGATAAACGTCATAATTTAATTAAAATTTTAGATAGTTTTGCAAAGATTCTTGTAAGGTCTCAATGAGTGAATTTATTAATATGGATAGTGATTGTTATGAAAATTCCCTTAATAATTGCCATTTGGATAATAAGGTAACTTTCCTTTACGTATATTTGATATAAATTTAATGATATCTGAGTGTTAATAGTAGCTATACCTAAGCCGCCATTTCGGGGAAATAAGTACTCATTTATTTCCCTGCTAATTCATTTATTTCCCCGATAAGATGCAGCTCATATAATGAGGCATTTTTCTACCTGTCAACGGGGAAAAAAGGTCAAACTTTTAGCCCGGCGCAGAAAAAAATTTATTTTTGAATCCAGTACCGAAGATACGCCGACAGTTCCCGAACAAAACCTAGCGTGTGTGACGACATAATGTTATAGTTTTCACTCATTGACAGTTGATACAGAAGTAATTGCTTTGATCTATTTAATTTTGTTGTCGTTGTTAAATATTCAAATTAAATGTCGAATCTCAAAAGTTATCGTTCTTGTTTTGTACCATTATGTACGAATATACAAAAACAACTCCTGACAAAATGTTTTTAAATGTTCCCCAATAAGATGACAAACGTCGAAATAAATGGTTTCAAGCAGTGCACCGTGATAAAACGAAATCAAATTTCTAATGTTGTGAAGATCATTTCAATGTAAGTATTTCTTAACACCACTGTTGTTATCAATTATTATTTATCTAAGTATACAAATCAAATATTGTTCTGGGCATACCCGTCCTTTTACAATACAAATATTATGTTTCTATTCTGTGGTTGAACATAACCTATAGCTTTGTCGCCGTAACTCTCACGCGATATGCTCTACAATTTATGATATAAATAATTATATTTGATATAATGGAGAATAAATAGCTAATCGGAACCCACTAACAACTCATTTTTTAGCAATAAGTTTTCAATATTATTGTCTAGTCACGTGTAATAGCCGTAAACGCTGTACTGTTATTGAACAGCTATAACATTATGACGTCATAACTATATGTGACCAATATTGGCGCGTTTATAGTCACGTGATATTTTTTTAAATTTTATCAATTTTGAAATGTTTATAATTAATTGAAAAAAAATATTTTTTAAGTTTTTTGCATTAAATATCAAAATTATTGATAAAAAAGTTTTAAAATAAATTAAAAAAATCAATTTTTTTTTTCAAAATCCCAATTGAAAATAGCGATTTTCAAATTTCAAAGCACTGTACAAGGATAAAGCTCCCAAGATATATAGAAAAATGACTTATCCCCTATTTTAGTTTTTTTATGTTCTATCCTCTGTTATGCAGTAATTTCTATATAGGGTGATGAAAATTATCAATATTTTTCAGGTTTGATATCTCGATATCAAAGGTTTGATATCTCGAAAAGTAAGATCTATCGTATAGAAATTAATGAACTGTAATTTGAAAAGTTGTAGGAAATTGAAATTTCTACAATTTTTTTTTCAACAATATTCACCAAGAAAAATTTAAAATAGCCGTTTTACTCAAGAAAAGCAATTATTATTCATAAAATTTAAAATGGCGGACTGATGCTCACCTCGGATTTGGTCACCATTTTGAATTTAGACTACCAGTGTTCGCCACACTAACGGTTAGAATATTAAGAAAGATCGACAACGGAATTTTTCATATGTCAGGCCAATTTTTTGGATATGTCTGGACTAGTTTGGAGGTGCCAAGATACACCCTACTGCGAAATTGTTACCCGAGGGTGCCCTATGGTTCTTGTTCGAAATTACGGAAAAAATAATATAATTCCCGGAAACGCGCGGATTCAACTAATTTTCAATAAGTTTCATGGAACCACGTTCCGCTTAAAATTAAAGGGTAAAATTTCAAACTTTTAGGACGAAAAATAGCGGCTTTAGCGCGTTTCTCGATAAAAATCACAGAATTTGCGACAATAATCAGACGGACGCTTTCAAAGTGTTGCTTTAAATATTCAAAAACCGGCCTAAGATTGAGCATTTGACGATTTGGCCCTACCTAATAGATGGGCAACTCGTTCTTAGGATATTTTTAAAAAGTTTCTCCCGTTTTTTACCCAAAAATATTCGTTTGATGGCACTCTAAAATATTATACAGGGTGTTCTTATAAATACCATGTACATATGAAAGGAGGTAATTCTTTGGTTTATTTTATTATAACCTTCGCAACCGCTTCGTTAGCGCGCGATCTAATACAGAGTGTTGAAATTTGAAGATTTTTTTATTTTTTCTTTATAACTAGCACTTTGAGGTTAGTCAAATTTTAGTCAAACAGTTAATAACACAAGGCCAGCCCAGCTTTAATTTTCAACAGGCCAACTAAACTGAAAAACTGAGAAAACTTAAAAAAAAAAGCCAGAATCTGTGTTACCATTATAAAAACTTTTATTTTGATAGGTTGCAGATGCAAAAAAAGTATAAGAGACCATAATACTTCTATACAAAATCGAAAACTCATATTGTATTTTAGCATAGGTAGGTATATTGTACCAGCGGCCATTGCCAAAAAGTTCAGGGGGAAAAATTCGGGAGAAATTGGAGAAATTCAGGGGAAAAAATCTCCTTGTAGACTCTCACAACCATATGCTCAACGATGCAAGCCCTACAGTGTAACCTGTATTCCAAATTTGAGCTAAATGTCTCAAAAACTATGGGAAAGAAAAAAATATTTTTTTGTTTTTAATTTTAACACCCTGTAAATCGGCAACGAAGCGGTTACACCTATGTTTATATGAACGTTTATGTATAAAATAATTCAAAGAATTACCTCTTTTCGTATATACCTGATGGTATTTAGGAACAGCCTGTATTTTGCTCTTTTGGGAAATTTTGACTATTCGTTATTATCATCGGTGGATAACGACTGCTGTACTTGGATGAAGCATAGTTTTGTATTTACAATAATTTAAACCTACCTTTTAAGGTTGTATTGATTTTTTTAGAAAAGATACTAAATAGATTTTTCTACTTTATGACATAAAATCTTATTTCAAAACCGTCATGGTAATATTTTTGACAAGCGATTTGTTGACACTTTGAGCCTGATGAAATAAAACTCAATAAATAAAACTATAAGAAGTACCTACTGCTGGATAGTATAATGATTGGGTCTGATTATAGACCTTCTTTGAATCTTTTCTATTTGATCAAACACCCCAAGTTATATAATAATCATATATTATCTATAATACCATAAAGAAAGTTATTAGTCCTGTTAGGATATAATCAAAGAGGCGCATAAACAAAGCAAAGCAGATCCCTTATAATGAACTGCTCGCCTGGGTTGAATAAGAGGATTAAGAACGTTAATTTTATTAGCAAGGATCCTCCATCGGTATCACAGAGCCCGAGGCTTAGAACCTGTGGACAGGGGGACGAAAGGGGACGTTGAGGGTACAGACGTATGAGGGGAGACAAAGGGAGAGATAAGGACGACAAAGGCGGACCATAATTGGTTTGTTTTAATTTACGTGATGGTAGGGAAAACAATTAACCTGCCTTTATAGTTTTAATTACTTCATTTTCGTGGCTATCGCTGCTCTCTGCGAAACGAAGAACGTTTCACACTGCCGCAATAATTGCAGAAAATTTGAAAATAATTATTTTGTTATAACTACTAATTTTTTACAGTTGAAAGTAAAGAGTCTTTAGATCCATTCATAATTTTACCGATTAAATTTCATAATATCGTTTATTTCCTACAAGTATACCTAATACCTAATAATAATATCTTCGTGATATTTTCCAATTATTGAAAATATTAATAAGATTCGAATCTCCCTAAACTGTCATATAAACGCAATTCTCCCTCATCATGCAACCGTCGATAAACCATCCCCGAATCTCCCAACAGCCCTCTATATTATTCCGCTCTCGACTCCCCCAACGTTGTTTGTCTGGTGTAAATCGGCCTTTGCGTTATCTCTCGGGCAATTTACCATCTCTGTATCCCGATTATGCCCCTATATAATGACTACACCATTGTCAGGGGCGGCCATTTTAATTCCCGGTAAAAACAACATGGCGCCCTGCTCGCGAGGCAATTAAAGCAGATGATAGGCGATAATGGCGTTAATTAATTCTCCCTGCCTTTCTCTCTAATGTGCAAATTAAACTGTTACACAGGCACAGCCCCGTTCACAATCGAATGTACACCGCAGACTAAAGACAATAGGTTTAGCTCTTCTATAATGTGTCTCTACCTGCCGGAGAATCACACTATGTGATGACATCTGCCTTTATCTTACTAGAATAACTAATTGCTTGACTGAAAATTATTCTTTCTTATCAGTACCTACTGCCACTACAAGCATTTTTGTCACACTGTTAATAAAGCATTAAATAAAACAAGTATGGTTTACGTTTATTGATTATTAAGTATTTATTTAAATTTGACACCCAGGTTTGCAAAACTTCTAGCATACTGTAAAATGAACAATGGCATTTTCTTTATTACAGCTCGCATTTTCCAGGTTATCCCTAGCCTCAGGATACATTTACTTTTTGATGAGCCTCATTGATTCTCCTTAATCTCTGGCTGCCAGTTGTGACTGCACAACAGTTACTTTTCACACCTCATTTTCGGTTTCTTGATGGCACTGTCTGCAGTCTTGCATCTACCTCTTCATCGTCAAAGACCTCCAACTTATTTTGCACTCTTCGGATTGAGATCTACTCCCTGAAACCTTGTTTAGTCGTGCCAAAACACGAATATTCAACATCTACAGGTGGCCAAAAATTTTGGCTTGCTATGGCCTTTATCACCAAAACCTTCTCAAAATGATTGTGTTGCAAGCGTTCTATCATATTATGACCGTTCTCTAGCAAATCCCCATTAAAGTAGTTGAAAGCTTCTAGAATTGTCGAGCTTTTCTCAACTTCTGAGAATGCTCTTCCCAGCTCTTCCACACATACCTAAAATTGCGGAACTGTACTTATCATACTCCCAGATAAAAACGTGCCGTTGGTAATTAGTTCGTTAACCAGCAGATAGAGCCTGGTCTCGCTTAAATCTCTATAGCTGCCAGTTGTGACTGCATAATTATTTTTCACACCTCATATATTTTAGGTTTCTTGATGGCACTGTCTGCAGTCTTCATCGTCAAAGATCTCCAAACTTATTTTGCACTCTTCGGATTGAGATCTACTTTAAACCTTATTTAACTGTTGCAAAAGATTGGAACATGAAACAACATCTATAGGTGGCCAAAAATTTTGACTTGCTATGGCCTTTATCACCTAGACCATCTCAAAATGATTGTTCTTTCACATTATGACCGTTCTCGGGCAAATTTCCATTCAAAGTTCTTGAAAGCTCCTAAAATTCCAGAGCTTTTCTCAACTTCTGAGAATGCTCTTCTAGCTGAACGGCACACATGCCCAAAATTGCTAGATAAAAACTAGCCGTTGGTAATTAGTTCGTTCACCAGCAGATAGGATCTGGTCTAGCTTATTAAATCTCTGCTAACAGTTATTTTTAAAGAATACTGCATGTGGCCTCTTTTTGGCGGCTTGTCTGGTTCCTGAAACCTTATTTAACCGTCCCAAAAGCTTGAAAATTAATCAACATCTATAGGGGGCCCAAAATTTTGACTTGCTATGGCCTTTATCACCAAGACTATCTCAAAATTATTATGTTGCTACCGTTCACATTATGGCCGAACTCGGGAAAATCCCCATTTAAACTAGTAGAAAGCTTCTAGACTTCTAGAGCTTTTCTTAACTTCTGAGAATGTTCTCCCAGCTGAACGGTACACATGCCCAAAATTGCTGAACTGTTCATATCACATTTATATGATAAAAAAAAATTGTCGCTGGTAATTAGTTCGTTCAGCAGCTCAGATAGAGCTTGAGGAATTACTTATACCTTATAGGAGTATTGAAGCTCTCAAAAATCACCATATTCCTCTCTGACTTGTTTTATCCCCTCTTTAAGCGCTTTGAATTGCAATACGTAAGTAGTTGTTGGATGCAGTCACTCTATCGCACTTCGTCCGCTTTTCCATCTTTTCCTCAAGGTTGGGCTATTAATGCAAATATATATCTGGAGCCTAATCAGGACTACTAATCCTTTTTGATTAAGAAAATTCCTCTAATAAATTTTCTTTACGCCATCTAGAAGCCTAGGTTTCATTATAGTACCATGTCTCTTTAGTTTATTCCCTTCTTTCTTCTCAGATTGCCTTGAGAACAGAATATTCTTCAACAAGCGGAGAATGATAGCGATTTAATGTGGAAATAAAGTTTTCAAGCCGAGTTTTGGAACTTCCAAGTGAATCATAGTTATTCTTCACGAGAATAAGATACTGTTTTCTCTACGACTTGATTAGAAAATCGTCATACACCTTTAAAAATATTATCAAATAACACTTGCGTTAATTGCTTGCGTTTATATTGATATAAAATAGACTGTAAAGTTAAAACAAGACCTGCCATAATCTTCTCAGTTACCTCTTTCGGTATTTGAGTGCTCGGAACGGGATATTTTAACATGTTGATATCGGCAAGCCGTGATTTCCTGAACCTGTCCAGTTGTGATTGATTCTTACTCGTGACTTTTCGTTTATTATATCCATTTTTACGCCATGATTAGCTCCTATACGTGAATGTGGGTAGAGGAAATATAAAAAGGAAATATAAAAATAGAATATTTCAGGTTAAGCTTAAAAGTTCATTTTTATAATTATTTCCTGCTTTTTGTTATTATTTACCAGTAAATATAAATAAGGTAATCACATCAAAATGCGCATACGGTCATACCTTTTAAGGGTTTTATAGTTTGTAATTACCACAAAGAAAAATCATTAGTTACAGCATTAAAATTAACTGATCATTATTGTTGTAAGAAATCGTCTGAGAGGTATTAACAGGTGTATTAAAAGAGACAAAATTAATTAGGAATAACTATAAAATTCTCACCAAAAAGGAAATGTTTAATACATTAGATAAATTAGCAATTATTATCCAAGATAGAGATTGTGTAGGTGTTTCTTGAAGGTTTTACCGGTAAAACTACTATTATGGCGTAACTATTATACCAATTAAATTTTAATATGATATGAGTATCTGGTAAAAGATAAGTTTTCTTCTTTGCAGATTTTCTGGGATGCTGGCTGATTCCTGTTGCGAAAAGAAATTATTGAAAACTTCCTACCGATGAATGTGGATCAAGGGATACCACATCTCTTCAAAGTGGATCATTTTTAATAAAAAAACCGTAAGTGAAGTGATTGGTATATTTTTTGTGAGAGGAGAGGGGGTGGAGAAATTTATCATTTTATTATGAGAATCTGTAAAAGACAAGTTTTCTTCTTTGCGGATTATTTGAGATGCTGGTTTCTGTTGTCGTTAAAATAAATTGAAACATATGAATATTAATTAAGGAATACCGCATCTGTTCAAAGTGGATCATTTCTTGAATCAAATTTTAATGGTACATTTTTTGTGGGGGAGAGGAGGTAGAGACTTTTTACATTTTTATTATGAGAATCTGTCAAAGACAAGTTTTCTTCTTTGCGGATTATTTGGGATGCTGATTCCTGTTGTCAAAATAAATTGGAAAGTACCCATACCTATGAATGTGAATCAAGGAATATCACATCTCTTCAAAGTGGATCACTTCTGGAATCAAAGTGGGATGTACATTTTTGTGGGGGGAGAGGGGGTAGAGAATTTTGTCATTTTATTGTGAGAATCCGTTGAAGATAAATTTCTTCTTTGCATATTTTCTGGGATGCTGATTCCTGTTGTTAGAACATATTGAAAGCTCCCTATACCTATATGAATGTGGATCAAAGAATACCGCATCTGTTCAAAGTGATTAAACTTTTGCGGGATCAAATTGAACCATTTTTCATACAAAAACCGTAAGTGAAGTAAATAGTGTATTTTTTGTGAGGGAGTGGGGTGGTGGAGAATATTGTCCTTTTATTAGGAGAATCTGTTAAAGAAAAGCTTTCTTCTTATCAAATTTTCAAATTTTCTGGAATGCTGTTATTAAAATAAATTAAAAGCTTCCTATACACCTATGAATGTGGATCAAGGAATATACCGCATCTGTTCAAAGTGGATCACTTCGATCTGGGATCAGAGTGGATCATTTTTCATACAAAAACCGTTAATTTTGACTACAAAAAAGTGACGTGAATACTGTATTTTTTGTGGAAGAGGGGGGTGGATCTTCAATTAAAATGATACAAATCTTCCGTTTTTACACGTAAAAACGTAAGATAAGAAATTTCATGGTGAACGTTTTTCCATGGGTATAGTTTGCAGCTTTCAATTTGAAGAAATTATTTCACCATTCAAAATAACAGGCCTTGATTTAACCATCAATTGAAAGTTCTGTATATAATAAACACAAGCTGAGAGTTACCGACTCAATACAGGGACTCACTCAATTTCAGATTCAACTAGGGACTCAACAGGGACTCAATTAAGAAGAAAAGTGAATTTATTAATTAGTTGTAATTATTAGGGTATTATGTGTAATTAAATAATAATTAAAAACCTGTTTTACAATTTTATTGAGATTAGTTTCAATATTTTTTAGTGAGCATGAGCAAATTAATCTAAACGAGGTCTGTCGATGGGATGAGAAAAAGCAAGCGAATCCTCAGCAACCCATCAAAGTGCACGGAGTAATTACGCCCTTAATTGCTAGATGGAGTTGGTGACGGTAGATTAGCCATTGTTTTACAGTTCCCCGGGGAGATTAATGGGAAACGCGATTGTTGCTTGTTTGTTCCTTAGATAGAGACGACTCTTATGCTAACTCTCTCCTACAGGGAGCCGGAGGATATCGATTTAACAATTTACACCTACAGACTCCAGTTTAATGGTGTTTTTCTCCTAAAGGGTTTATCTTGATGTCTCAATAAATTAAGCGAGATTATTTTTTTCTTATACATACATGTACCTACTGTAAAACGTTTTGGACTACCCCGAGGTCAATGTTAATTTCTGTTTTATTTTAAAGATTTAAAAAATATTTTTCATTGTTGTGGTATACCTAATTTAATTTTATACGATAACTGCAGTAGATACAGATGATAGATAGGACGTCTCCGAAAGGTATCGCCAACGTTCTATCACATATTCCCGAGTACAAAATATGCCGATTTAACCGAAATTATCTATATCCAACATGACACCCTTATTTTCAAGGTAGAGGCCTTTGACCTTATTGCTTTAGGATAAATAAACTGCACATAGTGCTAGTGCTACAAACATTGGCATACAGGGTATTCCCATTATCCTGCATGGTGTAGGAGAGCTTTTGTTGAATAGGATTATTTTTTACAGTTCATTTTCATTAGCATTTGTATTTTTTTTTACAAGATTATGCCTTATAAGCCCCATTAAAACCAAATGGAAGCCTTACCCATATAGTTAACATTTCTCTTGGTAACACATCAGGCGTTACGAGTTGCTTAAAAATTTCCTTATTTATGTTTGTCATGATGTATTGAAATCTTTTAATTGCCATTACGAAATCAATAACAATATAATATCTTTCAAGATATTACAATTAATTGTTATGAAACTTAATTATTTAGTAAATATCATTATACAATTTCAATGGACATATAATTAAAATCGATGTTGTAGAAATCAAGAACGGCTTGATTCACACATTTACGAAGTGTTATTGTATTGACAAGAGGAATAATCAAGACCATTCAACGGTCAATAGACTGGGAATATATCAATTTCTTCACAATGACAGCTCGAGGAGTGTGATTGTGTTATTGTTCACTTATACAGGATACGTTCACTTGGAAATATCTACTCTTTATTCTATGGTAATGTGGCATTAGAACCTGTACGGCTGTAAGCGCATTTGTTCTTATATAAATTAATTTAAATAAATTAGCAGCTTGATCGGAAAGTTGCACATAGTTTGTTGAAACGTGAATTCATTTACATATTCTACAAGCTTGAGAACTTCATTTTTTATGCCCGGCAAGAGGCAGTGATATAGAGAGAACAGATCTTTATCATTTTATTCATTTATTCATTAAAATGTATAACATTTACTGGTGCAATATTTTTAAAACTTATTTATTTATATATTCATACATATTAGAAAAGTTACTGTACCTACACTATACACTACTTGTTTCATTAAATTCCTTGGAAAAGAACGACAAAAATATGTTGTAAGTATGTAATACTTACTTCCTGACGAGTGACGATTCGAAAAATCATAACATCCACCCCTAGTTTGAAGATGGATAAATACTGCAACGCCACCATAGCACATGCATTCAATCCAAATTTTTGTGAAGATAGGATATGTTATGCTATGCTATATCCAGGGTGAATGTTTTTCTGGAAACCATCAACTTTCTCGAGTAAAAAGAGTAAAAAAAAATCAAAATTTAATCCTTCTGCGTGGATAATTAATTAATTAATTAATCTTCCTAAGCAGGCTGCCACAAAAGCGCTGGGTCCAGACAGTTTTAGCTCCACACTGATCCAGGAATGTGTCCAGGCTGTGACCAGGCTGAATGACAGGAAATCTGTATGCAGATCTTATAGGTTTCCGCAAATTCAGGAATAACCAGATTTGGTGGATGATTCTGCAAAGCTCATCACCAGTGAACTGAACCTTCTTAAAGAGCCATAATAAGGTCCAGAGAAGTATCGGGAAGCAACACCAGGCTGCAGACAGGGCAATCAGTTCCTAGCTAGCTCGGAGGGAGACCCGACCTGTCCCAAATTTGGCACAGACGACAACTGTCGGATTTCTATCACTACATTGGCGTATAGTAACCGATGTAATCCGTGGCCTAAGGACCAACATTTTTTGATCAGAGTCTCTAAAAGAGGAAGAAACGGGATTCATCCTCTCATGCAAAGATCTTCTGGCCTTTATAATAAAACGTCGGGGATCCCACCATGGTTTGGCAACGGAAAAAGAGCTTTTGGTGGTGCCCAAAGCCCAAAGCTTTTACTCGCTTTGGGTGCACAACCACTTCTCACCATCATACTGCTAACTAACTTAGCCACGACAAACTGCAATATGCTGGTAGGGTTCTTCAAAAACTCTAGAGTCTCCCTGAAGCAGTTCAAAAATATTTTAAGATGTCTAAGAGCCTGATGAGATACGAGTGGAGGCATAAAAGTGTTAGAAGATGATCATATTCCAAAAAAGGGATAATGCCATTATGTCTATCTGCAAAAGGAAAGGGCGAGATCCTGGAGCAAAACGATAGGGGAATTCATACATGATAAAAGCTTAGGAATAGAAAACAGAAAAATTGAGGGGGGGGGACCGGTACGAGATTAGACTGGTCGGGGTGATCGCCTACAGACGGCACGGACTCCCATCACCAGACAGGCATTTGCGAAGTACCCTTAGAAACATTTTTGGGTCAGAAGCAATACAAGAAAAAAACTGGAACTCCTCCCATAGAAATACATTTTTACCTTTATTTAAAGGTCGGGTAGACTTGAGTAGGAGTCATCATGACTTGGGAATGCCAAAAAGGGGTTTTTGGAAGCCTAGTCGCTTGGGGTGCATAACACCTTCCCAGCGTATTACTAACTAGGTAACTAACTATCACGTCGATAAGAGAAGTTCGGTTTCATAATTTGGAAGAGGGTAGAAGCACAATAGACGAAGCTAACCCTCGGACAGTTAGGAGGAGATAGAAGCTTGATAGATGGATGGAATGGAGAATGACCTGAAAGGGAAAGGATTGAGAAGAGGTGAATCCTAAAATCGGGCATCGTGGAGACAGTTAATCCAAAATGCCTAAAATTTAAACGTTTTTTTCAAGTCAACAAGCAATGATATTATGGTCGTCCAAGAAACGACAGGAAATTGGCAGTTGTGCCCAGTGTAACGCTTCTATAGAGTTTTGAAAACTTCCTACAACTCCACAGGTGTTATTCGGGATAAGAAGCTATCTGCGACTGCTGTCTAAGCTTTCTGATTATTTTATAAGTCTGTGGAGACGGTGGAACTTCTCCTTTTGCTATTACAGTTAGACAGAATTATCCTACTTACAATGAAGGTGCTTTTGCATCAGCTTACATCTTTGCCAAAGTTTTGCTACTGTTAATAATAAAGTAATCAATTAATAATATCCCTGGCGCATATTTTTATAGGTATACAGGTATAGGTATTCATCTCTTACATACTTAAAACCTTACTTTATTAATAGTAGAAACGAGTATTTAGTTTTACGAAACCTTCTGGACCACGGTGGTTCAATCAAAGATCATGTGGTCAAAAAACATTTTATCGTATAACAAGGATAATTAAAATAATTTTCTCTCCCATATCACCTTATTTACGCGCATTATTGTAAAATTTAAAACCGTCCGTCGGTTATAAATAAGAACAATTTAAATATCCCGAACGGACAGGTGACATTCAGATGCGTTGACTCTGACTTTCCGAGAACACTTACAATTTGAATAAACGCTCCCCGTTACAGGCAATAAAAATAACGTGAAGATGCCTGAACTTCCACGGGTAAATAAAGACCCAGTGTTATGACATTGATGGTTGGCTCGATAACTTTTAACTTTTAATTAACGCTTTGAATTTTTACTAATTCAGATCGAGATAAGACTGGGAGTACAGTAGCGCTAGTGTTGAGCATAATGCGAGACGGCTGTTGGGACATCTCACGATTTTTAGATGAGATCGAGGAGACACAAAACAGGGGCGCGGATGTGAATATTTACTCGGGGAATTTAAGGTTTGGGATATTCTTATAATTTTTATTTAAATTTTTTAGATAATCTTAAAATAATTTGAAAATTTCTCATTTATAGGTACTTAATAATTTTATGTAACTCATATTATACAGGGTCGCCCAGCGAAAACGTACCAGGCCTAATAACTTGAAAACTGAAGATGTACGCGAAAAACGCAGAAACAGGTCGATTTTCAAGTTTTTTTTCAAGTTCACCCCCTTGGCAGGGGTAGCTACGCGAAAAACGAAAGAGAATTCAAGTAGCTTTCAAATAATGTATCACTCGATATCTGTTCCGTATGATGATAAGCAAAGGGGTAGCTACCCCTGCCAAGGGGGTGAACTTGGGTAATTAAATTTGTCACGACAATATGTGACCCCTCGATAACAAAATCGACCTGTTTCGGCGTTTTTCGCGTACATCTTCAGTTTTCAAGTTATTAAGGCGAGTTACGTTTTCGTTGGGCCACCCTGTATGTGAGCGAAACCCAAAATTTTGGATATCGTTGTAAAGAGAATTCAAGTAGCTTTCAAATGAAATGATGTATCACTCGATATCTATTCCCTATGATGATAAGCAAAAGGGGTAGCTACCCATGCCAAGGGGGTGAACTTGGGTAGTTAAATTTGTCACGAAAATATGTCCCCCTCGATAATAAAATTGACCTGTTTCGGCGTTTTTCGCGTACATCTTCAGTTTTCAAGTTATTAGGCCTGGTACGTTTTCGCTGGGCCACCCTGTATAACACCAGCGATAAAATGAGACATTTTTGGTAACACAAAAAACAATGAGATGAGCGGTTACGGCCTTTTGGAATTTCTACACTAAAAAAATCATTTCTACAATAATTTGGAAGAAAATTACCTGGAGGGCATATAGACAACCCCCACAATTGAGGGAAAAATATTTTCTTCCAATTTGTTCCTTGCAAAAATCTATTCCAAGATTGTACTTGAGGTTACGACAAGCAAATTGGGACAAAATGTTTTCCCCTAAATTGGTGGGGTTGCCTAGATGCACCCCCTCAGTAATTTTCTTCCTCGCTCGCGCAAATCTTGGCAAAAAAACGCCCTAAATTGCCGATTTAAAATTTATGGAAATAGAACCAAAATTATTGGAAAAAGGGGCCAAAAAATGAAAAATTTCTGAGCATCTTTCAAGAAGTTTTTTATGAAACTGTAGCCATGATTCTTCACCTAAGACGCCCTAAATTGCCAATTTACAATTTATGGAAACAAGAACCATAATTATTGGAGAGGGGAGAGATAATGCAAAATTTCTGAACACTTTTCAAAAATTTTATCTTAAATAAGCTTATTGAAATTAATATTCTTTGAAAAAATGCACTAAAGGCCACTGACCATGATGTCAAAAACATTCTGGTAGCATTTCTTCGAGCTCGTCATGAACCTTTCTAGAAGAACCATCAACTATTAACCTTTACTTCGTTGGAAGTTTAAAAACAACACAGAAAACCCAGGAAAAACGATCGGATCAGTCGTTGCGGTGTAAGTGGAAAGGTTCTCGCCTCATCGCTCGGAGAACATCTACAATCATTTTGCGAATAGATGGAACCTTGTACTTAATTGATGGAACTGGAATTGATGGACTAATCCTGTTAAGACACCCAAACATTGCTGGGTGGGGCGGGTAAATCGAAGTCAAGGGAAATGTGTTACTTTGTTTTGGACGAAATAATAGTGAAAAACTTCTTCTTGAGGATTTATGTAGATCGAACCTGCAAGTTACTCAATTAAGTCGATAGGGTTTTACATGGGATGTCAGGATTTTAACCATACGAAGCCCAAACCGGAACGTGTTGATGAACAGGCTAACTGGACTTCTCTATTTTGATAGTAATCAAGCAGAGCACTTCTGTTAGGTTTGTTTAGATTTTTTAAAGATATATTCAGAAGTCACCAAAGAAGAGTACGCACTTACTAAAAAAGGAACCGGTCACCGTATGGTTGGTGTAACTGCGGATACTATCAAGTGGAAATATGGAACAGCTATTAATCCATATTAAGGCGCAAACTCTTCATTGCAGCGCACCCTCTTCTTAGGGTCTTCATGGGTTACTTTTTCTGTAAATCGTTTTTAAATAAAATCAGACTAAAAGTGATGTGGAACGCATTTTTTGGAACCTGTTCACAAATTTCACTGGTTTTACATGCCTGAAATGAAACGGTGTTACCATGATAGGGGTCTGAGCCAGCAACTTTTTTAAATTATCGAGGTTTTATGGGTGATTGGGTGATTTTTCTAAATTTCTGCTGCAAGAGTTTTTGCAGTAAACCAGACCAAGTGCAAGGGGATGAATCTTAGAGTTCGGAAAACATAAAACTGAGAATGAGATACTCAGGACAGGAGAGGGTATGAAGATGTTGCTGAAAAGGCATGAGGGTTAATTAAAAAGGACACCTGATTCGATATTGCTGATGTCATAACTCATAAATCATCTCACTTAGTGAGTTTCCTTGATTTTTTTTTACTTTTTTTGACCACTTGAGTCCAACTGACATGGTGGAGCTAGCGATTATTCGCCATCCTGCCTCATTCCCATTTTTATATGTCTCGATCTGTAGCACTATTTTATGGTGTTAAATGAACCGTTTACCATTGTAGTTGAATCATTATCAAGTTGCAGTGTGAATGGACATAAACCGCTATTAACGTGTAGCGCTCTTCCGTTTTTTTTTAAAGAAGGTTTGAGGTGGATTGAGCAATAGTTACATGCACATCAACCTATCCTATCACAAAGTAATAAGGTATTATGGCGTTTTTAGCCTGTAATAGCACTGTTTTGAGGTGTCAACTGAACCTGTTACTCAAGCATGGTCTGGTAAAGTTGGATGACTACCAAGTTGAAATATGGGCTGGTTATTACTTGATCCTTATTAAGACTTTATTTAGTTTTTTTCGAGATTTTAAAAGATACTTGAGGACGTTTTTCACAAGAATTATTTTCCTAACACACCAAACTAAGTTAGATGCAGGTATATCAGGTTGTACCTCAGAGCTGGTTAAGGTATTCTTGAGTCTTCAGTCTAGTTATATTACTGATTTGAGTTGCTATTTATAGTACTTAGGTACTTGGGATAGGGACAGATTATTAACGCTTTTTCAAAATTATCAATCAGGTAAATGACGAAAATAATACTACCTATACCTACGCGATGACTTAAAAAGAAGACAAAAATAAAGAAAAAAATATTCCTTGGATTCAGGAAAATACCTTATACAGATGGTAATTATTATAGACTACGCCACTGCGTTTATTAGAAGGTATGGAATTAAATCTAAATTATTTAATTTTGGTAGTTAACACTGGTGAAGTAACGAAATACTTGGCATATCGCTGGATGTCTCTTTATGCTTGTCGGTGCCTTTTTATGTTCTGTGTGAATGCTGCTCGATAAAATTACACACTAGAAAAAAGCTGTCATTCTCCTAAACTAATGAGTCGCTTTTTTCAAATGATACTTTTAAAGAGATTTCTTTTCTCTACGCTGCAGCCATTATATAAATTTTACTAAACAACTGATAGCAGCAGCGATTAAAAATTTTATAAATTGACGCGTCAAACTAAAAAAACTTCCTCTTCTAGAAAGTCTAACGACGTTGATGTATGTGGTCGTCAAAAAATATTTTATTTTAATGTAAATTTACAAATTAATCCCGAATTATTCACATTATTATTACCCATATAGGTACGTGATGGTTTCTACCAATCGTTCACTAAATATTTCTTTAGTATTTTTTGTTATTATTAACAATCTAAGACCGGTGGGTTAGATAATTTAAGAAATGTTGATTTAGTTTTCTATATTGGTAATATTTTTGACGATATTTTTTTGGAAAATAAAAAAAAATGTATTTAGTAAAATAAATTATTAGTATAGCTGGTGCTGCTATCTATAATAGGTACTAAGGTAAGCAGAGATGTAAAATATAAAATGTGACTCCCGAAATAGCCAAGTTAATGTTATGATTATCACAGCAATAGTAATAACTTTTAATTTTATTGGTTATATTTTATATAACCAATCTATCTCTTATAATGTACCCTTCTTGTAGGTATAGCAGGTAGTTATTTCCACACCTATAAACAAAACCGATTAAAACTTCTAATAAACACCAAAACAATTAGTAAATTAATTTACGGAGTTATAAAATCACAGCAGCTTATTTCTAGGAAAGCAATCCTCTGTATATGAAACTTACTGGCAGCCTACACAATCGCGAGGGGGTCCCGAGACAGCGGGGGTCCAATTAAGGCCCCATTGGCAGTCTCTGAACCTTTGAGTCCTGACCAGCTGTTCAACAGCTCAATATGGAATAGGTATAGGATATCCTATGTTGCAGGCCTGGCTCACTAGGCGTTTCATACAAATAATTCACTTTTGAAGAATTAACTATTTTTAATGAATGGAGCTGCTAACAATATTTTAATTTAGTAGATAATCCATTGAAGAAACGTTGTCTTGTTTCAAAATCAGCATTATCGAATCTTTGTAAGGGTATTTTTTTTGCTATTTTTGTAAAAGAAATATAAAAAAATTCAGTTTTTCAAGAACTATAAGTTATAGTAGATTCCCAATAGAAAATTTGGTGAAGTTTACATGCTTTCGTGTAGATTTCTGCACAGATTTTGAGTTATACTCTACACAGGAATCACAATTTTTTGAGAGATTTTTGAAGTTAATTTAGTTTAGTTACTTAGTGAGTGGTTCGATTACGATTCCTCCACTGCCAGCAGGTTTATCTATTGTGGCTCACAGCTAAGTGTTTTACATCCGTTTCAGCAGGCCACTGTTTTTTAAGAAGCCAATGTTCCTATAGAGGGTGAGAATGTATCCAGGTCTCCTGGAGAGAGATAATTCCTTCCAAATGTTAAGTGCCTGATGGTTCTTCCCAGAGCGAGGCAGTTACATAGAACATGTTCTGTTGTTTCTTCATCCTCTAAGCACAGGTGATATTATGCGTTAAAGGCTAGACTCATCCTGTGTAAGTGATGATTCACTTTACAGTGTCCTGTATACCGGCTTATCAGGGCCCAAGGTCTGCTCTTTTGAGCTTCAGTAGTTTCTTAGCTCTGGTCTTCGATGGATCGATGGATCGATGGAAGGCCTTAAAATGAGCCAATCCTTTTTTTGCCAGTGATGCCATTTTTATTTTCTGCCCAGGCGTTTATTGTTGTTTTGGGAAATTTGAAGATATATACCGACAACTGGTTCTGGTCCTGTAAATTTTGATCCAGTCCCCTTCTAGCCAGAGAGTCGCTGATTTCGTCACTGAATTGAGGGCTGTTTGACAGTTCCATACCAGTTTAGAGTTGCAATGGATGGAGCAAAGGACTATGAGAGCCGCTTCGCTGTCTGAGAATATTTTAATTATTTTCCGCGTCACTGCATTTCATCCAGCATCTGCGCGCTGAGTATAATGGCATAAATTTCTGCCTGAAATACTTTCCCATGATGGCCCAAGCTCGAGATGAATTCTCTTCTCATCCCGGTGTCATATGCTTCGGATCCAATTCGGGGTGAGTCTTAAAGTAATCGCGCAGTACCATGTGAGGTCTCCTTTGAGGAAGTCGTTTGTGTCGTGCTTCCATTCGTCTCTGCTGCTTGGACTTGGAAAGTGGACGTTATAAGCAGTTTCGTAGCTGGCTTTATATGGCATCATGTCAGGGCAAACTCAGAAGACTGTGACTGTCGTCCAATAGTCTTGTTCGCTGAATGACACAAAGCCTTTGGTGAGTTTCGTACCACCTTTAACAGTCTCTACGTTGTTCATCTGGCCTCTCTGTCCAAGCATATGTGGAGAGGAGGTAGCTGACGACGGTTTGGTGCTCATTGCTTCACTAATCGCAAGACATGCTTGTCTTTGTAAATCTGAAAGCTTGATCTTGGTCAACGCTTGTGAGCCTTTGGACTACCAAGTTACACAGTTTTATGCGATCATTGGTCTAATGTTAGTTACATGCAGCCAGTGTATTTACTTGAGACCGATGCCCCAAAGACCTTCATAAGGAGAGCTTTGCTGTGTGGATGATCTTTTCTAGATGGAAATTTCACAGCAACCTTCTATCAAGGACAACATCCAGATATTTAGTTTCTTCGACAAATGATAGAATTTCTCCTAGAAGAGTAGGTGGTGTTAGGTCTTTCAACCTTCTTCTTCTGGCGAGTGGTTTTGCGAAGATTAACAGACATCTGTTCCCTCTCACCACTGATAGGTTATTTGTAAAACTTCTTCAAGTATATTACATTTTCGAAGGATGTTGGTTATCAGGATAACAGGTTACCAAATTTTTATTAGAATAAGATCAAAGGCTTATTAGAACATATTTTGGGAAATTTTAGACTGCACGGGTTCAATATTTTGTTACTTTTTGTTTATCGCCAGTCGTTCGTTCGTGTTCTTCTTTGTATTTTGTGTGTTTTTTTGTTTCGGTGGTTTTTCTGTGTTGTATTTTTCTTCTTTTTTTGCTGCGGTTATAAAGAATTAGGGAGACTAGCTTAGTTTAATAAAAAAAATTTAGACAATTGCAGCAAAAACTTTTTTTAATTGAAATAAATTTTCTAAGCAATGCGTTGCAAGCCGAAGCCTAAAGCCTTCTTATTCTCATGGCACGAGACTTGGCGAGTCACAAGCCAGGCTCGCTTAGTTGGGCGCCCTGAGAAGTTCCCCTGCAAATCCGCGGTTCTTTTACTTGATAATTGAGATTTGACTTGAACCTTTGACTAGTGTTACATAATTTTCAAGATTTGACTAATGTGGAGAGGAAAGTATCTTTATTCGCCAGTATATTTTATTGAGCCATTACGGAATAATTCTTTTGACGGTACATTCTTTGTTCAAAAATGGTACTGTAAATGATGCTGCCTTATATTAAAAATATTCATGTATCTCTAATGAACTGGTAACTGGTACCCTCTTCTCAGAAATTGACATACCAGTTCAAAGAAAAGTCATAATATTCACAATATTTAAACTTTGGTATATTTTAATCATCATCATTAACAGTTTTTCGTGGGTTCAATCAAGTTTTAGTTAGTTCAAACTACATTCTCATCAAAAAGTAAAAGTAAAGTCTGGCAACTGGTGTGCCGGACCTAAATTTTCACCTCGTATAAGGATTATGTATCGGTTTGCATATTGTAATGCACAATTAATTAACGTTTATTATGATTTATTGACGTTTAAAATTCTTCGTGATACTTAGTAATTGTACTATTTTATGATTAATAACGTATTCATTGGTAGCTCAAAGGTGGTTTTTCTAAAGACATATTACGGTATCAAATATGTCAATACTGAGGTTTATGATAATTAATAACTATGAAATCTTGTCTGCCATGAGGTATGATTGTTGGAAATTATGATTAATTTATCACAGGGTTCCATTCATACAACAAATACTTTAATTTACAAATCATTCAAGACAGCGCTATGTCTAAACGACTCCTTTCTCGGGAATTGATTTGAATAAAAATTATTTTAAGCCTCCAATTTTCTCCCACTTTATTGACACGAAAGTGAAAGGCTTAAATTTGTAAATTGTGAGGTGAGTCGTCTCAATATTTCTAATAAAAATGTCATTTTTAAGAGTGTAGAGACACGATTTGAGAAGAACAATTTTATAATAAAATAATTAACAATAACTAGAGTAATAATAAATAATTGCATTTATAATTATTATAATGACAGATATCCTTTGAGTTAGGTAAAATAATCGTTTTAACATAAATGTAATTATTATTTAATGTATCAATTAATTTTCCTTGTATATTTAATTTTAATTACAGGAGACAAAGTGAAGTTGTTTTGAGCCGAACAAAGTTGCATTAAGAGGGCTTAATTATCACAAGAGTACAGCAGCCAAGTCCCAGGACTATCTGTACATATTTAAATAGTCCATGACTCAAATGTTCCCCGCAATTAACAAAAGACAAACCGCCAGGAAATTTTATTACTGTTAATTTGACTATACCGAAAATACCAACAAGAGTGTGGTTCAAATTATGTGACTTCTTACTGGTAGTGACTACTGATTTTACAGATATGAACGTTATTTATTACCTTGCCTAAGCGACCGTGCTTATTCCTGCCGTCTATCCAAGAAAACCAACAATAAAATATATAGGTGTCCCATAATAAGTATTTACTCTGCATTGAGTTGCATTTTAATTAAGTTTATCTACTCAGCACCACGGTTTGATGTACGAGAAATTTTCAAAATTCCTAAAATATACCTACTCTTGAATTATTTATCTAGGATGGTATAAGCAAATGCAAATTTCTCCTATAACATAATATATCATGATAATTATTGAAACTTGAACCAGAAATTCATAATATTTGCAAGAATGCAAAAATATCAGACATGGATTTTAAAATTATGTAGGACCCTGAGTGCCAATAGTTATATATACGTGAAGCATTTTTTTGTAGGTGGCTTATAAATCATGACCCACTTTGTTTTTATTTCAAAAAGAATTAACATTTTTTATGAAAAAAAAACAGAATATTCCGAAATTTTTTGGCATTTACAAATAACAAAATCCTTTCATAAGACCGTCTAATGGAAACGTGAAAAAATTTTAGCGAACATGCCAGCAACAATCTGAGAGCTCAAGAAAGCAGTCAAGATACAATGCTCTCAAATGAAAAGTCATCGAACATGTTCTTAAAGGAGCCTGTCTTTATGAAGCTGAAAACGGAGGTCATTTTTTGAAAGAAATGTAATCTTACATATTCTATTTCATATTTCCTAAATAAAATTTAATGTTTTTTTCTCAAATAAGAAAAGATAAGCAATTGAAAGGTGGTCACGATTTATTGACCACTAAAATAAATTAACGTTTCCCGCAATAGTCCAGTCCGCAATTGGAAGTTTAAAGTTGAATTTTAAGGGATGAAATATGTATATCGGTAAATAAACATATCGGTTGTATGTAAAAAGATACAACAATTGCTACAGGAGGATATACTTATCCAGTAACTTTTGTTTCGAACTTTTTTTTTTATTCTTATTGTTCAACTCAGAAATAACACTTTATAGGGGGTGGAAACGGTTTTTTCGATTGTACAATAAAACGGTTAATCGGGGGTGAAAAATGACTCGACAAAAAAATTTGTGGCTGTTGAGTTTCTCTACAATATGCATGCTTTAAAAAAAATTTTGGCATCCTTGGTACGAATGCAGATGGCGCCAAAAGTCAACTAATGTAAATATTTTTTAATATTGTCGTATTTTATACATAACTAATTATTAATTTAAGTCATACCGTTTTCACCAAAAACGTGATTTTTTGGGGGTTTTCGGTGTCGCTGATTGAGAAGAATCCGAAAAATCCCCTAATGATGGGTTTGGTGAAAATCCGATGAAATTATGGAAGACGTTCGCCATATTGTAGCCGTCGTTTCGTTTTTGGAAAATCAGATACCGGATTCTTATCAGCGACCCCGCAAACTCCAAAATCATGACGTATTTAGTGAAAACGCTATGACTTGGATTAATTATTTATGAGCAAAATTCAAAAAATATCTCAAAAATTGTCGCCCCTACCTATATCCGTACTAAACATAAAAAAAATTGAGATAAGTCTATTTTAGGAAAACTCAAAAACTACAACTTGTGTCATAAATAACCTATACTCTCACCTTCCGATTGACTGTTTTGTTGTAAAATCTAAAAAAACCGTTTTCACCTCCAAACGTGTCATTTTTTTAAAACTGGTATAACTTTTAAACATAAGAAATGTCAAAAAAGTTTTTAAAAAAATGTTGCCGGATGAATCCTCCTTAACAAATTTTGTGGCGGCTATACACCCCACGGAATCCGAGGGGGAAACTTAACTGGAGTGTTCTAGGGGCGCTTCCTATCTACCATCAATTTTTTTAACTTTTAATTAACGCAATATAAAAGTTCTACTTGACTGGATTACAACAAGTCTTAAATTTTTGTTTTATCCGACATTCTATAAGACTTCATCAACAGAAAGAAGAGTTCTTAATTTTAAAGAAAGTCCACTTCCAGATTTGCTCTATGATCGGGCTACTGGAACAGATTTTATCAAACCTGGTGGATAACCCAAAAATTAACCTCATTTATGAACGTCCCTTCTGCTATGAGTAATATTATATTGAAGCATCTTTTTCGAAAAATCTCTTCACGAAACACTTGTTACCTCGTTCAAGCATTCAACGTATAATCACTGGTGGAAGGTTGATTGATCTTAAGTCAATCATTTTTTGCGAAAACGACCAAAAGCCGCATACCGTTATTGAATCGAGACATCGCAGATTCATGTCAGTTGAAACGTTTGAATGCGGGTATCTTATGTGTGTGTGTTTCTTGAGTGTTTCGTTAGTTTTTCTGTTATTAAAGGGATTAAGAGGGGCTGCATGCAATTTTTTTTATAAATCCGGCTGTGCTTTTGGGGCGGCGGCCATATTACCTGAGTCACCCTCCTAGTTCATGGGCGGGGGGCGGGGGGCTTTAATCCTACCGATCAGTTGCGCCAAGAATTTACTAGGAACCGTTGAAGCTATACTAGTGGAAACTTGGTTGATTGTTTTCATAGTTATTTTCATGCTCTTGTATGACTACGTTGTTGCCAGATTTAACTGAAATTCCGGAATCTTACATTAAATAAATATAATTGTAATACTTCATGTTTTATTTTCTAAACTCTAGGAAATGCAGCAAGTCCGTCCTTAGTGTATTTCTTTCTTCTCAATATAGAAAAGTAAACGTCGCGTAGTATTAAAATAAAGCATAAAAAGTAATCAACACATTCAGGTTATTTCAAAATTCTTTTTTTTTTGTTTACATTTTGAAGTGCTGTAAGAAAATACATTTGCAAAGAAATGCTATTTCACCGGAGGGATGGTACCTATTATTTCTTAGGGGTGAAATTTTTCTGGTCATTCACTGAGAACACAAAAGTTGTACAGGGTGGTCCAACTTAAAACGTCAGGATTTTACCAAACGATAGATAACGTTAAAATAATGCCAGTTTCTCTAATACACTTATAGCCGGGGAAGCTTCCTTTTCAAGATACAGGGTGTTGAAGTTTTGGGAAAAAAATAATGTTTTGTGAATATTGTCAAAACGGCTGCTTTAAAAAAATTGAAATTTGGCACGCAGCATGAGCTATAAGTATCTTTCATGATTTACGGCTTATGGTGATAAATTGCGAAAACCAGCGGCGGAGATATGGGTGTGCCATCGCCCCTTTAAAAAAAAAAAATTGACGCCACTGACTCTATGGTTACTGACAATTGTTACATTAGTTAGGTGTTGTTTATTTCTGTTATTTAATTATTTAAGTAAAAGTTATTTGATTAGAATTTGTCTGTTATTCTTAAAATGGCTACGGATATTACCTAAGAAAACCTGAATTATCTCGAAAACGGTGCCTTGTGAAAAAATTAGAGAGTACTTTTTTGTTCTAAAAAGCATGGGGCATTGAATAGTATTATTAAATTTGCCATAGAGTCAGTGGCGTCAATCTTTTTTTTTGAAAAGGGGCGATGGCACACCCATATCTCTGCCGCTGGTTTTCGCAATTTATCACCATAAGCTGTAAATCATGAAAGATACTTAGCTCATGCTGCGTGCCAAATTTCAATTTTTTTAAAGCAGCCGTTTTGACAATATTCGCAAAACATAATTTTTTTCCCAAAACTTCAACGCCCTGTATCTTGAAAAGAAAGCTTTCCCGGCTATAAGTGTATTAGAGAAACTGGCATTATTTTAACGTTATCTATCGTTTGGTAAAGTCCTGACGTTTTAAGTTGGACCACCCTGTATATTAGAACTGTCTACATAAACAATATAGCTTTAGTCAAAAATGTTTCCTAATTTTCACGAAAACGGGTGAGTCAATTGCCTAATTTAATAATTAATATGTAAGTATAGTGGAAAAGGCTTTGGCTTTATTCATATAAATACTACAACAAATCATGTTTCGTCAGACTCATTCAACAATCTCTTGAATATACCTAGTAAATAGCATACAATTTATTTGAATAGTTACTCTTTAAATCCGCACAACCTGACCACATTGCTATATAAATGGGAAAGGCCGCTTTTTTGCCCAACTGAGCTGTGGCATTATAGAGGAACAAAATTTCTTAGCCCAACTCGGTATCGCCCTTTTAGGAGATATACAGGGTGTTTTCTAATTGAATCTCAATTTTTAAGAGGGTGATTTTTGGGTCTATTTTGAGAAGAAAACTTTATAAGAACGTATGTCCTAAGAGTCTTAACTTTTGAGTTAAGACAACAACTATAGCAACCACTGGTAACTACGAGTATGTCGAATGCTCGGTACCCCAGCCGCCGGTAGGACAAGATCTTCGTAAGAAATTTTGTTACTTACGATGAAAATTCAACTTTCTTAAATAAAGTGAAAAAAATTGAAAATTGTTGAGATTATACATATTCTTGATGCGTAAGAGTAAGGGAAAAAGTGTTTGATTCTATCCAAATTTAGTTTACTTACTCTAACATTAGTTTAATTAAATGCCATCATACTTTACCATACATTCGTCAAAAAATACGCACCATATAGGTAGGTATGGGAATTTTTTTTACATCTTGAAAAAAATTCATAATTATAAATAAATTCTTTCTTTCATCGCTGACATTAGGTATACACATTTGATTTGGTGAATATCTAATCTAACTTTGTTTAAATTTTCTGCAAAACACTTTTAGTTTTTTAAATATTCATGTTTTTTGTATAATTTTGAAGTTTAGACGAACGCCTTTTACTCTGGAATCAAAATTCACAGTATCTAGTATGCTTAGATCCTTTAAAATCATCAACTAATGAAAAAAAAAATGGAAAACAGAACATTTCCCCCCTACATATGGTGTAAATCTCCTAATTTCTGGGAAAAATTAAAACGGTGGGAAATTTTTCACTAGATTTGGTGAAAATTTCATTAAGATACTAAGGGTTAAGAGTTGTCAGGATTAACAGGATGCCAAAAAATTTATATCTTATACCTCGGAGAACTCCTGAGGTATTTGCAACTTGGCACAATCTGCTTTTTCAACATCAACATGATCTAAAGTGACTTGGCAGTTGGCACTAACTTGTCATTGCTTAATGTAAAGGGTGTTATTATTCCAAAAACTGATTCCTCCCAACCCCCAACTTCACTTTTTGTTACGCCAATGAGTACCTACTACCAATTATTATTATTTTTTTTGTTATTATTTTCTTATATTATTCTTAACAGGTAACTTTTTATTGTTGTATTATCTTTTTAAATATTATTTTAATTATTTTGTAATATTTTTAACATCCTATATCGTATATACGTATAACGTATATCAGCTTAGCTCTACATAATAAGTATAACTCATATAAACTTTTCATCATTAAATCTTGTAAAGGATCACCTTGTAGGTAGGTTACTGGAGTCAAAGTTCAAATAATTAAATAGAGTATCGTGTGATCCACAAAATTTTTCATCAACTATAATAGGGCCTTGGAAGAAAGAGATTGCAGTCATGTCTGAGCTCATTTCACCTGAGCACACCTATCGATAGTTTGCATTTTATCTGACAGACTGGCAGACATGCTTCATTTTTTTCAAGGCACTAGTTGATGAAAAACTTTGTGGATCACCCGAGACAATGAGCAAATAGAGGAGGAAAATAAAATATTTCGGGGTTTATAACAAAATAAACTACAATTAAAATTAAATATGTTTATTTTTTCTAATAATCTAGACAAAAATCGCGCTTAACATATATAATACAAACTAAATGGCTTATATACTTCATTCCATTACATTTTTTTACATACTGAATAACTAAATTACATACAATCAACAATTTACACAAAAACTATGTACAGTTATAAATATATACAATTTTATACAATAGATATTTACAAAACACTTTTCTCACAATAAGAAGGCAAATAAATGCATATCCATGTAAATGTACATAAAGAAGAAGCAGCTAACCTCAGTTATTAATTTTTAATGTTTCGATAACCTCTCTTAGAAATTATGAGAGGTTATTGATAAGTTTTAATAACATATCGTGTCATATTGTTTGTACTTATTATCGGTAAGTTGTAAAAGTGCATTTAATTTCTTCCATATTAATTAGGTACTGTATCTGGAAAATTGGACAACAACTTATACAAATATACAGAGTGATTCAAATATACAATTTAATTAAAAGGCAGGTTATATTTAATGGTGTCAATTAGTAAAAATCAATTAATAGGTAGGTATTATTATATTATTTCATCAAATAATAGTCTCATAAATTCAAATCATGGTTATCCTGAGATGTAATATTTTTTGTTATAAATTAAAGGTTATCAAAAAAATTATTTTTCTGTAAAAATGTTTACTTGCAGAATCGCTAATTAAAAAAATGTTTTGACTGTATTCAAAGATAATGAAAAATTATAAATACAATATAAAAATATAATTATAGCATGATCATATTCTCAATGAACAAATCTTAATATGGACAATAGCTTATTAGATAACGATTATTAATTATTGTCAATTAATCTCTAATTGGCGATTACCTTATTATAAGTAATTACCTATCACAGATTATTGACAAAAGCTTTTCAAAAATTGGGCAATGAATAATAAAGATTCTAATTGATTACATTAATCCTGGTATAAGATATTAATTTATGTTCAAAGACTTTCAATAATATTTCAATGTAATAAGAAATAATTCTTATAACTTTGATAAGATTCAAAGAAAAATTATCAACAACATTATTGGAAAAGTAATTACACCTCCACATACCTCAGACCCATTATGAAACATTTCTCCGTGATTTAAATTTAATTAAGACTCATTAAGTAGTTAATAGACTGCTATAAGAAAATAAGTAAAAACAAATGGCCAATTTACTGTTCATAATTTTGCTTTGTTTTTAGCCATACTTTTCCTATAAAAGCGTCTAAAACAGATACAAGAGGAGTGTGTTTTGTCAATTATCACGATTATTTATACCTCATAAACTGTCTCAAAGCTCCCAGAGGAAATAAAATTAATAGCCTGCAACGGACAAACATTAATAACCTCGACAAGTCGTTTGCACATATTTTCTTATTTTAATAGTTGTTTTACATGCTTGTTTCAGCTTGGATAGATGTTAAAATCTTGGTAAATATCCTCATTAGACAGCTTTTAATATGACTAAACGCCGTTTTGGCCTCTGTCGCTTATGAAAAGTATCTATTCACTACTGTCACACTGAAATGTCAAATCGATGTTAAATATGAACGACATCTGACAGTTTGTTCCAAAGACTGAATATGTAAGATATAAGAAGCTTTGCATGCTCCAGGAAATGACGTATCACGATTTCTTTGCGGTTTTTTGTTTTTACCGGATAAATTTAAGAATCTGTTGAATTAGTGTAAATAGAATTATTCAATAATTAACCTTGTTGACTTTGTTGTATTTAACGACTGGAATTTAACAAATCAATTTATTTTCATCTCATACTAAATACTAAATACGACTCAATTTCATGACTATATAATATAACGACATGTAAATAAGTTGATGGAAATTACTTCTTGTCTTATCGCACAGATATTTTGTTTACTAAACGGACAAACAATAAAACAGTTAATTTATTCTTGCTTTCTTAGTGTTAAATATTAATTATTACGATCGTAAAGATCACTCTTCAATTATAATTATAATAATGAGGTCAGCTCTTATCTAAATATTGTGGAAAATAATAAATAGACGAGTATAATTATTATACTAGTGAGACCTTTCGAATATACAGAATGAATAATAACAGAACAGAAGAAAAGATGTTCAAGAACGCAACTAAATTATTGTTCTGTATGCTTTTTGGCACAATAATCAAACACCTACTTTGAGTTAGAAATAAATAAACTAGCTACATTAAAAAATCACAATATTTTGTCTTCCATTTTCAAGTCGAATGTTTTACCATCAGCAGGGAGTTTCAAAACAACACGAATTATGCCTACACTGCTTTAAGAACCCACTGTATTTAATTTACAGAGTGTCCCATTCCAAAATTCAAACCATCTTCTCAACAACATTCTTTTGAAGCTTGTAATAGAGCAGTTTCAGTTAGAGACACCCTGTAAACTTCACACATCTTGAATTTCCTACTCTATGTCGTACACATTAATTCAACCCCCTACCCTGACATGTGCGGACTTGGCGACCGCATAACCTGCTGGGGCGGAGGGGGTTGTTGCTGCTGCATATGTGGGGGCGGCTGGTGGATCAATCCTGCCAAGGACGATACAGGCGGCGGCCTGGCTCCCAAAAGAGTGGCTAAAGGGTGAGCTCCTGGGGGGAAATAACCCTGTAATGGATGAGGGTAAAGAGCATGAGCAGGATGGCGAGTGAACGAAGCCATTTTTAGTTTCTCTATTTCCGCTTCTTGGAGACGTTTGGCTTTGGCTCGTCTGTTCTGGAACCAGATCTTGACCTGAAAGAAAAGAGGATTGTGATTTTATTTTTATTGAGAAGATTATAATTTATTGTAATTGGTTGTGATTTTTTTATTTTAAGAGATTGACAAAAATTTTCAAGTCATGGTTTGAATATCGGACACTTCTATACCTAATGCATTGTGTCGATGAACGACAATTCTAGCAGCGCCGCCAAGAGTGACTTGGTGGCACTAATAAAAGTTGTATTTGGAGAAACATGATTAGAGTTTTAAGTATCAACAATGAAAACAAAACTCATTAGATTAATTCGACGTATGAACTTAGTTATAAGGAATTAATCCAACAATACATAGCAAAGACTGTGTACCTATGTTTATTAACAATCTGCATGAGGGCGCTGTAAAAATTGCCCAATCAGATAGGCCCTATCAGATAATAAAAAACAAATCAAATGTCATCGCAATTTCCTTGGGAATATGATATTGATAATTTAAAGTATTTGAAAAAAAATGTAATTAATTAGTTTTAGGATTTCACAGCAGAAATGAAAGGAATCTTTAAAATCCCCCAAGAACGATGAATTTTCTTGCTCAGGCTAAAGGGGCGTCTACATATATCTTGGTAATCTTTTAAATTAATAAAGTTAATCTTATCTTCAAGGCAAGAATATAGTGCTGTTCAGTTCGCACGGTCATAATGACTTTAAGTCAAACTAATTATTGCAATCTTCTGTGATGAGCTGATGAATTGTTATAAGGCAACAAAGCCTAAAAAGTATATTAAAAAGGAAGAAGTTTTATGGAAAGTTCAAAATTTATTTTCGTATATTAAAAAAAAAACTCTTAGGAATTACCGAAGATGTTGATTGGAAATTTGCCAGTTATAAAACTTGCTTGTTTATACACACACTATAATAGTTGGCAAAATTAATAAAATGTTCCTTGTTCTTGCCTGTTTTAAGGTAAAATGCAGTCTTCTGACGTGTAACATACAGTGGCGGTTCGTGTCTTGCAAGGTTTGTGGAGTGTATAGATTCTATACAGGACAAAGTCCGGTTAGCTCGATTTTTTTGTTTACAGTCCGGTTAGAAAAAATCCCGTCGGTTCTAAAATTCGATTTTGCTCAAAGGGCGAAATTCGGTCAACTCGAAAATTCGATTTTTGCAAACAGTAAACTCGAAATTATTTTTTTTCTTTTTGCAAGGTCTGGTTAAACCAAGTCGGTTTTTGCTCAATAGCCAAAATCCGCAGTCAGCACGATTTTTTCATTTTTGAAAGGTCCGGCCAGACAAAGTCTACTCGAAAATGTGTTTTTTTTTTTGCAAAAATCCGGTGAGCTCGATATTTGTTTGCAAAGTCCGGTTAGACTAAGTCCGGTCGGTTCTAAAATTCGATTCTACTCAAAAGGCAAAGTCCGGTCAGCTCGAAAATTCCATTTTTGCGAATTCAGCTCAAATTTATTTTTCTTGTTTCTTTTTAAAGGTCCGGTTAGGCAAAGTCTTCAGGCCGGCTCGAAATATCGATTTTTGTAAATTTCGATGAACTCGAAAATTCAATTTTTGCAAAAAGGTCCGGTCAGCATGATTTCCTTTATTTTTTCTTCTTGCAAAACCGTTTACAAAGTCCGGTCAGCACGGTTTTTTTTTTTTTTTTGAAAGGTCCAGCCAGACAAAGTCGGGTAAACTCGAAAAATTGTTTTTTGAAAAATTCGGTCAGCTTGATTTTTTGGTTTCAAAATCCGGTTAGACAAAGGCCGGTCGGTTGGAAAATTTGATTTTTACTCAAAAGGTCAGCTCGAAAATTCAACTTTCTCAAATTCAGCACGAATTTATGTATTTATTTTTTTTTGAAAGGTCCGGTTAGGCAAAGTCTACCTTTTCTTTTTCCCGACTCGATTTTTGCAAAATTTTGCAAAAAAAATCGATGTTTTAAAAAAAGGCGGTTCGGTCAGCATGGTTTTATGTATTTTTTTCTTCTTGCAAAAACGGTTGAACAAAAGTCCGGTCAGTTATTTTTGCTCAAAAGGCAAAGTCCGGTCATCACGATTTTTTTTCTTTTTGAAAGTCGGGTTGATTCGTAAAATTGTTTTTTTTTTGCAAAATTTGGTCAGCTTGAAAAGTCGATTTTCGCAAAGTCTGGTTCGCTCGAAAATCCAACTTTTCTCACAAGTCCTGTCGCATCTTGAATTTTTTTAGCACGGTGCGGTTCGACAGGCTAAAAAAACGAATTTTCGGTTGACCGGATTTTTGCCAAAAAGAAACAAAATCGAATTGACCAGATCTTGTTGAACTAGGTCTTGCCAAAAAAAAAAAACAGAAGTCACATTTTAGCTCACATATAGAATGTGACTTAAAAATTCCAAATATCAGGGTGATCAGTAACTCGCGCACTCGGAGCATGCTGTATACCTAACAAGTTTTTTCTAATTTCAAAAATTTTTGTTTTTTAAGGTAATCCCCTACTTGCAACGTTCGTCTTCATGAGAATATTTTTCGCTGAATTTCGGGCTTCTTCTAGCGAAAAAAAAAGAAGAAAAATATTTTTTTACAAGAAAAGGTCATGCCATACCTACACCATTTCGAAAGTCTTCTTCGAAGGTGTTCATAATTTTCTACATCACATTCAATTAAAAAAATTGAAAAATGGTTGTGAATTAAAAAAAACATGCAACTTTCTTGCATCTACAATGTACTTGAAGCTTTGAGGAAACGTTCTTGCCTCCGAAATGATGTATCTATAGCAAGACCTTTGGTAAAAAAAATATTTTTGCGCCAAAAAACTTTGAATTGGCGAAATACATTTTTTTCGAAGACCTTTTCAACGATGTATAACAAATGGGGGTTTTCATTAAAAAAATAATGATGACGTCATTGGACAAAAAGCAGTATGTCATAATAATACCTTATATACAATGGCATTTTACAAAACAAAATGGACTGTCAAAGCAGTTTCCATAAAACATAACTTCCTTTACAGATTCTGTTACACTTTCTGATGCCTTTTCTTTGCAAGAGAATTGCTGCGCTTCACTAAACATTCCATTACGTACGTACATCAGAAATTAATCCTAAAAGGAATTGGAGCAAAAATTCTGCAAGTATTGAAATAAGCACTAAACGGGCGATTAAATCTTTTGCCAACTGTTTTGTGTAGGTATTTAGGTTCCATATGCAACTTACATAACCGTTACTCTTATGGAACGGTTATTACAGATAGCACGGATTGTGATCGAAGGATTCGAAGGAAAGCGGTTCCACTTTCCCTCATATCGGTCCGCCTATGTGACGAATAGCCATCAGGCGTGTAATCAACCATCGACAATGACATGTTAATGCCTTGTTCAGGCCAACCAAGAACCATTAACAGACTCTAATTGCATTATATCGGTAATTAAACAAGACATTCGCAGCCTCAATCGGGATGATTAGTGCTGTTACTGTTGAAAGTCGGATCATTTGTTCTCTCGTTGCTATACTTTTGATTTAATTTAAATATTAATGGAGTTAAAGTGATTGTTCTGCTTGAACACTTTTACTGATATCGTATTATACTATACCCAGTTGTTAAATCGAACGTTACTTCTTAGAGTATAGTAACGGTATATTTAGTAAAAATGTAATTCTTGAGGCGTTTCTTCTTTTAATTATTCCATAGTACTAGTTAATTATTGTAACTTTAAGAAGGACATTACTTTTAATTGTTATTTTATTTTTTTACAGAATTATGTCAAAAGATGTAGGTATGTCTACTCATGTCAGAACAGTCTGATAAAACTTTTGTTGATGGACATCTGCCGTTGAAGTACTGTAAACCCTTATACCTGATGTAATTGCATTCTTTTTATAATTCGCTTTATTTATAAGTATACCAATTAGATAAAAATGCGATATTAAAAACACTGGTGGGCTTAAAAAAATAATCATACATGATTACGTTGACCTGTCCGAATAGGTAATTGTTGATGTATCAAAGATAATTTCCTTTTTACATAATTAAAATTCATTAACAAAATGCAGGTTATTAATATAAATGAATTGACGGACGTAGTAATTATAATTCCTGCCGACTGAAGAAATAATAATTGAAGGGTGGAAGAACAAACAGCATTAAAACATACAAGCGCTGTTGTTTCGCGCTAAGGAGCTGTTATTAGGCATTTATCTTTCATTTTCACGGTGCCATAAAGTCGCCAGTAATTAAAGACAGGAAATTACCGTTTTAAAATTTGTTTCAGAGTTTGCAGAAGGTCGACAGACTAACGAATATAATATGACGTACAATGAGTTTCATTTTAATGAACTTAGAGATTCATTTAAAAGATTGCCGCTGTTAGTTGTCGAAGGACTCATATTCTTACCTGCGTTTCTGTCAGTCGTAACGAACTCGAAAATTCGGCTCTTTCAGCTATGCTGAGGTACTGCTTGTCTCTGAACTTCTTCTCTAATGCTAGGAGTTGCTGGGTGGTGAAGGGTGTTCTGGGTTTTCTATTTGGCTTGTGTTTCCGCAGGTTACATTTCAGTTTCGGTACTTCACCGTTGGAATCTACTGAAACAAAATAATATTTATGAAGATCACTTTGTCAATTAAGTATGCACAGGTGAAGTTCAAAATTTCAACACTGCATGCAGGTAACCGTTAATTCAGTGGAGAAGTTTACCAATAAATTTAAATTTTACCATTTATTGTAAATATTTACACCTAATTATTCTTATAAGTTATAGGATCAAATAACTTCTTCAGAGGAAGCTATTAGATGTAGCAAAACTTTAGTTATAATACCCATGTCCCATAAATATCAAAAGAAATAAGAAATAAAAAAAGAAGAAAAAAATATAAAAAAAGGATTCAATAAATCGAATATGTTCTCTCTAAGAATCAATTTTTTTATGATACGGGCAGTAACTTTTTTATTATTATTTCGAGCCAATTTTCAGTTCATACGTGAACAGAGTAAGCTCAAAAAAACAAAAATTACTAAAAAAGCTACCAAATCAGTGGTTCATTAATATAAAATAATTGCAGTTTTTTTTTTTGTATCAATTTCTATCATCTCCCAGATTTTCAGCTCTGATTGTGGCTGATGTTTTTTGTGAGTTTTCTGAAAATTACCTGAAAAACAAAAATGTCACCTGCCAATGTGAGTTTGCTATAGGTAAAAACAATAAATCTCTTTTTCTCTAAGCTGCGATGTTTTTGAGGTAAGGGCACTATTTAGCAGGTAAGAGCCCAAAAAATACTTTAAGACCCCGAAGAAAACCAAATCTGTAGATACTAAATGGGGTTATAATTAAAATATAAGGGAGCATTTTTGGAATTTATAAAATCCCTTAAAATCAGTTCTACCGTGTGTCCCCGGATAGGTGAAACGACTCTTATAAAAGACAAAAATTTTTTGATTTCAATTTTAATTTTTTGGGGTTCAGCCCTGCTTGGCTAAAGAATAATTTCTAACAAAATTTTAGTTCTGAAAAATTAAGCATGCCTTGGAAATTTCCAAGAAACCGGTTTTTCTATTGAGTAAATTGCCTTTTATGTGGCAAAAACGACAAAATGTTATTTGAAAAAGTTGTTCAGAATCAACATTTAGGTCCCTATACCAAATTTCAAAATCATAGATCAACTTTAATTTTTTTCATTTATTTTTATGTTTTATTTAACAAATCAAAGAATTTCATTTTGAAACAATGACTGGCATGGAAAAACCAAATTGTACCCATAGCAATAGCAATTTGTCAATATCAGTCTTTGTTACAAATGAAATTCTTTGACTTGTGAAATAAACATAAAAGTAAATGTAAAAGATCAAAGTTGGCCTATGATTTTGAAATTTGGTATGCGGGCCTAAATGTTGATTCTGAACAACTTTTTCAAATAACATTTTGTCGTTTTTGCCACATAAAAGGCACTTTACTCAACAGAAAAACCGGTTTCTTGGAAATTTCCAAGGCATGCTTGATTTTTCAAAACTAAAATTTTGTTAGAAATTACTCTTTAGCGAAGCAGGGCTGAACCCCAAAAAATTAAAATTAAAATCAACAAATTTTTGTCTTTTATAAGAGTCGTTTCACCTATCCGGGGACACACGGTATATTGAGGGTATTTGTTTCTCCCAATATTTGCCTCTCAAATCTCAATATTTTTGAGATTGGGACGCTAAGAGCTTGCATCTAACGAAGTTGTGAATTAAGAAACCAAAAAAGGAGTTTAAGAAAGCTAATAAAAATACCAAATTTGTACAAGATCGATAAAAATCTAATGCAGCTTTTTTGTAATTTCTACCATGTTCAAATGTTAATCATTGATTGTGGCTGAAATATTTTTTCATAGTATTTTCAGCATGATAATTTTTTAATTAATTAAATCTATCCGCCTTCTAAGGCTCAATTTTTCCTGAGAGGGAGGCAGTAGTTCTTGTTTTATTATTTTCAGGCCAAATTTCTGTTTATACATGAACACAGTAAGCTCGAAAAACCAAAAATTACCAAAGTACCAAATCAGTGGGTTAAATATAAATTGATTGTAGTTTTTTTTTTTTGTAATTTCCATCATCCCCAGATTTACAGATCTGATTGTGGCTGATGTTAGCAGATAAGAGCCAAATGTAGACAAAAAAAAATAGTTTAAGAATCCGAAGAAAACCAAATCTTCACTAAATGGGGTTATAACTAAAATATAAGGGAGCTTTTTCGTAATTTATAAAAGCTCCAAAATTAAGTTCTATTGGGGGTATTTTCTAGTAGATTTTCAAGAAAATTATTTCAAAACTTAAGCTGACCGTGAGAATTTGGTAAATTGAATCTGTTTGTCTCTCAATATTTTGTCTCTCTCAATATTTGTCTCTTTCAATATTTGTCTATCAATTAAAGTCTCAATATTTTCGAGATTGGGACGCTAAGAACTTTCATCTTACCAAGTTTTGAATTAATTTAATTAATTTAATTTAATTAATTAATTTAACGGCTGCTTCACAGCAGTCGTTAAGTTATGTCAGAGGCCCTTGAGGCTACTTGAAAACTTCTGACACTTGGGCTTTACCACAGCCATACAATATTTATTTATTTTTTGAATTAAGAAACCAAAAAAAAAAAGAGTCGAAGAAACCTAAAAATACCAAATTTGCACAAACTTGAGTCGTAAATAAACATTTAGTACAGCTTTTCTTTGTAATTTCTACCATCTTCAAATTTTAATTTTTGATTCTGGCTGAAACATTTTTCAAAATATGGCTTCAACTTGTGAATTTTTAAGCTGTTCCCCTTCTGTTGTGAAGTTAATTTGTTGTTAAGGTAAATCTGTTCCCCCTCTAGGGCTGAATTTTTCTGAGAGGGTAGCAGTAGCTTTTGTTTAATTATTCAGGTCAAGACTTAAGTTCAAAGAAGAAGAGGAACTGCAAAAAAAAAATTCTCAAATTTGTACCATCAGTCGTTTAATCACATTAACCGAGTGTAGTTTTTTTTCAATTTCTACCTTTCACATATTTTCAACTCGATTGAAACTCGAAAATTTCATCGATTTTTCAGAAAATTTGCTCTAAATGTCATCTTATTATGGTATTTGGTAGAAAAATTTCCTTCTTTTAAGTTTATACATATCATGTTTTTGGCCGGGGATTTCGATTTAAAAAAGAATTGTTTCAAATTTAACATTCACCCAAATGATTTTATCAACTCCAGACCATTCTAATATGAAAAAACCTATCATAGTAGGCCGGTAGCATAGGGGGATAGCGTGCTCACGACTACAAGTCGCTGGGACTGCCACCGTTGTACAGGGTGTCAATTTGAAAACTTGCCACCCCCTATTTTTCCCTTAAACAATGTTTCTGAAAAAAATCCCGAGACAGGTAGATTTTATATTCGAGGGGGACACATGAAAAGCATGAATTCAATGTTCCTGCTTCATCCCCTTAGACAGGGTGACTACCCTGTTGAAAATTTCAAATAGCAGTAGGGGTTGAGTGATACATCATTTTTAGGGTATTTTGATTCTCTTTATGATGACACCAAAAAAAGGAAAATCCAACAACCGGTTCTCGAGTTATCAATTTTTCAAAAATTCACATTTCGATTAATATTAATTTACACAATAAATTGTAAAAAGAAGAAAAAGACTTCTTATTTTTGAAATTTCAAAAAAATTGTATGTCAAATGAAAATTTTCTTAAGCTGAGATCCTACGTGGTAAGGGTTTTAAGTCGCAGCTCATTTCAAAGCTAAGATAAGGCCGTTTTTTGTGACTTTCGCAAAATGATAATCTAATAATGGATTTTATCGTTTATCGATAAATTTGTTTTGTTGTTGCGGTTATTGCGGCTTTATTTTTGTGCCTAATTTGATTTGCTGCTCTATTCTTTCCGTTGTTATGTGTTTGGTAGTAAGCTAGCTATTAAGAAAAAATTACTGATTTCAACTGATATCAACAGTACGAAAAATGGTTTATTCTCTTCAAGAAAGAATTGAAATGATTTTAATATACGGAGAAGTTCTAAAATGTGCAAGAAGAGCGGCATTACTTTTTAATGAAAGAAACCAGGATCGTAACGTCAGTCATCAATACATTCTGGATCTAGTTAACAAGTTTGCAGACACTGGCTCACTGACGAATAAACAAAGGGAAAACCGACGTGTACTCGATGAAGCCGCTCAAATTGAAGTTTTGGGTACCTTTGCTGCTGAACCCACAATGTCATTACGTCAAGTATCACGGCAGACGGGTATAGGTATCCCATGAACATGAATAGGTAAGGAAAGTTTTGAAACTGCGTCCGTATAAAATGCAAATGGTACAAGAGCTCCATGAAGATGACTTTGATCGACGAACACAGTTTTGCGAAATCATGAGCGATGTCATTAATGTTACTCCTAATTTACTGTTGAACATTTGCTTCAGTGACGAGTGCACTTTTTTTGTTAATGGAAATGTCAATAAACAAAACTGTCCCTATTGGAGTGATGAAAATCAAACGCCATTATTATTGGCCCCTTATTTATCGAGGACAATTTGAATGGTGCCCTCTACCTCAACATGATCGAAGAGACCATCGAACCACTTATCAAGAACTATTTATTAAGAGCTACCACTTATTTAAGAGCTAGAAAATCAAGTTGATGATGCTGGTAATCGTATTGTGGAAGAAAAACTTTTGCACTTTCAACAAGATGGGGCTCCACCTCACTATTTCCTTCCAGTGCGACAGTGGTTAGACCAAAGATATCATGGCAGATGGATTGGCCGAAGGGGAGCAATTGAGTGGCCAGCGAGATCACCAGATTTCACTCCCTTGGACTTCTTTCTGTGGGGTCATATTAAATCGGTGGTTTACAAAACACAGCCTGCTGACGTAGATGACCTTAGGCGGAGAATAACAGAAGCGTGCCGGTCACTCACAGTTGAAGTGTTTCAGAATGTCAGGTCAGAGTTTCAAAACAGACTTTATTACTGCTTGGAAAAAAACGGACAACAATTTCAACAGTTTTTGTGATGATCAATAAAATATCAATTTCGAAGATAAATAGTTGCTTTAATGGAAGCTTTAACATAGGGTGCCACTCAACCCCCGTTGCCCTTTCCTACTTATCGATGGTGAACTGGCAATAAGTCCTATCTCAAAAAAGCAAATTGGTCAGGAAGCGAAAAAAACGTTATTTTTTTTAAATTTAGAATTTCCGAAACAAGAAAAAAATACGTATGTTTATTTTGTAACATATACTTAAATTTAGCAATAAATATTAATCACATGCTGAACGTGTATAATAGCAGATAGAACAATTTAACACAATAAACGGAAAATGCCTGAAATTTCAGATAGGACATATTAATTGCCAGTTCACCATCGTTATGATTTAGGGTGGGAAACCTGCCGTTGCTCTGGGTTAACTTAGAGTCGACCTAATAACTGAAATAACTCGTGAATGTGTCTCCTTCGGTAATAAAATCGAGATGTCTCGATTTCCATAATTTTCAAACAAGGCAATTTTTAGATTATTGAAAAATTGATAACTCGAGAACCGGTTGTTAGATTTTCCTTTTTTTGGTGTCATCATAAAGAGAATCAAAATACCCTAAAAATGATGTATCACTCAACCCCTACTGCTATTTGAAATTTTCAACAGGGTAGTCACCCTGTCTAAGGGGATGAAGCAGGAACATTGAATTCATGCTTTTCATGTGTCCCCCTCGAATATAAAATCTACCTGTCTCGGGATTTTTTTGAGAAACATTGTTTAAGGGAAAAATAGGGGGTGGCAAGTTTTCAAATTGACACCCTGTATAATATACAGTGAGCGACTAATTTTTTTTTTTTAATTACCAAGTCGAATGTTTCGAATGAAATCGAAATGTTTAAGAGTTGAGCTTTGAGGAAAATAAAACACAGATCAATTTTTAATTTAATTTCTTGTGGCGGTATATTTTTTTATACAGGGTGTTTCTTGGCTCAGTAATGATGACATTTTCTATTTTTTTTTTTTTTTTTTTTGATAGGATACCCTGTTTATTATTGTTGTATTTTCATATTTCCTGAGAAAATCAAATAAGAATGGTTTTAACAGTTGCAGTTTAAATTGAGCAGTTTAGGGGCTATAAACAAGTGAAAATAGCAATTTTCCATTTTGGAAGCATGCAGCTTACTTCGAAAACAGCTAAAGATAAGGAAAGCGGCTTGCATGTTCTCATCTGTGGAATCTTATTATGTGGATGAAATATTAATACGGGGTGATGAAAATTATTAGATTTACCATCACCCTGTATAAAAATTAAAATTAAATATGTTTTAGAGGATACCACATAAATATTTACCATTTTCCTGTGCCTTTAGTCGTTTTCAAGATAAACTGCTTTTAAAATGGAAAATTGTGGTTTTCACTTGTTTATAACTTCTATAAATTACTCAATTTAAACTCCAACTATATAAACCATTCTTACTGAGTTATCAAAATAAAATAATAACAGGGTGTCCCATTAAAAAAAGACAATGTTGTCAATATTGTGTCAAGGAACGTATAAAAAAAACGTCAAAAGACATTAAATTATATGTAAAAATTGACCTGTTTTTCGATTTTTCTGAACACTCAAAACTTAAAGATTTCTCGCCATTGATGTTTGTGGTTTAGTCAACTATTTATAAATTCAAAATTATGCTTTAAGTAAATACCTAAGCTTGTTCTCGAAGACAAAACTTCCAGAGTGGAGCGACTAAGTATATGCATTATCTATAAACAATCAGAGGAATCGTTAGAAATCATTAGGTAGCTTGAAAAAGGAAGAATCTGGCTGCGAATATTAACAACATAACACGAGATAAATTAATTTGGATAACAATCATTGATTATTACATAAAGCAGACGATTAGCACATTTCTCCTACAAAAAGAAAATGTTCCAAGATTGATATCTTCACATATTCGAGATGCTTTTGAAATTAACTAAATATAATAAAATAAAGATATCGGATCTCCTGCTGATGTGAAAAATGAACGACGTTACTGAAATATTCCATCAAGATAAGCGCCATCCACATTCGAAGGAACGCCCCGGCAAAGCGCAGGATTCCTCTAGGCCGCCGGATCCTTGATAATAATAACTCGGAAAACGTATAATATAAAACCTCCGAATATCTGAGACGACTCATTACTCATTCGATGAAGGGTCTCCTCTCTGTCTCTTTGGCCGAAACAAATGCCGCTCGGTGTCGTCGTCGCATGCTAGATGCTCCCATACATCAGCCCGTCCGTAATCTACGATGCTCACCTGTTATATTTAGAAATCGCAGACCGGCGTGTTGTTCAACGTCTTCTCCTTTGTTTTGTGAATAAACATTTCCGGCGATTTCGGTCTTATTTATCGTGTGTAACTGTCAAAATACAAGTCATTAGCTGTCATAATATGCTCGTATGATATTTATCTTCAGCGGTATGGTGATGTAGTCGCTGATTTTGCTTCCCGCCGCTTATATGGTGAAAAAAATATTATTGAGTATGGTATCAGGTTCAGAATTAAGACTGGTTGATAAAACCCATCAACATGATGTGTGTATAATACCTGACTGTAGTATATGTATAGATACCTCATAGACTTGATTCAGTATAATCGGGTCGATTATGTATGGCCTATAATACATTACCGTTAGAGCGTTGATTGAAAGCCCTAATATACGGTCCTTCAAGCAACGGTTAGAGTAACGTGGCGTTAATTTAGCTTAGTTTCAATAACATAAAGCTATACTACTACGAAAATTCGTCTAGTGATGATGATGGCAATAATTATAAAAAATTGTACAAGGAAGTCAAATCTGCCGCGAAGTCCCGAATCCTCGCGTTCTTTCTGTTAGTTCCAGAAGGTTCAAGTTTCTGGAAGCTCGTTCCTTGATCTAACATCGCTACGCGGTAACAAATCCTTCATGATTGGTTGGATGATATACGATGAGTTCCAATAATAACCAATCGCTGTTCATTGGTAATTCAGCGGTCAGAAAATTTTGTTCAAATTTGTAAATGTCCTCTGCATTTACATGTTCTGCTGCGCTACAGACACTGAAGAAATTCATTATGACTTCATTGCCCAATAGTCTTTCTGATGCTATTCAGTGCGCAGAATATCAAAGCACAGAATAGTTCGAGTCTTTCCACTAATTTCTGTGTAAATTATTGTAAGGAAGAAACAATCGCGAAGTATGTACTCTGGTTTCATGTTTGTTTAAATTCTCGTTTAATTACATGGCCAGTCAACTGATTCGCGACAGTTCTAGCTGACATGGAAGGAAAGTCTAATTCTAATTCCATGCATTTTGAAAGCGCCGAATGTGAGGGGTCAGATCATTCTACGACTGAAGCCACCAGTGAAACGTCCAGAATATTCGAGAATTACACGTCATGCGTGTATATAAGAGCGCCGTGTCAGCAGCTACAGTCAGTTAAGCTTGGAACAAGTTCAGATTGGAACTTGGAAAACTACAGAATACATAATAGTGAAGAGTAGCGGTGAAGGATAAGAAAAAAGGTTTTGACAAATGAAGTGAAATCAAAGTGAAACCTAGAGAATAGTTTAGGAGTGTTTAGTAATGTATGTAAATAATAATAAGGAACTGATTATTTAGAATTTGGAGTTAAGAATTTGAAACAATAAAAGTAAGAACGTTTCATTATATTTTTCATGAAGCGTCCATACATGAGAATAACTGAGGTTAGGATTAATTCTTTGGAAAATGCTCCTCCACTTATTATCACCCCTCTGCAAAACTGCATTAAAAAAATTTCAGTCTTTTGTCAGAAAATTAATTGACATTTAAGTTTCTGGTTTACCTGGCGCCCAAATTATGTTTTTCCAAATTATAAAAATCTTTAGATTTTGGTTTTGCATTGGTGGGATTTAGAATTTTGTGAGTCAGCGCATGGCCCGATTTTCGTGCTGGAAGATATCAAAGGTTTTCTCTAAGTCACTGTGAAGGTAATTTCAAGTACGTAATTCAAAATGATGGATTCTTCATTTTCTTGAAGAATTTATCGGCCAAACCAGCTCATTTTTCTGAATCTTCTGGGGCCAAATATTGCACACGTTTCAAATGATGAGTATATTTGACAATGTTCACGTAAGTTGCGTCAACCACTTGCCGGAGAATCTAAACAAACCAGCAATGCTTCTTGTGTTTCATGATGAATTTTCCTCGATTTTATGAGATTTTAACAGTACCCACGGTCCACAAGCAACTGGCTCCAAAGCAATGAGATTCCACCTCTCGATGTCAAGAGGTGGATAAGCCAACGTGATACTCCTCTGGTGAGTATCACGGTTAACAGGTATCACGGCTAAGTATCATGTCCGCCAAAACAGGCCACAGGCCTTAAACCGCTATAGGCGGCACAACGACCCCTGGAGGTACATCAATCCTCTGATCGACCTCAGAGGTGATGACCGAGGCACGGGGTGGGCTTAACCATCTGATCCCCTTGATGAGGTATCACTATAATATAAAAACCTTTTTGACTTTCATAAAACTGGACTTTGACGCAAATCGTTGTATGTATTCGGCTGGGTCTTAGAGGGCTATGGCGTTGTAGCTTTCGTTCACCCCTATTTAACGAATCAAAATAGGTCAAAAAACACAGGCTTACCTAGCTATACAGGCACTAAGTACTGCGACCTAGGTTATCATTCGGTTCCAGAAAGCGCTCGGTATTGAACCTTGGTTTTTGTTTTTATGCAAACCTTGTCAAAGAACGTGCTTGGTCAATTAAAAATTATCGTAATTTGATCAAGGACGTTACAAATACGAAGGATGTACAATAAGCCTGAATTACTTCTCAGGATTAGGGGATTAGGAATACCAACTTCCATATTTAGTGAGGACATTTGGTTTCTGTCAAAATGTTTTGTTCTCTATCTCGTAATAAGCTATTTTAAGAAGGAAGACGCAGCTCACCGTAATCGTAAGCTCGTTGCGTTGAGTGACATTTCCAAACCTTCTTGCTTGAAAAATTTTTGGTCTTAGGCTTAGATATTAGATTTTTTTCAAAAAATTTTAGACATTCTTTTCAGCAAGACATTTTTGGGGAGCCATGGATTCCTTGGTAAGCAACATAATAGGGACTTTTCTGACTTTTTTTGAGTTTTTAAAAAAGTGAGGTCTACCTGCTTTTAAAGTCTTGAAATCTACTGAATGAGGATTTAATATTATAAGCACACTAATTAGGTCAGACGTTTTGAGAAGAAACGAAATATTGAGGATGGCGATCTTTTACAAGGCACCAGAACCAGCACACACGCATAAAATTTCCAACCGGCTTGAAAAAATTATTTATTAATTTATTTGCTTGTTGTAAATAAAAATAATATAAAATGTTTGTAGTTACTTTTTGTCGTATAGCTTGAAAGCATTTTTGAATTACGTCGCTTCAGTTTAACATTTCTTCATAGAACAGGAAACCAAAGAAGAAATGGTGCCGGTTTATTCCATATACCTTGTAAGGAAGTAAAGATGAAATAATTGACGATGCAATTAATAAACTTTCATATAATAATAATAATTAGTAAAGCAATTTAAAAATTACGAGACAGATAGCCAATTAAATGAGTTCTGTAAGGTAGGTATTCCTATGTAGCATCAAGAGGAGAATGAGGCAGTTTTTTTGCTCGGACGGAGCTTTTGTACCATATATTATTAATTAAGAGTTAAAGACAATGCCGTTCGTTACCTGAGCCGCGCTTAAATAATTGAGCTCTGCGAGAGCGATGTATGTCCCAAAAACCAGAGGAAATAATTATGCTCTGTCTGGAGCTACTTGGGTCGAATTTAAAAGTATAATTGATATATATTTAACAGAATTTATATCACCGCCTGTTTGACATAATACAATTAAATTTAAATTTATAATTAGAGAGGCCGGTAATTTAAAAAAGCCAGTTTATTACGTAAAATTAAAAATTATGTGTATTAATTGCATCGGAGTGAGTTTGTAGAACATTTGCAATTAAAATTCTCAGGGCTTATAAAATAATTACCGGACTCTTATACCACTAATTAAGAGGTGAACACATTTCGCCTGAAAGGGTTACGTATTACACCAGTAAAAAGTTGGATTCGAATATAATATTCTCAACAATCTAGACGCTTAATAATAATTATTTAATTCAAGTTAAGTGTAAAATATTATAAATCAATTCATTAATTATAGTAAATTTGTCAACGATTTTCATACATGAAAAGAGAAAACTGACGTTAATTATTTGTGACAGCGGTAACACTTATTGCGGTAGGTAGGTACCTACTCGACTTATAGAGCAGATATATAAATTGCAATAATAAATAAAGCCGTAACAACTTATAGAAAACGTAGATTTTTTGTGTAAACTTCAGTAGGAGAGCTAAATAAACTTTCAGTGAGAAACCAGTCGAGTTAAACGAACGATTCAAGTTATTGTTTGCTTTATTCATTAAAGCCGCCGTTTCGGGTTTATGCTAATTTTCGTCTACATTGACGCATACAAATTTGTATTAATTATAGCAGTGTTGTGGCTGGTTGGTTCCTGCATTAATTATGGTTATGAATTGTTGTTTTCGTGGTTCATGGTTGCTGTGAAGTGGTGTTGAAAGCTTACATGGTTCACTGCCATAACTGACCTTTCGACGATTATCACTTATCACTTGGAGCTATCGTTATTATAAAGACTGCTCTGGGTAGGTATTGTCGACAACAGTCGAAGTGGTGGGAAATATTATCGGAAAAAATAAGTTGCCTAAGCCTGAGTAATTAGAACTTATTGTCCAGGTATGACTCATCTCTTATTAACGATAATTTTAAAAGATTCTAGAATAATTGATATATTTAACTGAAAAAAAACAATTGAAAAGAAAAACTTTAATTATCCTTTGATGGCTATTACGTAAATATAATTTTCCGACGTTTACGAAAAACGCATACAGGATGGATATTTTAAAAGCTACTTCAGCGTATATCTGAACGGTATAACTTTATGTTATTAACATCAAGGAGGACAAAAAAATGCTTCCAGCAAATATTTCAAAAATGTTTCAAATTAGTATTTTTGGATACTAATTAGTATACAGTGTATGTGTCACAGGCATGGTACACCCTCTTTTTTTCTTTATTTTTTGAGATAACTTTTTGAAATTTGGTACGTCGCATATTCTCGACAGAGCGCACTTTTTAGCAGAAAATGGAATTTTTTTCCACATCCGGTTTTTCCGGAAATGTTACCAACTTTTTATTTTTAAATGGGACACCCTATATATTATTATATTTTTGGATTCTATACATTTGTACGAATCCAACAATACCACATAAGTACCATTTTAAATGTCAAATTTGTTTTTATTTAATTTTTTATTTCTCAATTATAGTGTGCCATGACTTCAGTTGTGTTCGTCACAGATGCAAAATGGGTACACCAAAATGTCCCTTATTGAGAGTACTAGTAGATGGTACCTCGGTACTAATATGGTACCATTTGAAAAAAATGAATACGGCTCAAAAAATCATTCCGGTGCGCATAATTTATCCATAAATCACTTCATTTAGTACTTTGAACAGAAATTCGATTTTTCTAGCATTAGATGATCCAATTGAAGTAAAACGAAATAGTCATTGGCACACTATAATTGAAAAATAAAAAAATGGTACTTATGTGGTATAATTAGATTCGTACAAATGTATAGAATCCAAAAATATGATAATATATAGGGTGTCCCATTTAAAAATAAAAAGTTGGTAACATTTCCGGAAAAACAGGATGTGGGAAAAAATTCAATTTTCTGCTAAAAAGCGCGCTCTATCGAGAATATGCGACGTACCAAATTTCAAAAAAATATCTCCAAAAATAAAGAAAAAAAAGGGGGTGTACCATGCCTGTGATACACACTGTATTTTGATAAATTTGGATATTTACATTTTCGTAAAAAAAAGCGGAATAGTAGGCTTAATTCTATCCATCACCTGATCTCACGACGCTATAGATTTTTTTAGGGATATTCTGACATTTTGACAAAAAATATATTAGAAGATAGAGCAACTCCGTTGAGCTTACGGCGAATTCTTAAAAAAAGCAGAAAGCTGTATGGAGAGGGTTTTGATTACCTGGAGATGGTAGAGATCTCCACATGGAGATGGATGACAGCTCCGTAACAGAATAACTTTGTGTATTGTTTTTTTTTTCTAATTTCATTTTTAGCTTTCGTCTTTTTAATAATAAGTTACTTTTTTTATTAATTATTTGAAAATTCTTACTACTTTTCATAATACCCTGTCCCTGTATATCTCTATTATAAGAAACAAATTTTCCCTAAAATGAATATTTAGAAAGTTTTGCTTTTTTATATGATACCCTGTACGTCCAAGCGAAAATCTAAGCATAGTATCCGAGTTTTCTCGCAAAGCAAAAATTTGTTACAAAGAATGGCGTTTTTTCCCAAAATGTTTTGTTCCCAAAAAAATTCCCAAAAACCCCATCCGTGGACTCACTGCAGGTATAAAGTATTCGCCACTTCATTGTTAGTGACATTTGGCATAGTAAAATTTGGCAGCTTTTGACGACTTACTTATTTAGGTCTACAAAAACAAAACATAATCAATTTATTTGAATAATAAACAAGATATAGCCGATTGCGAACCAAAGAGGCTGCCGACGACAGAGAGTGCTTGGGATGAAATTACTCACACAGAAGTCAAAATATCCATCAGGAAAATGGCCAATAATAACATGGCAAAAAGACCTGACATTGCGGAAAAAACTCGGGAATGTAGGCATTAGGCAACTTCTTACACAACCTGTTCAACGAAACCCCTAAAGATGAAGTACCTTGAACATGGAGAAGAGTCACTTAATGGTACCGTTTTACAGAAACAAAGTCAACACAACTGTGGCAACTACCGTGATATAAAACTGATTTCCCACACCTTCAAAATCTGGAACGAAGTGCTTAATGAAAAACTGCGTCTGTTGACCAACCACTAAAAACATCAGTGGTGATTCGTAACCGGGAATATCAAAGACTTATATCACATTCACACCATCTGAGGCCTGATGGCATCATGCAGAGTCAGAAAGAAGGCTCTGCACATGCTATTTGTAGACATGAAGGATGCAGATTCTTGAACAATGTCAAGATGAGGGTGTACATGTACGAGGAGTTCTGGATGAGTGTCGCCGTTCAGGAGTTATCCAGGGCTCGGCCCTTACTGCCGGAATCCAGCTCCAGCAACCTGCGCCGTGGAAGTTCTGATTTACAAAGACCCGTTCTCCCTACTAAGCAACACAGGAAAAATTGTGATCAGCTTTGGATTATGACTAGAGGATTCGTATGGGGAGAAGACGGAACACACTTATTGCAACTTTTCAAAGCCTCCTTTCTGTTTCACTATATAGTATCAGTGCCTAGGCATCAAAGGAAAATAATGAAAAGTAACAAAACGCAGTTAGACCGACGGTGCAGAGTGCTGCCGATCAAGAAGCAATAATCTCAAAAAATAGACGCTGCAGAACTGAAAATGCTTTTAACAATGTTGAACTAAGTGCCGCCGAACATCTAATACCCAGAAAGTCAAGACTTTTGGACAAGCTATTCGAGGCGAGCCGGAGGTGGTATAGCCATTTCATGAGAAGACCTGACGAACATATAACCGGGAAGGTCCTGGAGCTTGATTTAGGACCAAGGAGACTTGACAGACCAGTGTTGACGTGAATGTCTGTTATCAGAAAGGATAATAGGTAAGGTATACACAGCTGTCCCAGAATGAAGGGGACAAACTGCAAAGGTAGAATATTTAAGATAAAAATACAAAAAGTCATAATGAACCTACCCTTTAAATTGAATATTATCGAAGTTACGAAGAGTGTTCAATGTATAAAAAAAATATATTTTTTTGAATATCTAACTCCAAAACGGCTGCATAGTTTTTTATGAAATTTTTTATGTAGTTTTTATATTTATTACTCTAATAATTATAACAGAGATAATCACGTGTGTGTGATTTGAACCAGGGACGCACGCTCCAAATTTTACACCCCCAATTTCTAGGGAACAGGATAAATTTTGGTTTTGACATACTTTTCCAAAAGCTAGACATTTCTGGTACAAAAAAGTCTTGTAAGGTTTGGTAGGTAAATTATCAACCGTTGTTGAGAAATGTACGATTAAGACATTCGAGAAAGAAGAAAGTACTCCTTAGGTTTTTCGGCAATGTTTTTCAACTTTTGAAAAAATTTACAGATTTGATGACGTGAGCCTTAATTCTTCTTCTTGAGACACCCCTAGCATGAAAAAAATCTTAGTCACGTTACCTAGCGCTATAAGCTCAATTTTTAATTTTTTATTTTTTTTTAAACTTGATTAGGTATGTAAATATTACTGAACTTTCACCTATTCAATTGTGCTTATCTCAAAAACTATCGAGAATTTATCTACCAAAAACTATGCTTTTCTTGTACCAGAAATGTCTAGCTTTTCTAAAAAAAATGTCAAAACAAAAATTTATCCAGTGGCGTAAAAATTGGGGAGTAAAAAGTGGGGCCCTCTCTATCATATGTCCCTGGTTCAAGTTATAATAATTAGACTGATTAATAGAAAAGCGACACAAAAAATTTCATAGAAAAATATTAAGCCGTTTTGGAATTATTATACTTACAAAAAAATGTAATTTTTTGGAATATTGAACACCATATAACTTCGTTAATACTCATTTAGAGGGTAGGTTCATTATGACTTTTTGTCTTAAAATCAAGTAAATATCCTACTTTAGAAGTTTATCCGCTTTATTCTGGGACACCTGTAGATTACTGGGACACCTTTTCAGATTATCAATCAACCACAAATACACAAATTTGCCTCAGCTTAACCTACTTCGTATTTCTTTTAAAATAACCGAGATCCCTTATACAGGATGAGTCATTGATATGGGAAAGTTCGATTACACCTATATACCATTAAAGATATCGAAATGAACCAAAAAGTGCTGTAAATGGGAGGGTAAAGTGCAGTTTGTAAAAATATTTTCAGATACACAGGTGGCCTAATATCGCTGTACGCCATACAACTTTGTTATTTTAAATAGGACACCCTCTATATTATTACATCTTTAGATTATTTGAGAAAAGTAAAAAAGAATGGTTTGTAAAGTTGAAGTTTGTAATGAGCAATTTATGAGTTATAAACAAATGAAAATCGCGATTTTCCATTTTCAAAGCAGCTTTTCTTAAAAACAGCTCAAGATAGAGGAAAACGGCTTACATGTTCCTATCTTAATTTTCAATTTGGTATCCTATCATGTAGCTGAAATTTATATACCGGGTGATGAAAATAATCAAATTTTTTACCACTCTGTATAAAAATTTCATCCATCCAATAGGATACCGCTTGAAAAATTAAGATAGGAACATGTAAACCGTTTTTCCATATCTCGAGCCGTTTTCAATATAAGCTGCTTTGAAAATGAAAAATCGCGATTTTCATTTGTTTATAACTCATAAATTGCTCATTACAAACTTCAACTTTACAAACCATTCTTTTTGACTTTTCTCAAACAATATGAAAATGTAATAATATAGAGGGTGTCCTATTTAAACTAACAAAGTTATATGGCGTACAGCGTTATTGGGCCATCCTGTGTATCTGAAAATAATTATACAAACTGCACTTTACCCTCCCATTTACAGCACTTTTTGGTTAATTTCCATATCTTTAATGGTGTAGGTGCAATCGAGCTTTCCCATATCAATGACTCACCCTGTATACATACAAAAAGAGACAAGCTATTGTGTAGATGATATAAAGTTTGTATTTTGAATTATTTGATTTTTGTTGACTTCAGTATCCACTTAGGTGAGAAGGTACCTACCTATAAAAACAAAAAAATAGCAAGTTTTATAAAATATGTTCCAAATTAATAATAATGGACTACTTATAAGTATGGCTTGTCCACTAAGTGTTGTCCGGTGAGATGCCACAGTGATCCTGACTATAATAAACGATTTGATTTTTTATGTTTTAATTCGTACTAATTCCAATTATTATAATTGTACGAATCAAATCAATTATTGTATTATAATATTTATATTATAATAATAATAATAAATATTATAATTAAAATATATATAAAATAAAATATATGTCAATTATTATAATTTTACGAATTAAAACACAAAAAAATCAAATCGTTTATAGTCAGGATCAGTGTGGCATCTCACCGGACAACACTGAGTGGACAAGCCATAGTTTCAGTCTATGCGACTATTTAAAAATATTTAAAGAATTTGTTTTTATAAACATTTTATAATTTTTTGTTACTTATTTTTTATAAACTTATTGCAATTTTTTATTTAATAGACTTAACAAAAATTGACTATAAGTAGGTAAAATAAAAGTGAATCGAGTTAAATAGTCACCCAGTATAAAAATTATGACCGGGATTTCTTCATCCAATTAGCTTAGTCTCTCATATTTTATTTATTTTTCTATTGTTAAACTTAATCGTTTCTAACACTTTGAAGTGGTTGAACGAGAATAATTTCTTTTTACGTCCTCACTAACACTTACCAAGGTCGCTGCGGTAGAAGATTCATGATGAGAAGCCAGCTGTTTGTTCGCGTTTGTTTCATCAAGTACCTTAAAATGGCCAGCTAATACGCTCGGATCGGATATCCCTTATAGTCAGTTAAGATTATTTTAAATCCACAAAACTGCGACATAAAAAATTAAAATTAAAAAGAAAGTGTTTCCCATGTACCCAGAAAAACTGCCGTATCATTATACTATTATGATACATTAGAATAATTAGAAGTGGTGTCGGTGCCAGTATAAAATAAAATAATCGCAAAAACTTATGGCCAAAACCTCGTATAATGGTTAAATAATGACTCACTGTTTAGGAATCTGAGCAAAAGAGGATGAGCCTACTAACTAATTAAACAACTTTTTGTCTATTCTTTAGAGATATTAATAATTATGTTGTTTTCATGGCTCATGTGTAGCAAATTGCCCTCTCTAATTACATCCCGTCTTACGAAAGATAGAACTTGCTAATTAGGTCAATTTATACTTCTATATGTAGGTACTTACATATACACTCTGCATTGAATATAATATGCTATTAAATCTTGGTGGTGATTTTAATTGTTTCATATCTTAATATAATGAGCATAGAAGTTACGCCTTTTCGGACCACCCAACTAATATTTATATAGAGATAAACGCATGCAGGCAGGTGTCAGCTGCATGGAAACGCAGGTAATATTCCCTCATCTGTCAATGATTTGTCATAAAAATTAATCTGAAATTTATAAAGTGCACATCCTACTTTGATGATAAAATTACCGAGTATTTTTATTGAAACGTCTCATGCGAGCTGTAATTTATAGAATGGATGTAGTTATTAAATTAGTAAGGCTTTCAGGTGCTTATTGAGATCGCTACGGTATTAATTTGATATTTCATGTTGTTGTTCCATTTTGTATTAATTATGCAAAATTTATTGAAATTTATTCCACCCGGGGAACACATTTAAGTATAATGTATCGAAATTATCGATCGATTATTACCGTGCTATTGAAACATCAGTCACTTATGTCGATTAGGAAAAATTATCATTTTTATAGCTTCTAAACTTTATTTAGGTATTATTATTATTATTATCTAATTTATTCATTCAGTCTTCAACTTGACTGATGGCTATTTCTATCTTCATTGGGATTAAGCAATTAAGCAATAATTACTTAAAAGTGGTACCAATTCCAATTATAGAGTCCTCCTAAACTATGTACCACGTTTCTATTATGACACTTTCCTGGAGTTTTCCGAACAGATTCTGCTCTTGACATCCTGGAATTGCACATGGCTTTCACAATCTTTGCTTATTGTTCCAGTAGCTCCCATTATTATGGGTAACACACTGGCTTTCGTGTTCTATATACAGCCGCTGTATCTCGATTTGAAGGTCTTTGTGCTTATGGAGTTTTTCGGCATTCTTGTGAGGAACCTTGTTGTCTGCAGGTATGGAGACATAACGATGTCCGGGTTATTTGCTGGTATATGTCTATATATTAGTGTGTACTGTATGTTCCACAAAAGTGTGACACGCTGATTGTCTTCAACTGTTGCCGGTATGTGGTCGTACCATTTTGGGGTTGTAGGGATCCCGTAAAACTTGCATTATGTTATAGTGCAATTTGGAGCAAATTTTGTCAAACCTGTTGATGTACTCCTTTTTCGCTAACACAGGGCACCCAGACGTTAAATGGTGAATAATTTAACTGTATATTCTCTGAATAACCTACACTTTTCATCAATTTCCTTTCGTTTCCGACCTTCTTCAGTTTCTTTCCTAAGTTACTTGTCCTGATCTTTAGTTTGTTATTCTTCCACTGTTTGCTATTCGCAATTTTTCAACTATCTTTCTTCGATCTGATGAAGACGTCTTCCACCTTTAATCCCCTATCAGTTCAGGAAACAAAAACTAAACGCAACCACAGGCACAGCCAAGGCAAAGATATTGTTTTTGCCTGTCAGTTTGCTCTTAGCTACAGTTCTTGTTCGCCTATAGTATTTATTTTTGACCAGGTCCTTCATGTTTCATCTTCTAATTCGATTGACTCATCCACTCCCAGATATTTGTACGTGTCTCTGGGGTTTAACTTCTTGTACCTTCTCACAATTCAGCAAAAATCTTGTGCTCCATGTCTGCATCGTCTTCTCAATAAATTTGATCACATAGTGGTATCTATTAATTTGGTAGATTCGTAAGACCTCTCGCAGCCAGAAGTGAGGCACGCTATCAAAGGCCTTACAATAATCTATCCATGCAAGGCCTATAGAGACTTTCGTTTGTGCTTGCAATGCTCAAATATTGCTTTGCTGAATAGCAGAGGTGATGTTCACAACCGCGACTTCCTTTTTGAAGCCCCTCTCTGCTCCTCGGGGAACAAGTCATTTTTCTGAAGGTGTTGATAAACTGGCTCGCTTACAATAATAGACGTGAGGTTTTTGTACATGGAATTTGGGAATGTTATGGGGGTCTGTAGTTTCAGGAGCTTTCGTGTTGCTGTTTTTGGGTAGGTATGAGGAATATATTGCCTAACGTGAATCATTGTGTTACTATCGTTACATATTTCCTTTATCAATATGCATAATGGTTGTATATAATATGTATGTATATATGTTATGTATGTATGTTTCTTTTTTTTTATTTATTAAAAAAATTACTCTTCAGTAATTATTTTTAATGGCGGTAATTATCATAATTATTATTACTATACTTAAATGGTTGTAGCCAGCGGCAAAACGCTTTTGAGCAAACTTTCTCTGTTTATACACTACTTTCGTAAAATTTTGTGAAGCTTTGATGGACAATTATACAACAAAATATATCTAGTGTTACCCTTATCTAAATAATTACCATTTTTGAGCAAAAAAAAAAAAATAAAAACTGCTGCTTCAGCCCATTTTCAGCCCATGAAGACCTGAAAACTCAACTCTGCGTCATTCCCTAAGCGACAATAATGAAGAATCTTGCAGTAACTCATGATTTTCTCTCGATATCAACGACTGTAATAAAAAAAGATTTAAATTTGATGGAAATTCCTGTAAATTTGTTACGGATCGGTTTGCGTTTTACGTTATAGAACTTGGCTGTTTGTATATTCACAGTCACAGTCGACTAGAGTTGACATAAATCCCGGATCATTGTCGTGCATCAGAGGAAACAAAAGCGAGCGCTGTCACAGCCAACTCGGCTCAAATCTCGAATCGGTTTCGGATCCGTCAAGCTTGCATGTCGTTGTTCCATTGTTACGGGATTTTGATGGATTTCCTTCAGATAGACCCGCTGATTCCGTAATTGGTGAATTTTAAGCGGGACCCTGTATGTTATTAGGACCTTTTTACTCAATAATCTTATCTGATTTCCCGGCCAGCTGTAGTTTCTTGATATACGGAATAACCAATCATGCATCAGTTTTATCTTCTATTCTTTTATAATTGGGACGTTTGTGAGGATATTCACTTATTAACATGATTAATATTTATTTTTAAGCCGCAGGTTATTAATAATGATAATTATTATTGTTTCCTTTTATAATATTTTTTCGGTATTTGTCTCTTTGTTAGCGCTATGGGCATTGATGCAGAACACACATGTGACGGCTTGTTTCTAACCGTAACAAGCCAAATTAATGGAAGGATTATATTTTCTAATTTATGATCCTGCTTCTATGCCAGGAAAATTGTGATATAGGTATACATACCTACTAGTGTAGAATAGAAAAATTGGCAAGTAAATCCAGGGCTATTTGAATCATTAAATTCGTATGAAAAATTGTCATTTGTAATATTATTATAATTACTTATACAGGGTGTCCGGTAAGTACCTCCTAATCTCTCGGGGGCATACAGGGGAGGTCAAAAAAAACCTAGTCTGTCATAATAAAAAAATTCCTAAAGTGTCCCCAAACGGAGATATGGAGCCCTAAAAGGGTGCCCCGCAATTTACTTTTTTGGCTCTAACTTTTGAACCGACCTGTATAATTGGATGAAATTTAAATTCTTTATAGAGGCCACAAAGAGCCATCAGGCCATATTAAAGTCGATGTTTGCCGTCGTCAGGGAAGTCAGGAACGGACTTACCATCATACTCGTCGAGCCAAAATTTTGACAGGTGTCACTTTACAGAGCTAAAAACTATTTTTTTGAATAGTCTAATACTTCATCTTTAAAAAAGGTGCTCTTAATTTATTTCGGTAAAACTGACCGTTTTCGAGATAAATCGGTTTTTAGGAATGCGAAACACTAAAAAGTTACTAATGCTAAACACAAACAGGTAAAAATCAGGTTCTTGTTGATAAACCTACCTACACAATGGATTGCTATTGACGGAACTTGGTAAAATTCGCATAAAAGTCGATTTATCTTGAGAACCGTTAGTTTTATCGTATTAAATTAAGAGTACCTTTTGTGAAGATGAATGACCAGCGTATTTAAAAAATAAGTTTTTAGCTCTGTAAAATGACACCTGTCAAAACTTTGACACAACGAGTGTGGTGGTAAAACCGTTCCTGACTTCCTTGGGGACGTCAAACATCTACTCTGATATGGCTTGATGAGTCTTTATAGCCTCTATAAAAAATAAAAATTTCATCAAAATATACAGGTCGGTTCAAAAGTTAGAGCCAAAAAAGTAAATTGCGGGGCACCCTTTTAGGGCTCCATATCTCCGTTTGGGGACACTTTAGGAATTTTTTTTTTATGACAGACTAGGTTTTTTTTGACCTCCCTTGTATGCTCCCGAGAGATTAGGTGGTACTTACCGGACACCCTGTATAAGCTTAGCTACAAATTATTATCTGTTGATGTTGCCCTTTCTCTTTTCCAATATCTCCCAGAACACGTTTACCAAAATCGACTTCAGACGATTTTCACTATAAATTTTGAGCTTACCCTATAACCACCAGAAGTCTAATCAACCTTTAATATACAGTACTTTAATGATTGATTCAAACTTTATGCAGTTTCTCAGTACCAAATTTATGCCGATATCGTCATTCATCAAGAAGAGACAGTTCCTTTTGCTTGAAGTCCTGCAAAAACTGCCACAAGATGTTCAAAGATGGCTCAAGTTTGAGGTAAATTGATTTCTTTTTTCATCATGAAATGAAGTTACCGAATCTTGAATCCTGCAGAAACTGCCACAAGATGCTCAAAGATAGCTCAAGTTTCAAAGATGGCTCAAGTTTGAGGAAAATTGATTTTTTTTCATCATAAAAAGAAGTTACCGAATCTAGAATCCTGCAAAAACTGCCACAGGATGTTCAAAGATGGCTCAAGTTTCAAACATTGCTCAAGTTTCAAAGATGGCTCAAGTTTGAGGAACACTGAATTTTTTTTCATCATAAAAAGAAGTTACCGAATTTTGAATCCTGCAAGAACTGCCACAGGATGTTCAAAGATGGCTCAAGTTTGGGAAATTTTTTTTTCATCGTTAAAAGAAGTTACCGCGGATCTTATGAACTGATCAAAGGGGATTGTTCTTAAACATCTTTTTTGACCAATAGATGTTGCACAAAAACCTTTTATACTGTCACATTAGTGTTCTTTGTAGTGTTATTTGGTATCCATTGACTCCATTTTTTGATTCTAAGTTCCCCTATTTTATCCTCTGAAACGCCTTTTTATTTCCCCTTGCAAGAATGGTAAGGACAAAGAGTTGTGGCATGAAAACAAGTTAGCATACCCTTGCGATTGTCTCAAGTTATTCATTTATACTGTTGAAAAAATAAGAAACCATTTTCTTGTAACCAAAAAGTTAATTTTTGAAGATTTTTACATCACATTTCTGACCATGTTTGTTTGAGTATGACGACTTTGTTTTGCAATAAGTTGACACGTAGATTTGAATTTTATCCATGTTTTCCTGAATTTCATAAAAGTAAATCCCAAACTTATAGTTATCTACCTTGGAAAAAACGAGAGGCGTCTGCCCTATCGCTCACAAATAAGTAAGAAAAGTGACGCTAATTCTGACGGACTCTCCAGATAAGTCTTGAAAAATTAAAAAGAGTGTGACGGAATTCTAACTCCATCTAACGTGACCGGTCTCTACAGCTTGTTTATACATAAGTTTATACATAAGTGTTGTTTTTGAGATAATGTAGCAGGTGAAGTACTAAATAGGCAAAGTAGAAGTTAAAAATTTCATGGACAAACTATCCAAATCGCCGACATTTGTTTTTTAATTTAAAATTATAAGCACTGCTGGGGAATCCCTATGACGCTCTGAGAGCGGTGCATGATCGAAGACAACAATTCAGGTTGAATTTGACGGGGCAGGTTGTATTCGTTTCCCAGAAAGCACACCCTTCGAATGCTGCTCTTCCAAAGTGATGCGGTTTTATACATGAAAGAAGTCTAAAACAAAGTGGTATGAGGAGTAACGAGCTGAACTTGATATGGACGAGCTATTGCGGCTCGACGTGTATTTCTGCCTTGTTCTAGATGGGATCAAATGGGCCATATACCTATTACTTCCCATAAAAGAGGCTCGAACTAAGTATAGGGTTCGAAGTTTACTACTTGAAAAAACTATTTTATAAAAGATTAAATTCAATAACGGCATGTTGCTTGTAAGCCAACATTTTGATCCTAAACTTCCTAAATGTTTGGTACAATAGAAAAAATAAATAAATAAAAATAAATATTGATATACCTACAGGGTGTCCCAGCTTATTCGAAGCGGTCTCTGTAGGCCAAACGATGAAGTTTTTCAAAAAACTTTTTGCAAATTCATGTACAGGATCACAATGGCCATAATTTAAAATTATTTTGAAGTATACAGAGTGTCACATATGACATTGGCGTATCAAAGTTATGTTTTTTTAAATGGAATGCTCCTATGTTATTACATTTTTAGATTTTCTGAGAAGAGAAAATAAGATTGGCTTTTACAGTTGGTGTTTAAATTCAGAAGTTTTTGAGTTATAAACAAGTGAAAATCGTCATTTTTCAAGTTCAAGGCCCTGTACAAGGAAAACGGCTCAAGATAGAGAAAAACGGCTTACGTGTCCCTATTATAACTTTTCATGTACTATCCTATGATTTAGATGAAATATTTATACAGGGTGATAAAAAATTTGAAAAATTCTGAGATTTCCCCACGCGTCGCGAAATAAAAAATCAAAGAAACTACAAATGTTTCAATACCATAGGATAGTACATAAAAAGTTAAAATAGGGACATGTAAGCCGTTTTTCTTTATCTTGAACCGTTTTCGTTGTACAGGGCCTTGAACTTGAAAAATGACGATTTTCACTTGTTTATAACTCAAAAACTTCTGAATTTAAACACCAACTGTAAAAACCAATCTTATTTCCTCTTTTCAGACAATCTAAAAATGCAATAACATAGGAGCATTCCATTTAAAAAAACATGACTTTGATATGCCACTGTTATATGGGACACTCTGTATACTCCAAAATAATTTTAAATTATGGCCATTGTGTATCTGTACTTGAATTTTCAAAAAGTTTTTTGAAAAAGTCCATCGTTTGGCCTACAGAGACCGCTTCGAATAAGCTGGGACACCCTGTATACTTTTTAGGTAGGTAAGTAGGGTTAGGGTTACCGATATAATATAATGATCAACTAAAATGAAATTAAAATTCTAGAGGCTAATTTATACCCAACTCATAGCGCAACGCAATTTTTACTAATTAGTCGCCGTTGGACGTCTTAATCTAGGTAGACATGCAGTTTGGTAATCAGCAAGTCACAGTCTTCGGAATGATGACTTCTTCTTCTTTTTCGTCCCTCAAACGAACCGACGGAATTATCGGACAGTCAGTCATTGCACAAGAGGACGGCGGCCATCGCAAGGAAGCTATTTGCTCTCTGGCGGAAAAATACACTGGAGGAAAATAGAGTTTTTGCCCGGATCTGTAGATGGCAGCGCAGTCGAGGCGGTTAAAATCAATTAAACCTAATAGGTCGGTTTCAAGAAAGTCTTCTAGATAAATTGAGATTCTCAGAACGGTAGTCCACTACCACTATTGATTAATATCACCGAGATCACTAATACCATGAATGAGTAAGGTCAGGGAGGTGACATTTATTTTGCTTTTTCCAGAAAAGCGTTATTTTGTGGAATCTTCTTAAGATAGGACAACTAACCGTATTTGTGCACTTTATATGGTTTTAATACTCGTGTGCAATGATTTCAATAATAAATATTGAGGTATTTTTGCTAAGTAAGTTGTATGAGACGCGATGCTATCTCCTATTGGAAGTATTGATCGTGCATGACTAGAGTCGCATATAAAGAATAGCGTGTCGTTCTGGAGGAATTGGACGGCATTTTTCCACTTCTTGTATAACTTGTCTGCAATCTGCACTCGTAATGGAAATTATGCTGCAATATTGTAAATTGTACAATTGAATGTAAATAAGGCTTGTTCGATTAAATTAATTTAGTTCGGTATTTTAACTGGATAGATTTCTTGTCTCGATTTGTAGAAAAACTATAAGAGTCTCTTTTAATGGCAGCTCGTCTCTTGATACGGTTTGTTATTTCTATGACGGTTGATAAATTAGTACAAGAAAGCAGTCAGCAGATTTTCTTGCCGGTTCGTTGTTGAATAATACTATAATACTGTAAGCTCCTCTTTTACTATTAATCAATTTCTTGCTCATTATGATTGGAAAAATGTATGAAGTAGAATTTGAATTTTAATATTATGTTCAATATTTTTACCTTTAAATAGGGGCTTCCTGGGCTCAGTATAATGACAAAATTGTCCATTTTTTTTAAATAGAACATCCTGTATATTATGTATTTTCATATTTCCTGAGAAATTCAATAATAATGGTTTTTGAAGTTGCAGTTTAAATGGAGTAGTTTATAGGAGTTATAAACAAGTGAAAATCGAAATTTTTATTTTAAAAGCAGTAGGTCTATGCTGGAGACGGCTTAAAATATCGGAACACGGCTTACAGGATGTCCCCATTTTAACTTTTTATGTTCTGTATAAAAAAAATATTCTGTATAAAAATTTAAAGTACACTGTAAGATGACATTTGAAAAGTTAAGATGGGGACATGTAAACCGTTTTCCAATTTTTGTAGCCGTTCCCGATTTATAGATAGTGCTTTCAAAATGAAAATTTGCGATTTTCACTTAATTTTACCGAGAATTTGAATTTATTCGTTATACATATGCCTGACCCTGATGTATATTTATTCTAATTGGAAGTTTTGACTTATAGACCAAAGGTCTCTTGAACATACTCAATTATTGATTTTTCGAGAACAATAATATATCAGAATGAGAAACTTCCGATAGTTTTAGGGGATTTTCATAACTATAAAGGTGCGTCCTCACTTATACGCTGTGCCGCGCCGCCCCTGAACAAACATTGCATTTTTGTTGGTGTGGACAGGAAACTGAGCACGAATGCAGTTTTTTAGAATGGATCATGTTTTTTACATGCGCGATCCCGCGCATTTGCTCCCAATTCCCGGTCCACACCAACAATAATTCAATGTTCGCCCAGGCATGGCGCGCCGCAGCGCAGCAGTGAAGAACCTTAAGAACCTTTTTTTAGAAAATTTCAATCGTAAAAACTAAAATTGGATATCGTCTTTTGGTATTATTCCTTTTTCCACTTTAGCTCATTCATTTAGAAGCAAATAATTTACACATCCTTGAGACATTTTTTTCTATTGAGATCAGTGATGCGTAGAAATTAAAGATAATCTAAATTTGATTTATGACATAGTTGTTATATTATATTATGTGTTCTAAATGGAAATACCTTTCACGTAATTAAAAGGAAAAATAAGATTGATCTTTCATCAATTACGGCTTTTCAGATTAAAAGTGATGAGTGCAGTGCCACTTCAAAACTATTTCTAACAAAAATTGTTTTCCTTTTCTTGATTTTTTATTGCAAGGTAATAAATTTTTTTTTCCGTTTTAGTCAGCTATATTTTTTTGTTTTTGCAAGGTGAGGTTTGACAAGATCCTGTCTCCTGTCAGTTAGAATTTTATTTTTCCTAGGAAGATCTGTTTTGACATGATTTTTTGCAAGGTCCAGTTTGAAAGGTCCCGCAGCTCGAATTTTTTTCCAGTCACCTCGAAAATCAGATTTTTTAAAGGTTGTGCTTTAACAGGATCTAATCAGATCGGATTTTTTGTCAATGAAAGGTTTGGCAAGGTAAGGTCAGCTCGTTTCAAAATATATTATTTTGCAAGTTCCAGTTTGAAAGATCCTGTTAGTTCGATTTTTTTTCTAAGGTCCGGTCAGCTATTAAATTCGAAATTTTTCCGAACCTTGTCATATCAGACTTTACAAAATCGAGCTGACCGAACTTTGCAAAAAACGAATGTTCGATCTGACTGGACTTTGCAAGGTAAATAGGACCTTGACGCAAAAAAATCAAATCGAGCTTACCGGACCTTGTCCTGTCTCAAATCTACACTTCACTAATTTTGGAATCTATGAGCCGCCACTGTCTTTCATATAAAAAAAAAACATTTTAACAATGTTAAGATAAAACTCTCTCATTGGGTCAAAAAATAAGTTTTTAATTTTTTTAATACCACTGAACGTTTCAAAAATAAAATCTAACACACGTTTTCTGCTATTTAATTGGCACTCAATATAGTGACACTCACAATCTTCCAGCTACCTACTTAATTAATTTATTATTTCTCAAAAATCTTTAATTTTTCAGAAAAATTACAAGAGATCTTTTTTGTATTTTTTGTTTGGAATCAATCGGACATCTTGAAATACGTTTTTAATTGAAAAGTAACGAATAATAAAAAAAAATTATGACAAAAAAATGTTAAGGGTGTCTTTTTCCATCCCTTACAACCATAGTGGAAATAAGTCCAAAATGTATCGACTACCTTTTCGAAAGCAGATAATGTGCTGGGCCATCTTTAGATGTTCTATGCCCTTGGGTTACGAAAAATATTGCGCCCCTCTTTTTGAAAAAATACGCAAGATGGTTAGTTGGAGTTAGGATAGACAAATTAGAATTATCAGAGGAAAGTTTTGCTATATGGATAATTTTTATTTTCTCACCCTGTAGGCTTTTTTTGGGTAGCTGAACATGAATTTGGAATTTGCAGGCAAAAATTGAGCCGGAGCTCATTTTTTTGGGACTTCTTTCCAAAATTTTGGTACTTTTTTGGTGTTTTCAAAACTTTGGCGGGAGCTTTTAGGTGTAGATTTCATAAACTTCAATTTCTCTTGGTTGTAAGGTGCTGAAGTCGTATCACAATTAGTTACTCATTGAGTGTTCTTTGATGGTTTTGTAGGATGGTTTTGGAGGATCGTATCCTTTTCCCGGTTTCCGGAATTTTCTACAACCAAAGCGCTAAAGCTGCAAATTTCACTTGATACTGGAATATGTATGTTTTTTGGGGATGGTCAAGCGGCGGAACGGTTAGTCTTCTTCTTCTTCTTCAAAAAAAAACATTGTACATAATCAATGTAGGAAATTTTTTCTCCTGTAATTTTGTATGGGCTTGTTGAAAAAACGCTTCCTTTCTGAGATATAGTCCTAAAATTGAGAAAAGTGCAAAAATGCCAAAATTTGGACGAAAAATGCCAAAAACAAAGTTTCAGAGGCCACGTTTTTGCCTGCAAACTTCAAATTTTTTCTTCAGAGAGACAAAAATATAGGGCGTGGTGGGAAAATAACAAATATTGAAAACCTTTTTCCTCTTAACCCCCGTTTTTTCCCAAATGTACCTAGTTTAGAGCTATAAAAATAAAATAATAAATAAATATTAAAGCACTTAAAATTATTGTGTCATGGGGTTTGTGGTTGGCTAGAACTAGAAGGATAAGAAAAACTGCCAGAATGAAAAGTTTTTTTATAAATGTTTGCGCCCCTGGGCTATAGCGCTATTAGCCCAATGGTTAAGACCGCCCTGATAATGTGTATAATTTTATGTTTGGAACTTTTTTGGTGTTAAATAAAATAGTAAAACCCCTTTTTGGCGCTTCAAAAGAGGCCGTATCCTAACAGGGAATGCTTAAATGATTTTTTTTGTATATTTTTCAACAAGGAACTACAGCCTGATTTTTGTCAGTTATTAATTTACACCCTGCAGGTTTGATGTGTATGGGCATGTATCATAAAAATTCCAAAAAAGCAACTAAAAAAAAATGACTCGACATGAGGAATCGTTATTCCTACTTCATAACATTTCCCTTTGACGGCAAATAGTTCATTATTGTATCATGTTACGCTCATCAAGTCAGGTGAGGTTTACGAGATATTTTTTATAAAGAACGCCAAATCATATCAAAAATTATAGTACCTAGTTAAAAAAGCTCCATTAAGAATGAATTTCAAAAAATAATTTACAAAAGTCATACCTACGTGAAAAAAATTAATATTTTGACATCTTCAGTTAATCTCAAAAACTAGCCTTAACATTCCCAATTAGGAGCTTTCATCACCCACTTTTATAAAAAGGATTCTTTTTTTTATGAAAAAACCAGATGATACCAGATGCCTATATTTCAATAATAATTAATTTCGTTCATGCTTTTATTAATAAAAAAAACATAAAATTAGCTACGCGTAATATGAAAAAAATACCGTGCTTTAGGTGTGTATATCAAAAACCTCTTAAATGCGCTGAAAGTTGAGAAAAAAAGGAAAGTGACAAAGTGAATATATCTCAACTTTTTGGCTCTGTATATTTTTAGACCGTCCTGGAATGTTAAATAGCTGGGCGTCTATCTCACCCTGGTTCGCTTGATGGATGGTTATTCGTCCTACTAAACGTCGAGGGCAATAAATATTTGGTAATGATCATTTAGTTGCCCGTTTAACTTCCGACACAGATATGTGTTGCCACTGAGATATTTGTGGACCATTTATTTGTACTCTCGGTGTCGTGTTTGTAGCTTAAAAACTGTCGTGGAAATATCACATTATTTTACCCGCTGGAACAGATGTTGCCGCTCTTTAATCTTCCTGCCGTCTCATTGGACTGCTGAGGCGCCTTTCTAGTTTCTCCTTTATATCTCTCTCAATGTTTTATGCTGTCATTCTTCATCCTTGATCACTTAATTTTAATAATAAATTTCACCTCTCAGGTAATTTTATGATTACGATCCTCGGAGACTGACAAATACTTTAACTGTGTTTATGTTTGTACTATTAGTATTATTATAGGAAACCAAGACCAAGCGTGCATGTTGCATGCGTTGCTTTACCATTTATACGCATTTTATTTTAATATACAGTGCGCGAGAAAAGTAAGGAATAAATTCGATAAAACGGAGAGGGCTGTTTTTTTGAAAAAATAGAAAAACAGGTCGATTTTGTTTTTGAGTTGTTCAATTTTTGACATAATATTGGGGTATACAGGGTGATGCGCGAAAAAGTTGTGACGTCATCGGTATTTTTTTTTAAATGGCAACCCTTATTTTTTATTCCATTGTTTAATACTTCATTCAATTGCCAATACGCTAATATAATCAATTTGTAACCTTAAATGACGAAATTTCTTTGAAAAGAACTTAATTTAGACAGATTCAATTTAATAACATATTTAATAGATTTAATTTAATTTAATTTAACAGATTTAATTTAACAGACTTACGCCCGTATTCACAAACGATAATTTCCTAAATAATTACGTAATCAAATATCCCCATCTCATTCTATTGCGAAAAAACTGCATATCTCCATCTCACTCATTTAAATAATTACGTAATTATTTAGGAAATTATCGTTTGTGAATACGGGCATTAATTTAATAGACAGATCTTATAAAATTACCATGGAAACAGTCATTTTTATTTGATTTTTTTTTTTATTTTTATCGCTAATGTTCCGATTTTCACATCAGTAAAAAGTGCATAATTTCGACTCGCAAGCTGTTTTCTCAGAATTTTCCTTATTTAAGGTTACAAATTGATTACATTACCATACTGGCAATTGAATGAAGTATCAAAAAATGGAATAAAAAATAAGGGTTGCCATTTAAAAAAAATGCCGATGACGTCACCACTTTTTCGCGCATCACCCTGTATACCCAAATATTATGTCAAAAGTTGAACAACCCAAAAACAAAATCGACCTGTTTTTTTATTTTTTCAAAAAAACAGCCTTCTCCGTTTTATCGAATTTATTCCTTACTTTTCTCGTGCACTGTATTATTAGATATTAGATCACTTTAAAAGGAAAGAAAAGGGAAGTTATGGGATGCCAGTTGACTTTTTAATTTCGAATAAAATTTGATTTATTCAAACTGTAAAAAATTCAGGTAAGAGTTGTCCCTATCATTCTTTACCTTGATTTTTGCAAAAGATACAGCCACGGGAAAGGATAAACAGATAAAATTTCACCTTTCAGGTGATGCCATCTGGCACAGTTAAAGGGTACGTGAATTTATACGCGATACTTTTAAGAAAAAGGTCCCTAGGAATTTTAGCTCGAGAAAATATTTCTTTTATTGTTGTAAGGTATGCGTTAATAAACTTTAACTTAAATTCAAACATTATCTTTTGAATTTGCCTAAAATTTAAGAGAGTTAAATAGAAGATGATGAGGCAGCTAAGGGCTAAAAAGCATTTCACGCACAATGCTCAAGATCCAGGTGTTTGCCTTAAAAAAATTTTATCACATTTATTTTATTATAGTTATTACAAAAAATTAATTAATACAAGTTTTGACTGTAATATTAGGAGATTAGAATTATTAGAAGATTATATATTATAAGACCCTCTCTCTAATTGGCTTAAGTGTATATGAATGGCTATAAAGTATGCTATGAACCATGATGGATTATATAAACAATTTCTTGTTGAATATATATACTTATACCGAAAACATATACCTATTCATACATGCTTTCTCGTATGTATTCTATTAATTAATTACGACTAGGTTTTATAGCCTGTTCTAATTAGTGCAATTTGCAATTTGTTGAATAAACAAATTTCAAATCATCAATGCATCATATTAGACTTTATAGCTGCTTAAGACGTAATCACGGACTAGAAATAAGAACAATCTGGATCAACTTTCCATGTAATTAAACATCTTGTTAATAAATTCAATTAAAGCACTGCCTGCGGTAACGAGGTTGTTTTATTCTTACGAGGAAAGGCTGTCTGAATTTACATGATATTTCCTGTCTTAATTGTAAAGCAATTGTTTGTTAATTACACGACCCAGAGTCAATACCGTAACTTTATAAAGATGATGGAAATGTTTTGATGTTCGCTCGGAAAGGAATGGCAAAAATTGTCTTTATTAATTTTAGTGGATTTAATTTTATGCCGCATTTAACAGGACTTATTTATATTTTATCCTCATTACAAAATATGGTTTGAGAGTCTTATAATGTGGCATTACCTATTATACCTGCTGTTATCGTAAACGGTAAAAATAATTTTTGGTTATTTATCATTGTAGGTAACTAAATTTTCATACATAATTTTTATTATATCCTATATACATAATACATTGCAATAAACAGCTGCTTGTAACCGTTTTGGAAAATATAGATACGATGAGGCCGACGTTAAGTTGATTCACAATACCTTAACAATCTCTCGAATAATAATTGGTACGATATTACTGACGCAATAAAAGTGGGAATAAATCGTAGGGATTTTATCAATGGACCACTAAAACCGACCAATTTAAGGAAATCTTAAGACACCACTTTCCAATCGGATAATGGGCATTTTATTCAAATTCGAATGTGTTAATTAATGTCTGCCGAACCAACAGAAAAGATTAGTTCAATTAAACAGAACCAGCTCCCGGTTTTAGGTATTCCAGCACGCCAACTGATCAGTGGCGTACCTACCACTAACAATTTTAATGGATAATTAATTAAATTTTCATTAGAAGTCTATCATGGATGTTGAAATCGATAATTTTTGTATTATTTTATCATCACTTTATACATGAATGTTATTATTTTCATAATAAAGGAGACTACTGAATTTTTTCATTATACAGGGTGAGTCACCTAAGATGGAAAGCTCTATCTACACCGTTCCAAATATAGTAATGAAATAAAAAGAGCTGCATACTGGAGACCAAAGTGTAGTTTGTGAAATTATTTTCAGACTTACATATAAGATGGCCCAATATCGCTATACGCTATATTATTAATACATCTTCAGATTTTCTGACAAAATTGAAAAAGAACATTATTCAGAGTTGACTTCTTTAACAAGAACTTTATGAGTTATAAACAAATGAAAATCACCCATTTTCCATTTTCAAAGCAGCTTATATTGAAAACGGCTCAAGATAGAAGGAAAAGGCTTACATGTCCTTATCTTAACTTTTCATGCGGTGTCCTGTTGTGTGGATGATATTTTTATTCAGGGTGATAAGTAAATCTGCTAATTTTCATCACCCTGTATAAAAATCTCAGCTACATGGTAGGATACGAAATGAAAAGTTAGAATATAGTAACTCAGAAAATGCTCATTACCTACAAACTTCAACTTTGAAAACCTTTTCCCTCAAACAATATGAAAATTTAACAAATATAGGTACAGGGTGTCCTATTTCAGTTAACAAAGTTGGATGGCGTACACCGTACAGCGATATTGAAAATAATTTTACAAACTGCGCTTTACGTCTCCTGTATAAGCAGCGCTTTTTGGCTAATTTCTATATCTGAAACGGTATAGGTCTAATAGAGCTTTCCATCTTAGGTGACTCACCATGTATAACCCTGTACCTATTCAGCCTCATTTAATCATCATGGATTCATAAATAATTTTTCTTGGCTAAAAAAATAATAAAATTTTAAAAAACAAAATTTAATTGTCAGAAGTGACATGCACGAAAAGAGCTAAATGAGAGTCATCAGAGTCTCGAATAACTTGAAGATGTTGCACGCGCTTACTGTATTGTCTAGAACATGTCAACCAGCAACATATGTGACATTCGAGAACATGACCGCTCGGGAAGGCCCATCTACAACGTAGAAGGGTCACCGTCGTCAAGTGTCGGGACTTTTAAGAAACGCATCGACGACACATCGACGCAAAAGAGTAGGTAGTACTAGCTAAGTAGTTTGGCAGCTATTAGAGGAAGGTCAGCAGGAAAGTAAATAAATAAAGACTAAAGATTATTCGAAGTAATTTGTTATAAACGAAGCGAGTCCCGTATAACAATATTTTCAGAAACTTTGTAAAGAAAATAATTTTGCATTCAATGACATATAAAATATCCATTAAGACCCATTTTGAAAGGTCAATTTTATGGTTCGACGCCTGTTTGTTATTTTTGTTTTTTCTAAAGGTGATTATACATTATACAGGGTGTCCCGTAATTAGCGTGCAATACTGAAACAGCTACTGAAATATTTTCAAAAATATGAAAAAAGTTCCTATAAAAATAGGTCGAGAAATGCTTCCTAAGGGGGCTAGAGCCCCCGAAAGGGAAGCCCATGAAGATGGCTTTTATTTAATACCTCCGAACCCGTTCAAGATAGAAAAGTGAAATTTTGGGAATTTATCAAACTTTTTATGACCAATAAGATGCAATTACAAAAATTAAAAAATTTTCATCAGGGGGGTCGGATAGGTGAAGAGTGAGGTTAAATTCACCCTAACTTTTTTTGTATGTACCTCGTGCCAGGATTTGAGATCAGATTATGAAATGTTGAAGTTTTTTACACAAAAAAGGTCGTGTTGCTGAATTTCGATAACATGCACCGTTTTCGCTTAAAATCGATTTGAAAATTACCTTACATGGCATAAAAATTCATATTGAAACACAACTAGAGAAAAATATTCACCGTAGGCCATGGATCACGGGATGTAATAAGTAACAGTTTGTTTGAAAATTGTGTTTCACGCTAATTAAGTAGAAGAAAAAGAAAATTTATTGAGCAAAAAAATGGCAAAAATTTTCAACAGCATGATTCCTATGATGGGGTCTCCCCTGATCGCGAGCACGTCAAAAATTGCCATTTTCCGGTAAACGTTGACGTATGCGGGTGAACATTTGACGTGTAGGAGCTCTTCGGTTTGAAAATCGTCGTCGGTATTCATACTCAGCCGCCAGATCACGACCATTGCAGAATCCATATAGGTACGAAGTGCATTTCAGCCAGCTCTTGGTTAGTGAAATTTTCCATTTTTACAAAACAGTACTCAATAAATTTTCTTTTTCTTCTACTTAATTAGCGTGAAACACAATTTTCAAACAAACTGTTACTTATTACATTCCGTGATCCATGGCCTACGTTGAATATTTTTCTCTAGTTGTGTTTCAATATGAATTTTTATGCCATGTAAGGTAATTTTCAAATCGATTTTAAGCGAAAACGGTGCATGTTATTGAAATTCAGCAAGACGACCTTTTTTGTGTAAAAAACTTCAACATTTGATAATCTGATCTCAAATCCTGGCACGAGGTACATACAAAAAAAGTTAGGGTGATTTTATGATTTTAACCTCACTCTTCACCTACCTGACCCCCCCTGATGAAAATTTTTTAATTTTTGTAATTGCATCTTATTGGCCATAAAAAGATTGATAAATTCACAAAATTTCACTTTTCTATCTTGAACGGATTCGGAGGTATTAAATAAAAGCCATCTTCATGGGCTTCCCTTTCGGGGGCTGTAGCCCCCTTAGGAAGCATTTCTCGACCTATTTTTATAGGAACTTTTTTTCATATTTTTGAAAATAGAATCTGCTGTTTCAGTATTGCATGCTAATTACGGGACAACCTGTATTTGTTTTGTTATAAAAATCTGATGTGACAACGAGCCCTGATCCAGTTTGCTAATTATTATTCGTAAGTTTTCAACGATTGACTTCACCTGTTACCTGTTAATCACATTATTCTTATAGTTGCGATACAACGCATCAAAGAACAAAGCATATAATTTGCATTCACATTCAGTTAAAACATTAATGCATTAATTGCAGTTGAAAAAATTAAAGCAGGTAAACTCATGGTCATTCATTTCTCTTGGGAATGAATCTAATCTGACTTACTTTCAATTGACGATCAAAATCACGCACTATTTCAACACGTTTGGATTTAATTATATTCAAAAATGGATTCTATTCCAGCCTTCATTGTGTCTAAAAGTTGAAAAAAATTATACTTTTCATCATGTTGTGTAATAATTTAAACTACATGGTAGGTTACAATACAAAAAATTGAAAGAAGGACATGTTATCAATTTTTCTGTATCTTTAGCCTTCTGGAGGTAAATTACCAGGAAAATTAAAAATTGCGATTTCCACTTTTTGTAACTTGTCCGTAAAAATTAATCTTTTTTAAAACAAGAAGCCCCGTTTCATTTCTAATAAAATTGCTTTTAAGATGTCACAAAGAAGGTAGTACCATTTCAAATTTTGTGGTAGATGGCGCTAGATAGCTGCGTAGATAGATGCAGAAGGTTTGCTCGGTGACAATTTTGAGTGAGTGAAAATAAAATGCCCCCCTCGCAATAACGATTGACGACGTCATCCCAAATTATAATTTTTTTTTATTTTGGTAAATTTACTTTGAGAGTGACGCAACTTCCTTTTCGGTTTTTACAATGGATATTGGTTTGATCATGATAAGGGATTCCAAGCGACTAGGCCATACCAAGGGGTCTTATTGTCATCCCAGTACGCATTAGTGTACTACTACACAAACCTTTCCGACCTTTATAAAAGCCCCGAAGTTTTTCCAGGACCATGCGGGAGGAGCTCCAGCAGATAGTGCTTCCGACCATTCTGATCCAAATATATTGAGTTTGAGGCTACTGCACTGTCATCTGTTTCAGATTTGGAACAGACTGGGTGGTCACCCCTCAACCGCACTATAGTTTTAAATTCCAGTTAAAACTGTCGTTACCAGTGCCAATGATCACTTTAATACACTCCAGTTCATTTTGATCATGTTGGTCAACCTCTTTCTGTCCAAACCGGCTTTGCATAGTCTGACCTGCTCTCCAGCCTAGTGTTGCTTCCTCAAACTTCTCCAAAACGACCGTGATTTTTAACCGGTTTTTGGGAAATCTTCTGTGGTTAACTTGCACCTAACCTGACATTGTTCTTAACTAGTTAATTCTTCATTTCTAACTTTTTTAAATTTATATTGCCAATTCTCATTTTGCAAAATTAATTTGTAATGCTCTATTGTGATCAGTATCATTAAGACCATGAAAATTTCACTTTTGCAGCTTATATGACTCGCTCTTACTATACAATTGTGGTAGGTAATATATCAACCCATGCATCAGATCAAATTTTTTGTATAGTAAACCTCTCAGGCTTTTCTCGTGTTGCTTCCCAAAACTTAGTGTTCTCCAAACGTCCTTGTTTTTAAGCGGTTGGGCAAACTTTTGTGGTTAACTTACACCTAACCTGGCATTGTTTAAATTATTAGTGCAGCTTATATAGCTCTCTCTTGCTACTGTTGTGGTAATATATCGACTCATGAATCAGGTCAATTTTTTTTTGTATAGGTAACCTCTCAGGCTTTGAACATACACAACTTAGTGTGGAATGACAATAATTATTGAGGCTATGATACTAAAATAACATTTAATCCTATATACTAATAATTCTCAATTAACTTGAAATCATCTCAATAATAATACTTCAGAAATGGTATGTAAGTAAGAGGCCAATTAGTGTGAAAAGCGTGAAGGTTGACGTCATAAATTTTTCGAACTTATTTTAAAAATTTGTGTAGCACGCTACTGGTCAGACGTTTTGGGCACACCAATTATTACGGCAGCGACGAGTATAAATTAACGTTTTATACCAAAAACAAGCACCTGTGAGAGAGGATCGTCGAGATAATTGAGTCCGTAACGACCACTATCCAGCCAGAACAGGACCGCTAGCTTCGGGAGTCTGAAATTCACATAATTTGTTTGTCGGCTTTACGACTACCGATCGACTTAATAAATTGTTAACAAATTGACAGCATCGCAACACATAAAAGTGACTCGCTAATTAAATATGAACATTAAACTGTCGTTTCCTCATTTTCACTGCCGAATTTCCATTACGAATAGAACCGCGTGAGAGAATCAGCTCGTACCTGATGTTCGGCCTGTTTGAACTATGAAGGAATCTTAATTTATAGTTTTCACTAATAATTATGTTTAGTTTATGGCCAGTTTAAATATTCTTATTATATGCCTATATTTGAAACGACTAGCTCTGTTGTCTAGTATTTATGGATATTATTCGAGTTTGACTAGTAATTATTGTAGCTTTTAGTTTCAAATTATACGACAAATATTTTAACGAACTCACTACCGAAATAAAAAGTGAAATCTTCTTGATAATCTCACAATTAACTCGCTCTCCTAATCTATGAGATCATTAAAAAATTAGAGAATTGAATGACAGAAATACCTTGACAATGGAAGGACATAATGCGTCCCTCGTCATCTCATCACCCTTCGTCATTTATCTTATTTCTGTCATTAATCTTCCAGGTTCGAATCATTGATCAAATGGCATGTTATACATTCCGCATAATCAGCGGGTAACTTAACTGATTATCTCTCCCCCTAAGAAATTACATCCCTACAGAATTTTTTTTTAATATTTTTGTAAAAATTGATGGTTTGCCATCAGTGTACCATATGTTTTAGAATGACTTATAGACAAGCAAATTCTGGAAATCTTTCAAAAATTACAGTTAATTTAGACCTTGAACTAAATAGATGGAATTGATCATCAGATTAGCCTAATGAATTTCGTTTCCGAGAAAATTGCATGTTTGGGTCTTCATAGCTGTTAAATGTTCTTCTTCGTTTTGGGTTTTAGGTTCTCGATAATAAAAGTATTATTTTTCAAAAATATTTTTATAAAAAACAATAAAATAATACTTTTATTATCGAGAACCTAAAACCCAAAACGAAGAAGATCTTCATAGCTTTAAATTAAACAGATTTTATATTTACTTCAGGAGTTTTTTACAAATATCTCTACAGTTTTAAGTTAGTTGATCAGTAGCAGGTAGGTATAGGTTTTGCAGAAAAATTCTACAAATTGTGGTTGGATTAAATCACTAAAGTGGAACAAAAAAATTAGTGGAAGTCAAATCTGATCCTTGGGGAACACCATTGATGGCGGTATGGAATACACATTAAAACCAATGAACCCAATACTGTACCCTGAGGCACACCACGCAGATGAGGGTGAAGATCTAAACCCGCTATATAGAACACTACATCTATTTGACCTCCCTCAGCAAGAACACCACAGGCATTCAGGGTAAAACACTGTAGATATACCTCAAAAATAAAACCATGGTTACCAGAAGTAATAAGATCTTTTAAAAAAGTTAAGAGCAAAACAAATTAATCAAAATTTTTAATTTCAAATCAAACTGTCATTTGCGTATACAATTTAGGCTAACCAATCAAGGTTAAATTAATATTATGATCAATGTGATAAGTGAATTATATACCTTTAACTGTATAACGTACAATATGGCAACCATGTTCTTTTGTCTCTAATAATTAGTAAATTGGCATTAGCACCTAGTATATAAATATTTTATAACTGGCTTAGTATTTGTCCTCTATTATTATCGACACGTTATATGCGACTCCTGCATATACACCATTGAAAGTTGCATTAAAAAGAGGTCCACCATCACAAGTAGGCACGCACACATAGGTACTGCCATTATCTTTAGAGTCCTTGATTCGACCATATTAGGAATTTATTGTGTCTCCCGCTGTTCGCAGTCAGCCAGTGTGTATAATTCTGTCTCCTATAACATTTTACTGACTCATTGCCTCCTCTAATGCGGCAATAAATTGATTATAGAGAGGCTTAAACACTTAACCGTTAACCATCACCTGGGGCGCATACTAACACACACACTCACGGTAGCGCATTTACAACGCCGAGATTGTTGTCTCTGCGCCCGGTAATTGCCACAGACATAAATTAGCCACCGCCAGCCAGATAACGTCATTAAACAAATGAAATTTTAAATTGCAACGCCAACTTTATAGTGAGTGTCGAGTGTGGACGCGCCGTAAAGTAGATAGACGTCAGATAAATTAACATTATTTGCAATTAGTTAGTTCGGTGCTAAATTAACGGATGACGCTCACTCAAAGAACACTCTGTATATGGATGTCTTTTATTGATACATACGAAGTATCATGACGACGTTAATAATAAAGTCTCTATTGTGCAATAATAAATCCAGCGATATCGAGTGAGATTTGACAACAATGCGTCGAGATGATGCTCTTATAAAGTCATTAGCGAGGTAATGATAGAGCGGGACCACTTCACTAAAATCCAATTTAAATAAATTTACCACCTAAGTATTATCAGAATCACCCCAAGGGAACTGGAATAGCTCGTTATACTAACAAATGGTTTCAGATTAGCTCTATACATTTATATTATGAACCCCTTAATAATGTATGCGTATACGATTTTATACAGAGGGAGATCGAAAAGTGGACAAAAAAATGATGGTTACTCTTTATAATGTGACAGGTTTCGAGTGCCGAGTTTAACACCTTCCTAACATTTTAGGTTATACATATAATTAGTTTTGCTTTTTTCTTTTTGTTAAATAAATTAAATTTAATTTTAATTTTACAAAAATTATTGTTCCTCGACCGTTATCTTCAATTAAGGATGTTATATTTGAGTTTATACTTTCGTAAGAATTTACAGTTTCATTAAAATTTATTGTTTTTTTATCACTACAAATTCACAAAAAATGTTTGCAACGTTTTCCTTTTTGAGTATCTTTTGTTAACTTTTTTTTTTTGTTTATTAATTGAATTCAGCAAGATCACCTTTGGCCACAGCCACTACACCATATTATGAAGATAGCATTTACAATTTTTCATTTAAATCATAGCCAAAAAAGCGGTATAAAAAACTATTTAGGTATGCCTATAAAATGACATGACTGTCATAACTAATAAAAATTTTTAATATTGTTAAGCATTTTATTTTGTTATAATAATTATTGTCAAAAAATTTAATATAAATACACCTACGTTAAGTTAGCGCATGAAACAGGTCGAATAAGTAAACTTCCAAAAAAAAAAAGAAATCGAGCATCATGTAATTTTAATACACGGGAAATATTTTTTACGACCAGCGCCACAGATCTCTTGATATAGATTCAACATAATGTTAAATGTTAACATGCATATTACAACAAAGTAACGATTTTTATTGATTAATCAATTAAAATGATTTCGCTTATGGCTTTTTAGGTCTTATTTTTTTTATAATTATACATTTTAATTGGTCTTAAACCATAAAATCGTGGTACCTATATGGAAATAATTTCACACGGTTTAATTTTGTCTATGCAACTAAGTATTATAGACCTATACCTGTATTTCCATTTGTTCTTATTTTTTTTCTTATGCTAATAAAGACGGTATTTTAAATTTGGCATGAAGATTCTATTCTGATCCACATTAAAATTTTCATCATGATTTTAGTAAAATAAATTAATTTTTGTATCAGCTGGGAAAAGCAACCAGAAATGAAAAGAAAAAAAAATATAAAGTGCTTAAGGTAAGATTTATAAACTTGTTAACCAGACATGATTTATCACTTTCATGTCATCACCGTCACATATGTCATTAATATATCAATTGATATTATTAATTGCCTTTGCTAACACACGTAATTAGAAAGTGCAGGTAAGTTTGATTGAATTATAAATTTGTCAACATGTCTACATAAATTACCAATAATAATTAACAAAGTTAGATTTTCCTTATTTTATTCTTCAACATCTTGAAACATAATAATAAATTTCAATTTGGTTATGAGAAACACCATGTGTGGTATAAGGAAATGATGAGTATAGTTACAATTATTGTAATAATTGTTCTCACCCTGTAGAAATTATTTTTCAAACTGTGGTATGTGCCTATATGAACTGCAAAACTGGTAAATTTTGTTTTTTTATTAAGTACTCCTCGTTGCTTTCACTTGCCATTTTGTCATTAATGTCATGTGTCATAAAATTTTTTCCCAATCTATATGTATACAATAAGGATAATATTCCCTTTAATCATCCCATCACCATCGGCGTAGTAGTCATCTTATAGACTTTCTACACGTTTTCAACTTCAAAGTGGGAATAAACAACCCTAAATTGGGAATAGTCAATTTCAAGTTATGAATAATGTGGTTTCAAATTAGGAATAAGCAACTTTAAACTGAAAGTAGGCAATTTAAAGTTGGGGATAATGGAGTTTCAAATTGGGAATAATCAATCTCAAATTGGAAAACTGATGCCCAATTGTTGTTGACTAAGTACATTCCCAGTGGAAAATTATTATTCTCAATTTAACTCAGATAATAAAATTAAGACAGCATCTCCATGGGCTTAGTATAGTCAGCTCAGACTTTCACTTATTCAACTTCAAAACGGGAATAAACAACTTAATTGGGAATAGGCAACTTCAAATTACGAATAAACAACTCTAAATTGGGAATAGTTCATTATTTAAAGTTCTAAATAATAACGTATAGTTTCAAATTAGAAATAAAAAATTTAAATTGAAAATAGGTAATTTCAAGTTTCAAATTGGGATATTAATTTCCAATTGTTGTTATAGCTATATTCCCAGTTTAAAATGATATACTCTCAATTTGAAAATCATTATTTATCTCAATAGATAATAAAATATAAGGACTATACAAGGTCAACCTTTGGGAGCTGATACCATTTATATAGGCTAAACTGTCAGTTTGACAGTTTCCAGTTTTTGTGTATCTGTGTTTTATTTGTGAGTCTGTCAGATTTTTTATTAATTTTTTTCAATACTTATTGGTTGTTTGTTACTGTTCTTGTTTTAAATTTTAATTTTTTTTATTAGACTAATGAAGACATTAAGTTTTCTGGAAAACATTTTTTATTAATTATTTAATTTTTTTTTTAGTTTCCGTAACACACGTTCTGTTATTCGACCCTTATCATGCACATCGATTTTGTTTAGTTTTTTCACCGATCTAATGAAATAAAAAATATACAGGGTGCTATTTGAAAAAAATAGTGCGCGTTTCTTCTGATTTCTCGAATTTTGTGTGATTAACTTGTTAATTTTTTAGTGAACTAAAATTTATTTCATCAATTTATGTCATACAGTTTCGTAGATAACACGGTTTTAGTGCGACTCTGAAAGTGTCAAAAAAAATTCATAAGTATACATAAATCCAAATAACTCAAAAACAATTGAAGATCGATATTATGTTGTTTTACTACAGTCACTTAATTTTTGATGAGGAACATGAATCCATAAAAAAACCGCACCGTGTCATTTAAAATAACGAAGTTCGTGTCCACTTCCGGTATAACCGGAAGTGGTGTTGTGCTGAAAATATTTATAAAATGTTGAGTTTTTCTTAAAACACAGATACGCAAAAAATGGAAACTGTCAAACTGACAGTTTAGCCTATATAAATGGTATCAGCTCCCAAAGGTTGACCTGTATATCACCATGGGCGTAGTATAGTCAGCTCAGACTTTCTATAGCATACTTTTTCAGCTTCAAAACGGGAATAAACAACTTATAATTGGGAATAGGGAATTGGCAACTTCAAATTACGAATAAACAACTCTAAATTGGGAATAGAGTCAATTTTAAGTTAAGAATAATGTGGTTTCCGATTAGTTTCAAATTAAAATCGACTTTAAATTGATGAAAGTAGGCAATTTAAAGTGAATAATTCAATCTCAAATAATTGGCAAATTTATTCCAAATTGTTGTTGACTATACCTACATTCGCAGTTTGAAAATAATACTATTAATTTGTCAATTTGAAAATGATTATTCTCAATTTAAATCAATAATAAAATTAGGACATCACCATTGGCGTAGTAGTCAGCTGAGACTTTCCATTATATTTTTTCGACTTCAAGAGAGGATAAATAACTTCAAATTGGGAAACGGCAACTTGAAATTGGAGAAATGCAACTTTAAGTTCGGAATAATGAAGTTTCAAATTAGAAATAAACAATTTCAAATTGAAAATAGGCAACTTCAAGCAGTTTAAATTGGGCATAATCATTCTCAATCTGGGCCTATTTATTCCGAACATGAATAAGTTGATTAGGTATTCCCAGTTTGAGAATTATACTATATCAATTTGCAAATTATTATCTCAATTGAAATCCGTTTGATTTCAATTTAAATTTGCTTATTCCCAATTTGAAATTACCTACCAATTCCCAATTTAAAGTTGAAGTTGAAATTGTTATTATTAAGAAACGTATAAGTAGTAGGTACCGAGTTGATGAAATTTTCAAATACGAATTTGATTAACCTGACCTGGTTTTAACTCATTTTGGAAAAAAAGATCGGGAACTTAACAGGAAGATTATATTGACTTAGAACTAATAAGCCTTAAAAATTCTATATAATAGCTATCTATAGGAAGAGAGAGGTTTTTATGTAGGTAGAACTTAATTAAAGTAGGTAATATACTTTTTTAATGGAAATTACCGGAATAATGAAGTATGAAAAAGGCTTTCTTTAAGTATATAGGTACTTATAATACATATAGATAATGTAAAATAGATAATAATAATTAACTATAACGCGTCTCCCTCGTATTAATAATAATTAGCCAGCGGAATAACTAAATAAATTGCTTGTTCCTGTAATTATATGAAAACTAATGAACTCGCAAGCATGATTATAAAATATAGCAAAAAAATGTGGGTATACCTATTTAATAGTGATTAACATCCAGAATATACACTTGTAAATAATATTACTTTATGTCTGACTTAGGTACCTACATGTATTAAATAATATTTTATTGTTGAATCAATACAACAGTACATACAACATCAATACAACAATTTCAAATTGAAATTGGAAATAAACAACTTTAGGTTGGGAATATAGCAGGCAATTTTAAGTTTTAGAAACTTTTTATTAGCTTCATATTTCAATTTACTTACTTATTCCCAAGAATTTGAAATCGCCCAAATTATTTATCCCAAATTTTAAATTGAAAAGAAATAATACCCGCTTTTAGTATCATTTGCAAGCGTGTTATACATTTTCACTAATATATAGACAATCTAAAATCTATACCTACCTACTTGAATCAGTACGTATATAAATAAATTGCTATAATATTAAAGATAGGCATAGGCGTACTTATAGAGTAAAAATAGGTAAAATAAAAAAGTTCTTAAAAATAATCCAAAACAATAAGGAAGTTTAATAAAGAGAAGACAAAGCGGTTAGGGTGTATCGGTTCGTGCAGAGGGTTGCCTAATTATCCGCATATTTATTCATGGTAGATTTGGGGTGTCGCGTGACAGATGACAGTTTAGCTTAGCCCGTGGCTTGGTTACAGTCTTTATAGCCCGGCTATAGTTCCTTTTGATATAAAAAGAGTAAAACAAATAACGGCCTGTGTGTGTTTTAGACCACGGAAGGTTATTTTCGTTTTGATTAACTGGTTTCCAGTGTAATTTGTTGGGATCGATAAAATTCCTGATGCAGAAAAAGCTACCGAATCCATGTAAAAATGGTAATTAGCTAATTTAATTTAGGCTGCGAAAAGAAAATTTAGTTATTTTTGAATGACTAATTACTTAATAAAACACAGGAAACGAATGGGGAAACACCTAGAAAGAGTTACTGATTTAGGTCATTAATAATGACCGTCAAAATATAATTCGGCCACTGGGCACTCATAGGTAGGTATGGGGGGTTTATTTAAAGTTTAAAGCAAATAAATGAAAAAAGTATGCGTGCACATCAATATCTTAAGACGATCTCATCTAAGATTGCCTATGCTTTTAAATAAATTTACACTCATTACACCCTGAAATAACTGTGAAACACTTTGAAACTCTTTGTACCCTACTGTACCCTACTGTGCTCGTTTGATTTATCCTCATGCATTTATTATAAAACCATACTAAACTCGCAAATAAAACGTTTGCGAATTCGACGGTCCCATAATATTTTCTGAAGAATATATAACATGAAGAAAATAAAGGCCTTAATATTATTATCTAATGATGTAATCAAATGTTATAGGTTCAAGTTAAATAATATTATATGATGATTCATATAAGCAATTAAAAATTTATATGGAGGTAGTTTTCGGAATTGATTTTTTCTCCGCCTCTGTCCTGACCACTAAATCATTAAGTCGAAGATACGATCTCCACAACATCCGTGACTTACAACCAGTCGAGAATTAGAATCCATTTATTTATTAATAGAATTCTGAATGGTAATCCAAGCCGGTGAAGTCCCATAGACCATTATGTCGTAATTTATAAGTCGAAGATCAGGTCTTCTATTCCCTTTCGGGAGCCGACAATCGTACATTGTGCCCCTTAAAGGATTACAAGGCTCTTATCGGACACCCGGTATGTTCGAGGCGATTTATGGGACACCCCGTATGTCATCATACATGTTGGGAAACCACTAATGGTAATTATGCCGGCCCGGCCTCTAAATCGCCTTTATCACTACCGGTAAATGGCTATAATCCTCTTTAAAGTGGCTTTAATATAAACCCTGATGTTTTTGATTTATTGAGCTATTAATGTTATGAACCGTTTTTTGCTTTTTATTGGGTTCAAACGTTTGGAAATAATTTAATAAGAGCTTAAAATTTAATCAGCAATTTATAATAATTATAATAAAATTCTTCGCCTTAATCTTTCCATGCAGTGTTATCTAAGTCTACTTATAAATAAAAAATAAATTGGCTATACCTATTATACCTAATAGATCTAAACCTGAACCTACTTTATGTATAGGTAGGCCTATACATAAGAATAATAGACACGTGCGAAATAATTTGATTTTTTTTAATTTTGTAGAACGTACACATACATAGGTACTAGGTACCTATATCATATAGGTATACAAAATATTTATATAATTGCTGATGTGAAGAATTACCTAAATAGCTAAGCTAAAAACTTTTGAACCAAACAGACATACCTACCTAAAATGAATAAATTGCTACTTCTCCACCCAAAACGATCAATCAACTCAAAAATCAAATTAAGTTTCAAATAAATCACCCTGTCACCTTAAAACCCACCCCTCAATTAAAAACTCCAAGCGAACTGTCAAAATCAACTCGAGCAACCCCATAATTATGACCAATATCTTACCTGGACTCATATTGGGCACCCCGAAAGGTCCTGGTCCTTGGAACATCGATGCGTGTCCACCAAACGGATTGACCATTCCTTGATGGGTCCAGTTCGGATGAGCAGCCTGGTAAACGGCCGCCGCCAAGGCGGAGAACGGCGTGGGTCTGATGGGTCCTTGACTGAGGATGTTACTATTGTCCTTCGAAAAGTCCCTTTGCCGTTGCGTCGCATACTGTTCGCTTTCATTATTGTCTTTAACCGAACTGTTCTCTTCTGATTTCCGATCGGAATTCAAATCCTCCACGTCCACGATCGAGTCCTCTTGATTGGAATCGTACTCGTCGTCGCTGGAGTGGTGACTCGGACTGAGCACCGCCGAGGAATTGTGGGAAACGGGCGAGGAGGCTTTCGGGGGCCTGGTGTCCGCTAGAAGGGAGGCTACACTAAAGCTAATATGCCCGTTTTTGGGGGTGTTGTTGTTGTTACTCGGTCTGTCACTTCCGATGACGTTGTTTTGCATTGTTTCTCCCGGGTTTTTTACGTCCAGTTCGTCAACCACTTGGATAGTCATGCTTTGTCCACTGTTCGTCTGATTCTTAAGCATGAGACACTTGAAAAATGTCAAAGTTTATTAACACACTAACTTTTTAGGTCTCGCGGTCGCATTTTAATTATTTATAACCCGGTAAGTATAATAATTAGCAGTTGAATTGTGTTTTGAAATCAACGACTGGTAGATCTAGTCGTCCTGGTATGACTAACCTGAAACAACTGACGGTTGGAGTGTGGTGGCGACCAGAGGCGTTGCTAGGGTAGGCGGGGCTTTACAAACCACTCCCATGGAGTTGAGAATGTCTAAAAGGCAAATCAACCAATAAGCTTTACTTGTACTTAAATGCTTTGAAGTTGCACAGTGGAGTTTTCCGTGTCGAGTGTTTATGCTCGAGTTGGAATCGATCGAGATTCGCTTGGGGCGCTGTGGACGTTTTATTTGCTTTTATAGAGTTGTCTAAATAGTGTAACTACAGTTTTAGAGCTTGCACTTGTTTATGAGTGTTTTAGGATGCCCGTTAAAATTGTTATATCTTAATTAGTGAGCACAAAATCAAAGTTTTTTCCTTTTCGTCGCTACCTAGTTTATTACTACGGAATTATAATTAACTTTGCACTTAATTGCTTCTGCCTTTTCTCTCTCTTAATTAAACACTATTTTATCATTTTAAGTGGATAGGATTATACCTGCTTACTGCTTTCGGTAAACCAACTCATGGAGGAAAATTTTAAGAGATATACCTATCCAGGTCAGGTCAGACAATGAAAAACTATTTATTTCCTCTTGCATTTAAAATACCTACCTACACCTTCACTATACCTAACGCTGATAAACTTAGTATTAAGCCTGTTTCTTAAACTAAGGTACCGTTGTAAGATCCTTCACAACAGGGAAACACCATCCGGCTCGAAGGACCAAAAAAAATGGGGTAAAAATAACTAGATTATTTATGATAACGAAAATTTAAATTATTTAATTTAAATAATTATTTAAATTATAAAGATAAAGATTGATACCTATAGGTAATACCTACTCTATATAAGTGGTAGATGGGAGAAAGCTGCATATTTCTCCCTATTAAAAAGGTAATAACAATTCCCTGGAAACTACTTAATCTTAGGTAGGTATATGTACCTATATGTATTGGGTACTTTTCTACAAAAAAAAAAAAATGAATCAGGGATCTTGAAAAAATTATAAAATAGAAATTCAACATTTTGTGTGTAATCCTTTTTTTTTTTTTTTTTTTTTTAAAGAGGGAGCATCGGTCTTAACTGTGTAGGTAAGACATAGTCGCTCCACTCTGGTAAATTGGCTTTGAGCACGAACTCTTTAGCCACACACACTTTTAAATTATATTTGCCTTTAAAACCTTCGATCGCTTGTTTTACTTTTCACAGACATTCGAAAATGAATCTGAAAAGTAAAGCGGGCCGAGGTGAGTTTCGAACCCGCGATCTATGGCTTCGTGAGCCAGCGGAGTACCACTAGGCCACGCAAGTCACTTGTGTAATCCTTATTATTGCGAAAAAATTTAAAGACAGGTGCTTTGGTCATAAATAAACAAAAATATTGCCCATTAACGTGTGTCCATAAATGCATAGCTTTTGAGGGTGTCAAAAATAGAAGGTATCTTTTTCCAGATTTTTGAAGATACCTACCTATCTTTGTTTTTGTACAAATCTTGATCAAATGATGATTGATATTAGCCACTTTTTTAATACCGATGCATTTTTTCATGTGCCATTGGAAGATATTTTAGAATTGAGCGATATTTTTTGGCCCTCCATTTTCCGACTCATGTTTTGAAACATGCAGTGACCGCCAAAAAGTTGGCGGTCAAAACAAAAAAATTTCTGCTTGTTTGAAAACCTATTTTGCCATACTTAGGTAATACCTACAGAGTGATTTTTACTTGTCGAGAATATAGCTTTTCGCCATTTGTCGAAAATCATAAAAGTGCAATTTTTCAAAAACTAAACAAGATTTCGATTTGATTTTGGTATACAATTTGTCAATTTCAGTCTCATGATTTAAACACGTTCCTTTTGAATACCTACCTAACTTTTTCAAAGAAGCATTTTTTAATTTTCTTGAAATATTTTCAAAATTTGACTTAGGTCCTTTAGACTTAATTTCAAATTGCACAATTTTTTTTAATGTAAGCTTTGAAGATCTGTTATTGTAATGTATCATTAAAATTGTTAATTATTAGGTAGATTCACATTTTTTTACATTGGCCGAAAGGTGATACATATTTGTGACAAATTTGAATTTTTTTTTTTAGATAGACAAATTTATTTAGATGCAATTCACTTTTAATTTCTGTAATTTTTTTATTGAATTAAATAGTTTAAGTCTAAAGTAATAAAAAATTGCTCTGTTCTTGTAGGTATATAGGTATATCTCCTACATTTATTTGTATATGTACAATAACTGAGATTGTATACCTATAATACAGGTGTCCCATTATTCGAAGCGGTCTCTGTAGGCCAAACGACTGATTTTTTCCAAAAAAAATTTCAAATTCAGGTACAGGATCACAATGGCCATAATTTAAAATTATTTTGAAGTATGCAGAGTGTCCCATATGACAGTGGCATATCAAAGTTATGTTTTTTTTAAATGGAATGCTCCCATGTTATTGCATTTTTAGATTGTCTGGAAGAGAAAATAGGATTGGCTTTTACAGTTGGTGTTTAAATTTAGAAGTTTTTGAGTTATAAACAAGTGAAAATCGTCATTTTTCAAGTTCAAGGCCCTGTACAATGAAAACGGTTCAAGATAGACAAAAACGGCTTACATATCCCTATTTAAACTTTTTATGTACTATCCAATGGTATTAGAAACATTTGTACTTTCTTTGATTTTATTAGGTATTTGGCGACGCGTGGAGAAATCTCAGAATTTTTCAAAGTTTTTATCACCCTGTATAAATATTTCATCTACATCGTAGGATAGTACTACATGAAAAGTTAAAATAGGGACATGTAAGCCGTTTTTCTCTATCTTGACCCGTTTTCGTTGTACAGGACTTTGAACTTGAAAAATGACGATTTTCACTTGTTTATAATTCAAAAACTTCTGAATTTAAACACCAACTGTAAAAGTCAATCTTATTTTCTCTTCTCAGACAATCTAAAAATGCAATAACATAGGAGCATTCCATTTAAAAAAACATAACTCTGATATGCCACTGTCATATGGGACACTCTGTATACTCCAAAATAATTTTAAATTATGGCCATTGTGGTTCTGTACTTGAATTTGCAAAAAGTTTTTGGAAAAAAGCCATCGTTTGGCCTACAGAGACCGCTTCGAATAAGCTGGGACACCCTGTATATATTACTTCAGCAGTTATTCACACTCTTTATTTGGCATTTACTGTTTGGTGGATGTAGATAAATAAATAAACAAATAAATAACTAAAATAGCATTTAGCGTGTTTTGCGGTTCAAATAAATTTAATTAGGTATGTAATTACCTAACAATGGTGTTTGGAGCCTTCAAGTAGGTACCTACTTATCTTATATAGAAAAAAACAGCTCTCCTTAAAAGTAAATTGTATAAAAAAACTCAAATTTGTTAAAAAATATTACTTTTTCACCAATGTAAAGAAATGTTAAGTCGTAGTAATTAACAATTTTCATGGTCATAGTTCATTACATATATATATAGGTATAATATAGGTACAATAATAACCTGTAGGTATGTAGATCTTAAAAACTTATTGCTGTAAAATAATGTTGCAATTTGAAATGAACTCTAAGTACCTACCTACCTACTTAAGTCAAATTAAAAAAAAAATATTTCAAAAAAATTGAAAATGCTTTTTGAAAAAATTATTCGAAAAGTGGTAGGTATCTTTTGGGTCATTTAGACTATCAACTAAATCAACACTCTGTATATTATATCTGATTAAAAATACAAAATAAGTTTTCAAGCAAGCGGAGATTTTTTTATGTCCTCAAAGTACTTTTGACAAGTCAAAAATAAATTTTGCCAACTTTATGGCGGTCACTTTTATAATAGGTATACATACAATAATAAATTATTAAATAGGAGTTAAGTAGTAGGTATACTATACCTATACCTTTTTGCATAGAAAACATTGAGGGATTAACTGTTTAAAAAAAAAGGCGCTTTTAAAATGTCACTTTGCCAATAAGTGTCGTATAGATATTAGGGCCAAAAAACCTCATGCACGCAACACCAAAATATCCACCACTGGCTCATGAAAAAAATTTAGTAAGCATAAAAAAAGTAGTTAATGTCAATGGTAAGACATGTGCAAAATTTGACCTCTATTATATACCTCAAACGGTTTCTTCACACAAAAGATATCTTCACAATAGTGAAAAAATTTTTTTTTATTTTTTTTTGACATCCTGATGATACTTATTAGGTACAAACGGTGCATTTCCGGACACACGTTAATGGGAAATTTTTTGTTTATTTTTGACAAATAAATTTGTCTTGTAATTTTCTCTACCTCTATTATTCATCAAGAGACATTTTTTGATGTCGGTAGGTGGGTATGTAGGTACTTACAATACTTTTGTCCTACGAGTGCCTATAAGTTGTAGGTTTCCTACTTCCAGATTTGCTCTAATTATTTTTAAGGAAAAGAATTTTAGGTACACCTGTGCATTTCATAAAATAAGAACTAGAACTCTTTTTAGTAATTTGCTCAGAAATTAATGAGAATTTCGAAAATAGTTCTTAATATCTAATTTCTCATCAAATTCATATCTCATTTTTAAATTGATTCTTTATAAATGATTAATTACCTAAGGTGCATTTGAAAACGTAGGTACCTACTCCCAGTTTAAGAATCACTCCGACCGAAGAGTCGGATAACCGAATTCGTTGTCTGCTTATATTATCCAATGTTTTCGAACGATCATTAGTGTCAATTGTGCTCTGAAGTGACGTTTTTGAACATGAAGCCCTATAGTTACGTCAATAAATTATAATAAATGTTGTTTTGTTGAGTTTCGCCAAAAGATTTAATGAAATCAAAGTTATACTAAATGCTGATGGAATAAGCTACAAACACAACACAAGAAAAAAGTTGTCCCAGTTTTATTTGAACACAACACTGTACTTGAAGCCAATAGTATTCCATTTGTTTTTCCATTTCTTTTTTTTTATAATAGGTAAGTTCAAATCACACGAACGCCACTGATATAAAAATAAAAAAATAAAAATTGTCTTAGGTACCTACCCACATCCGGAAGTGTACCTATTTATTATTGAAATTGTGTACAAAATTTCTCAAAGAGATCTATCAATAAAAAATGTCGTCAAAAAATTAATAATTATTATACAGGGTGTCCTAAGAGTCAACTGCATCTCTTGAAGGGCTTATAGGCCAACTCATGACTGACCAGAATATCATAACATGATGTTAGTAAAAAAAATTATTTTCGAGATAATGGTACTTTCATCATGAATTGTGTGAAATTGCATAATTTTACATTCTAAATTTTGTTATTATGCAATGCTGCCTTAGCCCTGCTATTGATCAAGTACCGAAGAGATATTCTGGTGTCATACTTTTAGGAAAATTAATTTTTATTTTTGGTGTTTGGAAAAAAAAAATCATGACCTAACGTTGGCAATTCATACATGAAAAAAAACCTGTGAATCTGGCAAGTTATCCCTCAAAACGGCCCATTTGATCTAGTTTTTGCAATGTGTAATATTTTTTATTATGGAGTAATATGAAGTAAAGTACCTATATGTTTCAGTTCATGAAAGCTTCACTTAATTCATTAAAGTGCCATTATCTCGAAAAGAAATCCCTGCGTAGAGGTGACCCCATACCCCATGTAAGGTTCCATATAGTAGGTAAGTCAAAAATAGTTATCAAGGACACCTAAAGAAATAGTTTTTTCTTAAAATTCAACACCCTCTGTTGTCAAAACTAAATAATTTAAGACTTATGTTTATTGTACCTTTTATCTCGAAATATCTATACCTTCTTAAAATTAGCAAAATGGGGAGATCTTATTTTTGTCAGGGTCAGAAAGATATTTCCATACTTACCAGAAATTTTATTATCGAAGCGAGTGTTCTGGACATCTAACATTGGTGAAGCTTACTTTATTTTCTTTAAAAATTGTTAAACAGTGCGCCACTCCAACAAATTTATGATAAAACAAAAATACCTAATAAATGTTATTAATTACAAAAAGTGAGGAAATTATTATACTTCTTATAGGAAGTGAATAAAGAACTATAGGTATAACTTCAGTCGGTAAGTTTTTTGTTTAAATCGTTTCGGGGAACAATTTCACAAATTACAAACCACATCAACTAGTACCTGTCCACTGGAGCATTTAATTGGTAGCAAGTGTTTGTCCTCATAACATACCACACACCAGTCATGTCATCCCAAATTTACTATCCAGCGAAAAATTCTAACTGAAGCCACATGCATGCTCTTATTGTCTCTCCCACAAGCCACGTGATAATTACGTATCAAATTTCCCGTCTCCTACAACATCACATCAATCAATCTTTTCTCTCTCGGACGACTTATGTTGCTAATTACCCTGCAGATGTTGCTTATTAAGAATTCATAAATCTTGCATAAGATATAGGACCAATTGGGGGAAAGATTCGAAAGCGCTTTGTTTTACCGGAGGAAGTATTAATTATTGTATTAATTGGTAGATTTTCACCATTGATTTGGATATGATACTTTACAGATAGGAATGTTATAATAATTAATTGTCATTCATCAAGTCAACTGTGTGATACACCTAACAAAAATTATTCGTTTGAAAAAAATCGATAAGTAAAATTATCTTTTTCTTATTACGCAGAGGAGTTTCCTTTCCAGAACTATTATGCCGGTAAATACCTCCTAAAATCTGGGGTGCATGCAGGCGAGATCAAAATAAACATGAAATCTTAAAATATCCCTAAACGGAGATACAGAGCACCAAAAGGGTATACCCAACGATTTACTTTTTGGCGCTAACTTTTGAAGCGGCCTGTATGATTCGATAAAATTTTAATATTTTATAGAGGCCATAAAGAGTGATCAAGCCATATCAGAGTGGATGTTGACGTCTTGAGGGAAGTCAGGAACGGACTTACTACCACACTGGTTAACTCAAAGTTTTGACAGGTATCATTTTACAGAGCTGAAAACTTATTTTTTTCACTGTTTAATTGGCCTAGATCACTGTTTAGTGCTTTAGTAGAAATCATATTAAATTTTTTTAGGACAATTGGGGTACACCACTGGATTCAACATCTCTTAAAACAACACGATACTAAATTTTATCGAAACCTGTAAAGTAATACCAATTTTATAGCTAAATTAGAATTTCCAGAATTCATATTACTTATACCTACTTATAGGTACTTCACTGGATTAATTGCTAATATGAACTTTCGAAGTTTTAAGTTGACTATAAAATCGTTAGTAAGTATTTGAGCTTTCGATAGAATTTAGCATAGTACCGTTTTGAGTGATGGTGAATTCAGTGGCGTGCTGAGATTGGCTACGAATTCTAGAAATTTTCCTTCTAAATACATGATAGTAGGCCTTGGATTTTATAAGGAAAGGCTTGTAATTCTAATTGTTCTATAAAATTGTTAGTACTGTCCCGGTTTTGATAAAATTTAGTATAGGTAGTACTGTTTTGAGAGATGGTGAATCCAGTGGCGTGCTCAGATTTGATAATACGAATTTTTGAAACTTTCCTATACTAAACAGTGATCTAGAAGGCCTTGAATTTTGTAGGAAAGATTTTTTTGCGTTTCGATGGATTTTTGCTCCAAAACAACAGTTTATCAAGCACTATCATTGAAAAATCCGCTTAAATTTGACAATAAATGAAGATTTTACAGGGTGGCTCAAGAACAAATGGGCATTACTGAATCCAGGACACTAATAATTGTTATTTTAATTAAATAAATAGCTAAGTAGCCATAATCGATCTTCGGTCACAATGGAGGAAAGAACTTTTTTGTTTTAGTTTAAAGTTTGTTCCAAAGTTAAAACAAACTAGGGGTTTGATTACATTCCTAATTGTCTAATGGAAATCCAAGTCGTACCCAAATTTGACAATAATTATTTTTTTCTTAATCTCTATTCTCTCACTTTGGCACTTTGAATGATGATTCTCCGTAAAATTAGGTACTAATTCCACAAATTGACAGCTGCTAATCGATTTTAAGCCTTATTATAAATATCGAAAAATATTTGTGCTAAAATACGGCCCTTAGGTATAGGCAATCTGCTGGATTGGTTCTCAAAGTAAGGCAACTATTAGGGAGTCACCGAGCGTGACTGAAGGGAGGAAGGGACCACGCGGCAACCCCTCGCTTAGCTGCTAATATGGAAGTTAATAGAATCCGCCATTATCACTGTAACAGGCATCATTAAGTAAACACAATCACCGTAGCAGTTAACAGCCAGTTCGTAGAGAATGTGAATCGTAATTGAAATACGTTCTCATGACGCGAATCGTCAAGGACCAGTTTTTATTCAATCATAATGGAGATTGGGATCAATTATCCACGGTTTGATGAGCAAATATGATTAGTTAATGGATATTTAAAGCTGTAATTGTAATAATTGTTTATTATTGAATTCGTTTAATAATTATTTTATATCTTTAGTACCTATACTGGGGTGGTAGGTATGCATTTTTAGTATTTTTTTTTTTTAATTTTTATCCAGATAGTGGCTAATACAGCGGGTACAATTTTTGCAATGGTTATTGCAATTATTTGCTCCTTGCCAGAGCATTCAGAATTAATTGTCAGTTCCAGACGAACTTGGACTTGAAGTGGCTGGAACTAAGGGCTTTCAGAGTCGCTCGGCTGTTTGAAAATAATCTTTATTGATCTGGCTGGCAGTGCATCTTTTCCTGCATCCGCGCACAGAGCTCTATGACGTATATTTCGGCCTGGAAAGTTGTTGCGTGGAGGCCCAGGCTTGAGAAGACTTATAGAAGATTCTTTTTCTTAGAAGAAGATTTCTTAGAACCAGAGCTGCACACCCCCAGCTCCAACTCCTGTGGATGTCTTAAATCAATCGGTGAACCATCTGAAATGCCCCTTCCGCACGTCTCTTCCCGGAAAAAGGACCTTTTATAATCAGAGCGGTTTATGATGGTCTTATGCATATGTCTCGAGAGCATACCCAGTATAGACTATGACTTTCTATATATACATATATGTCATCCAGTAACCTGATTCGCTCCAAGTTTCTTTGGCAAGCTTCTTGCGCATCTGTATCATCCATTTGGGGTCTCTCTCCAAATAAATATGTAGAGATGGTAATCTCCAACAATTCGATTTTTGCAGATATCAATCTACACATTTATCTTTTGCTGATATTGAGGGTGTGCATCCTTCATCCAGTGACGATTCTGATCTGACCAATCTGTTGCCAATCTCTGACCAATCTCATGTTGCGGTTTACTGAACCATTCAATTGGAACTTGGCTTCGTTGGAGAAACAGGTCCAGAAGAAGGTCGAAGGATTATCAATTCGCAGAACTCCCACCCTCAAATTGAAATCATTTCATTAGTTCTTGCACCAAGCACATTTTGTATGGATGATAACCATTTGCTTTTAAAACTCTTTGCACAGATGTTTTGTTAATGTCTGTTGGTTGAGCCATCCGTTGAATCGTTGAATATTAAGTCCCTGCATGTGAAATTGGATAGAACCTTTAGGGATGTTTCCGCGGGTCTGTGGCGGTTCTGTGACGTCCCCTTTTTTTAGAACAGTAAATAAAATGAAATAGGGATTACATTCAACTGAACAAAAACCTGTATCTTCGAAACTAGCAGCGGTTTTCTGTACAACAGATTTATTTCGCGATCTGGGAACGTGTGTCATTAAACAGATCAGTGGTTTGCTGATAAGACCGTTTGTCGATCACCACAACCCCTCAGCAGGACGGGAATTCTTTCTTCTTCAGTAAGACGCATGATGAATTGCAAGATTTTAAAAATCAATAAACAAATATCCCGACAATGTTTGAACAAAAGAGCTTCTGATCCCTAATGCTCGCGCTCAACCAATAAAAGATTGAGTTGAAAAAAGGGATTAGATTAGATCAGATTCATCGTGAGTGGGCCATTGTGACACCTCCACTGCGACCGTAGATCTATTGTGGCTCACATCTAGTCGTGCTACATTAACCCCATCAGCAGGTCAGCCTCTTTAAGGAAGCTGACCATCTTAACTGTTCCATCCATATCCTCCGGTGTGAGAAAGTCTCTCCCGAAAGTTTGTAATCTTTTTATTCATTTTACTTTTTCCCAGAGAATTTTGTTTCTTCTCCCGGTCCCTCCTGTTTCTTAGAGTCGGATTAGAACCAATCACCACAGCTTCTTCAGTTGCCAGGAAATCCAGGTTTTGGCTCTCCTCGTCAGAGCATACTTGTTTTACACACTTCACGGATGTCCCAGGAGTGACTGGGAAAGGTTGGTCCACTCCCCGCAGAACCCGCATGTGAGGAGTAAGGCTCAATACAACGTGGTGCGCCCGGTGCCCCTGAAAAAAAATGAACGCCACAAGTCGGGTGAATATGAAATTTACAATTCACACTTTTGAAATTGATTTTTGTTTTCATTCTCGAAAATCAAGAGCTTGACAAACGACGTAGGCTCGATCAAACCCGAAGGAAGTGACCTAAAAAATATTGCGATTTAAAATTGCAACAATTCAATTTAATTCGTTGTTTCTCGAATTTTTAGTTAAACAAAAATCGCGACCTAATCGAAAAATTTCGTCTAATCATCCACTTTAGCTACTCTGGCTAAAATTTGGACAAAGATCTCGAACAGCGAAAACTTTTTCGGAAAAAGTTGTTTAAGTTTTAGCTCTGAATACGAATTCGCGAAAAAGATTAGGGTCCTCATTGTAAATTTAAAAACTATCCCCACAATTGCTAACCCACAATCAAGCTAGTTTTGTCCCAAATTTTTTTTTGAAACCCTCCCATCCGAACATATAGGGTTTCCAAACTTCTGGTACACCCGGTATATTGTAAGTATAACTATTCTCAAGGAGACCTATATAAGGGCATTGCGGGCTTTCCTATTTATTGTCTACTTATAAAATAAATATTCCTCCTCGATGTTAACTACATATAATTACTTACAAAGCAATGATCTTATTATGTATCAGATTCAACTTCTTTTATTTGTTTTCTCTCGGTCAATAAAATATATAAAAGATGATCTCACGAGAACAAATTCCTGATTAATGTCGTAGATATCCAAGTTGGAAAAGTCGACCTGATAATTAATTGCAAGGGATAGTGGTATAATAAGGCATTTAGGATTTCTTGCGGACATTATACCGAGTACGTACTGCCGTCGAGTACTTTTATGGACGATTCTACATGGGGAATTAATTGGCAATTAATTTCTGGAAGCAGTAACACCGTTCGGCCGCATTAAAAATGCTGCATTTGTACGACATAAACACCATTATCCCGACAGAATATCTCTAACTGAAGCATTTTAATTTTGGTACCGGGTACCGCTCAAAAATGTTGATTGGGCCATAAATTTTTAGGCCGCCTAATTGATTTGACCAGTGTTTTACAACCGTCCAATGGGCTGCCGGAGACGCTTTCAGAACGACGTCAACAACATGTACCTTCGCGGCTGTTGGTTTTTTATTTCTTCAATGGGTGGCCTTTTGTTATTTTTTACCTCATTAATTTTTCTTCTTACTTACCAGTTCTTAACCTTGTGAGTCTTTCATTATATTAGAGACAAGAAATCACAGACATTGTTTATGCAGGATGAAGTTTGCTATTTTTTATCCATCGGGTTATCTTTTTAAATCTTATAGCTTGATTATTACTTTACTTTAGTCGTGGCTGAAATATTCTGAAAAATTAATTTTCGTAGATTTACACAAGTCGTAATAGGCTATTCATTGTGGCAGTTCGAAAAATGTCAAAGCTGATGACTGTTATAAGCTCCTATAGGGTTTTAAGAGACAATTTTTGTTTTTCTGATGATGCCATATTGTTTTTTTCATGTCATTCTGTATAAAGAAATCAAGGAAACGAAAAATTACATTAAGAAAATATGAAAACTGTTTTTCTTCTAAAAAGGAAATTTTTACCAAATTTCATAGAAAAAATAACCATAAGGCAACCAATAGGTGTGACTTCATTCGGTTTTTTTTTCTAAAAATAATGAAGAAAGAATAAATTATTGAACTTTTGATAGAATTTTTATTTCCTTGTTTTTTATAACGCAATATGGCGGTTATAATAATAACAAAAAAAATCAACCCATATAGTTTGATAAATGACAAAAGGTTTTGGAAGATTTTTTCAAGTGGTTAGTGTTGGATCTTGTTAGAAGAACTGTTAATTTAGAAGCTTGGACAAAACGAGAAAACTTGAAATGACAGTTCTTTTTTTTTGTCAGTCCACATGTCAGAATCAGTCACTTTAACGATTATAACGTCGCAATTATCGAACTTCACTTGGTAACAGTAAACATCCCGTATAACAAATTCAACTATATCACTTATTAAACCGATTCTTGCCGCAAATATCCATTTACGGCCATTATTTATTCGCACAGCATCCTATTCATTATTTGTTACGAGTTCGATTTTCGAATTCCGTGAATTCCGATTTATTGGTGGCGGGTTTTTACTCAACGGGCAGATCTATATCCAGTGACGTAGACATTTCGCTGATTTTTTATATTTTCAATTTTTTACGTACAATTATTATCTTTTTCGTTTTTTTTTCAATGGTTCATACTCATAGCAGCATAGGATGTTGGACCTTTAGACCAGTGTTTTTCAATCTGTGGGTCGCGACCCCTAGGGGGGTCGCGAAGCCTTACTCGGGGGGTCGCTGGCTGTAAGAAAAATTCCAGGTTCTTACACAACAAAAACACAGTTTTAGTGAGAAGGATGTGCTTGTTTATTTTTTAATAGTTTATCAAATTGTGGTGTTATTTTTGAAACATTAATAATCAAATCACTTTCCAATTGCAGTCTATTTCTCTTTTTAGTTTTAACGTCCACAATTGAAGAAAATGTCGTTCACACAAGTATGAAGTGACGAATGGCACTAATAATTTAAGAGCTTTCCGTGCCAGCTCTGGATATTCGTGTTTTCTTTTCATCCAAAATACGTCGACACTTTGCGAATAAAATTCGATTTTAAGCATGCCATCAGCAGCTAAATCTAGAAGACATTATTTCATTTTTCTGGTCACATCATCAGCCAGATCTATTGAATTGTCCGAAAAAGGGTTTAAAATCCATCTACGCCCATTGTCAGCTTCAGAGTGCAACTCTGGAAATTATGTCAAAAGTTGCTCTTGTAAATTATGCAAGCTCTGTATCATGCAAGGAATGTCAGCCAATACTGCAAAATTTTGGTCTGTTGCATTTTCTTCAACAATCTTCTGAATACATGGAAACGACTCAAACATTTTTGCAGAGAGGTTGACCACAAACGAAATTTTGCGTGAAATGCTTTTACTTTATCTTTAGCTGTTAAAATATTTTCTTCTCTTCCTTGAAGGTTCTTGTTCAAATTGTTAAGGTGATTAAGAAGATCTGCCAAAAATGCTAATTTCAACATCCAAATTGGGGTCAGAAAAACGATAAGCATATTCAGATTTTGCATCTTGTAAGAACATTAACAATTCAGCTCTCAGTTCCAGAACTCTTGTCAATACCTTTCCTTTGGATATCCACCTGACCTCTGTGTGATAAAGAAGATTTTGATGAAGCGAGCCCATATCTTCACAAACGATCCTGAATAGCCGAGTTTGCAAAGCTTTACCTTTGATAGAATTCACAATTTTTATTACCTCTTTGAGCTTTGAGATATATGTACCAAAATAGGAAAAAATGGAAAAAATCATTACCTAACGACCTAACCAAAGTATGTAGTCTTTTAATTAAATGATTTCTTTGGCTTTCTATGACACAAGGGGGTCGCTAGAATATTTCAACCTGTAAAGAGGTCGCGAAATTAAAAAGAATGAAAAACACTGCTTTAGACTGTGCACTTTGCGGTGCAAAACTGCAAAATTAATAGCAAGTACAGGGCACATGTAGAGATAGAATTTCACAAACGATATTGTGCAGGGCTATATCTCGAGATAAGAAGAAGCAGGTATCGAAATACCGTTTTTACCAGTGTTGTCAAGAAACTCAGGAGACTCGATTGAAGAAATGTTGTTTTTTTAAGTAGCCAATGTCTATATAAATGTCATATCTACATAAAAGGAGCGGCGAATATTAAAAAAAAACACACGTTAGGGTAGAACTTTTACTTCACAGGTCTTTTCTCTTTTTAGGGGACTTGAAACTTTTGGTATTTTATATACAATGTCTCTGTAACTAGACAGCCAAAATGAAAAGTCATATGTAAAAAATCATATTTTACGCATAAAACAGATTTTTCCTAAACGACGCCTGATTTTGAAAATAGTTATTCTCTCTTTTATGCTTAAAATACGATATTATCCATGACGTTCCATTTTGGCTGTCCAGTTACCAAATACCCTCTATAGGTATAGGGAAAAAAATATTAAACCCATTTTCAATAAGGTATCTTTTTTTTACATAAACTATCAATCAAAATAAAATTCAATGAAAATTATCCCATAAAACTGAATTAATTTCTGTAAATATTAATAATGCGTGAAATATTTGGTTACATTGTGGAGTGAAAGTAGAATTACTCCACCTTCGTTTGGTGTACTGACGAGTCGGCCATGTTTTCACTGCCAAGGAAGATAGAGCATTGATCTCATACATGTTTGAGGAAGACAGAGAAACGAAAGGACACAATGCGGTTTAATGAGGCTTGCAAATTGGTGGTGCTGGTTCGGGAATCGGGCCATCGGCCGTAAAAAGCCGGCTACTGGTAGCAATTAGGTATAATGATCGCTTTATAGTGAGTTATTGAGCTTGTTAACGGGTATCGAGGAGAAATTATGGTATACCGAGATGGAAAAACTACGATCTATAACGGACGGAAGCTCGCCAGACTTCGACGAGATTATATGCATACATTAGGAAAATCAGATTTATATGCAGAGTGTGTATAGTAAAAGAGATTGATTGGTCGTCAAATGAATGAACCCGCAATAATGTTGAGAAATATTTGTTAATTGGAAGTCCTTAAGTCTTTGATTCCGACTGATGGTAACTTTGCGAAACCCAAATACCTACCAAATAATACTACCTATAGGTATATTAACTGCGTGTACACTTTGTCTCCTGACGTCGTATGTTGTATACATGTGTTTGGTAACTGGACAGCCAAAATCAAACGTCATCCATATTAAGCTTATAAGAGAGAATAACTATTTTCAAAATGAGGCCTCGTTTAGGAAATATCTCCAAAAATGTAAAATTAAAGCTGCTAAAAAATTTTTTTTTATTTATTTGGACAATAAAAATAAAACGTATTAAACGAATATAACGAAATATAGAACGAATAAAAATAGAAAAAATAAAAATAGAGAATAACTTTTTTTCAAGATCAGGCTTTAAGAAATATATCTCCAAAAATGTAAAGCTAAGGCTGCAATAAAAAATGTTTTTTTCAGTAATCGAACAAAAATTTTGGAAATCTTTCCTATAAACGAGGCCTGATCTTGAAATTCTATTCCCTCTTATTATGCTTAAAATACTATTTTATACATGACGTTTCATTTTGGATGTCCAGTTATTGTTTTTTGTCTTATACTTTACTGTTCTCAACAGTAAACTGCAATTTGAGTAGTCTGACGTAAATTGATCTGGGGTAAAGAACTCACCAAAACTCTATTAGCATTGCCTGATGTTGAGTTCCACTCCTGATGGCGACTTGTGAAATTATATCTTAAACCTTAGATAATGTGTTAAAAATTGTGGTTTGTACTTGCTGGCAGCATCTGTGCGTGTATTAAATAGATATAAGATATCAGATACAACATACAAGGATAAGGAAAATTAATCCCGGACCTAAAGAAATTTCGACAGTTTTCTCAAACACCATATTGTTTTTCGGTAAGAACTTACCCCTAAGATCCGCAATTTCCCCCCATCTCGTAGCACTTTCAAAATTGTCAGAGTAGCATGATCTTTCGTATCTTCAGTGGAGAAACGGAAAGCTCCAGGGATTAGTTTCACGGAACCAAGATGTAGTCGAGAAATTACGATCCTGAGAGAAAGAACATCGAATAAGGCATTCATAACAAGATTTAACCTGATTATTAACCCAAAGTAAAATTTTAGCAGATCTCCACACAGATATGATTTGTTACCTACAATTACGGTTAGTTTGTAATTTATACAGATGGGTGATGTGAGTTGCAACGATGAGTGAGCACTGCTTCCTGGCGTGGCGTTACTTATTTCTGGCAGAGGTTGGATCGAATGAATCCTGTCAGTGGCAAAGCGTGACACCAAAAACTACGGCTATAGTCAAATAAAAGAAGTTTTGAGAAAAGGTGGAACGGGGGACAAACTGCGGAGGTCTAAGTGGGGCGACAGCCACCAGGCTAACGCCATGGAAAAGAAAGAGATTTCGCATAATTTTTAGTCTATTTGTAACGGTTCACCATACCGATAAACTATCATAAATTTTAGTGCCGTTCTATTTGGCGATCTATCGTTTCTTTATTGAGCTTGTTCGGAAGAACTGCATGCTGATCCTGATCAATAATTTCATTAGTCTACGAAAACCTACCATGATATATGTAGTTCCATTCTGTTAATGTAGGCACTTTCAACATTTGTTATACAGGGTGCTTCACCAGCAGACCAACATGGCTAAAGGGTAAGAGTAGGTTTTCAAGGCGATCGAAGATCTATGGTTTTGAAAATTTTCTGAGGTCCTTCGTTTCGATGTTACAGGACGATTCACGCATAATTATGTATTTTGCCAAAAGTTTTGATGAGCAGTATCTTTTGAACAAATTGTTGGAATTTAATTTAAAATTTCGTGGGTATGCTGTACCATCGCGACTCTTATTACCCCGCATTTCCCGCTGATTCGAAAACTGCAGGGTCGTACTTAATTTTTCTGGTATCTTTCAGGTTTGATAAAAGGTTCATCTTATGCATTTTAGTGCCATTTTAGAAAACTACATATAAATGCCACAAATGCGACCAAAAAAATTGTTTGGTACTGAAACGAACTATTAGACCCTTAGAGGGGAAAAATAGTCGTTGAGAGCATGAGACAGTAAAAGACAACAAGGGTCGTAGGTTGAGTCGCTAGTCTAAGAGGGTCAGCAATAACAAGCAGGTCAGCAGAACAACAGGTACTCTTTATTAAAATAAAATCACAGCTATTATCACAGAATCTTGACTTGAGCACGGTTAACATAATAAGGGACAAGAGCGTGTAGTATATCCGAATGAACTGATCGGTTAAACCTTGGTAGGCAAAGGCACTTAGCTTCGTAGGGTCTCCGGTGCGAGGGTGGAAGTTTAGCTGGTGGTAACCTTGGTCTCAGGTACAACCAATGGGCTGCTTCTTGTTTGAAGAGAAAACTTGCTTCCAGGAAACTTGCGTCCGTACGAGAAGAAGTGGCTTCCAGGAAAGAGTTGATTCCTGGGGAAATTGCTTCCGGGAAAAATTGATTACGGTCCAAAAGTTGATTCCGGGAGAAAAATTGAGTTCGGGAGGAAAAGTTGCCACCCAGGAAAAAGCAAGCCAAAAACGTGGGTGATGTTTATAATAATTTACGTGAACGTTCACGACGCCATTTCGGTAGAAATTCCAGGTGTTTGCGGAAACGATCTTCCTCTAGCGAATTCCAGGAGAGAAAAGCTAGGTGAGATCACAGGTATTTGCGTACCGGATTGAAACTCGACAGTCGAGGTCGACGAGACTCGACAGTCGAAGTTGACGAACTCGAGGCCTGCAGCCGGCCGTGTTTGCATCGCACTAAAAGCCACCATCACTCGCTTACTGCGCGCACACCGCAGTTGTCTCCGTGTCGCTGGCATTTAGCCGGTACGTACAAAATGTACGTTACAGTACCATTGAACTAATTCGAGAAAAGAAAGAGTTTTATTGTTTAAACAGTATACAGTAGAATTTTTAAAATCTTATAGTGTTTTATTGACCTATCAACAATCAGTATGCAGAGATTCTACAAACTAAGGGTTGAAAACATAAATTTTAACAAGTTTGATATTATTCTCACTTAGGCCCGTATTCATCAATAAATATAACCCCTGGGGTTATATTTTGGAACATATCATTGGTTTAAAATTCGTAGCGTTCGTAGGGTTTGAGCATTAGACCAATCAGCTGTCAGAAAATTCAAAATATAACCCCAGAGTTATATTTTGAAGTTTGATGAATACGGGCATTAGTGAATGAGAATCAGTATAGACGCAACCATTTCCCACCTGAAAAAAGCGTTCGAACAACAATTTTTTTAATTGGCGAATGATGCTTCTTAAAAGCTTGTTTCGTGTTCGTAATCTCCCTTATTGGAATGCTTCCTTACAGATTCCTCTGATAACAACCAATGAAAATTATTAGTCAGAGAAATATTTATTATTCATAAATAAATTCTCTGCAATTATTTTATTATTTATTGACATACAGGGTGATCAGTAACTCGCGCACTCGGAACATGCTGCGGTAAACTTCACTTTTTATTAAGAGTGGTAAATTTTCTTACCGCAGTGTTGTAAGTTCTTTTCTTCCAAAGATATGACCACTTTTGTAAAAAATGGTGGAAACTCTGCACTGAAGATGTGAATAAGTTCGGGTTAGATGCTATTGTTATTATTTTTATTTCCATAGCAACGAAGGCATTTGAATACTTTATATTCTAAGTTGAGTTTAGGCGGTTGCCAAACTTCAAATTTCGTTCAGATTTAGGTATATGGTATCAATTTCCAACATTCTCAATTCCTCTGTAAAGAGATTTTGTGATGGAAAAAAAAATGATGAATTATATGGTATCCGTTCCAGACATTACAGTAACCTGAATTTTTCATTAATTTTTATCACGGTTAATGAAAAAATTATCTTTAAACTCGGATGAGGGACCTTTGTAACTCTGTAACTTGAAAATCGGCCGTTGGATTCAATTTTTTTTTTGCGGAATATCCTTAATTTTAATGGGCTCTATACAGGGTGGTCCAACTTAAAACGTCAGGACTTTACCAGACGATAGATAACGGTAAAATAATGCCAGTTTTTCTAATACACTTATAGCCGGGAAAGCTTCCTTTTCAAGATACAGGGTGTTGAAGTTTTGGGAAAAAAATAATGATTTGTCAATATTGTCAAAACGGCTGCTTTAAAAAAATTGAAATTTGGCACGCAGCATGAGCTAAGTATCTTTCATGATTTACGGCTTATGGTGATAAATTGCGAAAACCAGCGGCGGAGATATGGGTGTGCCATTGCCCCTTTTCAAAAAAAAAAATTGACGCCACTGACTCTGTGGAAAATTTAATAATACTATTCAATGCCCCATGCTTTTTAGAACAAAAAAGTACTCTCTAATTTTTACACAAGGCGCACCATTTTCGAGATAATTCATGTTTTCTTAGGTAATATCCGTAGCCATTTTAAGAATAACAGACAAATTCTAATCAAATAATTTTTACTTAAATAATTAAATAACAGAAATAAACAACACCTAACTAATGTAACAATTGTCAGTAACCATAGAGTCAGTGGCGTCAATTTTTTTTTTAAAGGGGCGATGACACACCCATATCTCCGCCGCTGGTTTTCGCAATTTATCACCATAAGCCGTAAATCATGAAAGATACTTATAGCTCATGCTGCGTGCCAAATTTCAATTTTTTTAAAGCAGCCGTTTTGACAATATTGAAAAACATTATTTTTTTCCCAAAACTTCAACACACCCTGTATCTTGAAAAGGAAGCTTTCCCGGCTATAAGTGTATTAGAGAAACTGGCATTATTTTAACGTTATCTATTGTTTGGTAAAGTCCTGACGTTTTAAGTTGGACCACCCTGTATATCGCCCTCTATTCGTAGTGCGCGAGTTACAGATTACATATTTCTAACAGTATACTTGTAAGAGAATTTATTTATTACTCAAATATACTTTCTCTTTAAATATTAAAAATAATTGGACACCTGTTAAATAATTTCTCTTAAGAAATGTATCGGTGTGTAAAATTTAGGGTAAATACCTGCCTACTGCGATGTCCGTCCGGTCGGTTAAAGTTTTCGCTAAATCAATCGCGTTCTTTAAATTCGCCGCAACAACTAAAGGAGATTTAATTAATCCTTAATAACCGAAGATATTCCTTTGAAATTATGGACGGTTGGTAATTCTGCTAATGAGACCAAGTGAGGCGACAAAAACTGAAACTGAAATGAAAGGATGTTGAATGAAAAAGAACAACTTCAAAGTGTGCTCTGGTCAAAAGCAGCTACAATTCCTTCTTTTACTTCATTTTTATGATATACCTATAATATTTGTTATTAATTATCTGCAGCTGTTATTATTTATTAATTATACATCGATCTCGTCTTTTCCAAATATGAACACATTAGTATAACACATTAGTATAACACATTTCCGGTGTGTCCGGGACTTCACAGTTGAAAGTAGCTACTTGAATTATAAACAAATCCGCTCACGGCTTCTCCGATACATGCTGCCTCAGAACACTTTCTTGTGTAGTCCGCGACGGTCGTGCTCTCGCCAGTGCGTAATCCCGCCGTAAATACGTATTCCGGCAATACGACGTAATAGTGTGTGCGAGACCATGGAAACTGTGCCCCATGGAAAAAGACCTTCTCTCCGCTGACGATATAGTTCCACATCGGATTCTGACACCGATGATTCTGACATCGGATTCACATTCGGATACCACTCGAACTCCTCCTGGCATAAGTTTCAGCCTCGGTGCATAGTGGTACAAGTTTTAACCATTTTTGTTGCACCTCCACTCTTTCTTCCTGGCATAAGTTTCAGCCAGCTGTGACGTGGATTCTTCCTTCCTGGCATAAGTTTCAGCCTCGGTGCATAGTGGTACAAGTTTTAACCATTTTTGTTGCACCTCCACTCTTTCTTCCTGGCATAAGTTTCAGCCAGCTGTGACGTGGATTCTTCCTTCCTGGCATAAGTTTCAGCCTCGGTGCATAGTGGTACAAGTTTTAACCAATTTTGTTGCACCTCCACTCTTTCTTCCTGGCATAAGTTTCAGCCAGCTGTGACGTGAATTCTTCCTTCCTGGCATAAGTTTCAGCCAGACGCATCGGTGCGTAGTGGTACAAGTTTTAACCATTTTGGTGCACTTCCACACCCTGGCATAAGTTTCAGCCAGATGTCCCGAACTCATCCTGGAGGAAGTATCAGCCAGACAGCGGTGCATAGTGGTATAAGTTTTAACCCTGTTGTTGCACCTCTACCGTTTCCTTCCTGGCATAAGTTTCAGCCAGATGCCACGTGGATTCTTCGTTCCTGGCATCAGTTTTAGCCAGCCGCCTTGGTGCATAGTGGTAAGTTTTAACCTTTTTTGTTGCACTTCCACACACTGGCGTAAGTTTCAGCCAGATGTCTTGAACTGATCCTGGCAGAAGTTTCAGCCAGGCGCTTAGTGGTAAAGTTTCCGCCAGGCATCGGTGCATAGTGGTGTAAGTTTTACCCATTTTGCTGCACTTCCACCTTTTTTCCTGGCATAAGTTTCAGCCAGATGTCCCGTGGATTCTTCTTTCCTGGCATAAGTTTTAGCCAGCCTGCAAGTGATATAAGCCTTTCCACCGAACATGGAGCGGACCAGACTAGAACGCCTCAAACGGAAACTGTGCCACCTGGAAAAACACCACCTAGCGGCTGACGACCGTTCTACATCGGTTCCTGATCTTTCAGGTACGTACTTGCACTCAGCCTGTCGTGCAAGTTTTACCCTTTTTCCGTCTTGGCATAAGTTTCCGCCAGGCGCTTTGGTGCAAGTTTTGCCCTTTTTTCCTGGCATAAGTTTTAGCCAGCTGTCTCGGGGCAATTCCTTGTCTGTTAACTATTCCTTTCTGGCGTGGCATACGTTTTAACCAGCCGTCTCTGCACAAGTCGTACAAGTTATAACCATTTTTTGCACTTCAACAATTTCTTTCTGGGCCAAGTTTTGGCCAGCTGTCTCGGTGCTATTCCTTGCACATAACTTATTCCTTCCCGGCATGACATAGTTTTTGCCAGCCGTCTCTGTGCAAATGGTATAAGTTTTAGCCCTTAGTTTTGACCAGTCGTCTTTGTGCAAAATGGTACACGTTTTAACCCTTTTTTGCACTTTAACATTTCTTCCTGGGCCAAGTTTTGGCCAGATGTCTTGGTGCTATTCCCTTGCACGTAACCCGGCATGACATAAGTTTTTGCCAGCCATCTCTATGCAAGTGGTCTAAGTTTTAGGCTTTAGTTCACCAGCTAGAGGCAGGGAACTTACCCGACCTTGATCCTCTCAAAATCCTGAAGTTTCTCAAGGAAACGGACTTGGAGAGGGTGCTTCACTAAAGGAATTCCACACCAGGCGAAGCAAAGTAGAGGGGATACAATAGATCTTTTAGGTTGCAGTAACTTAATCGCCCTCAAAAATACAATACAAGTACAACTAGGCTTTAGTTTTAGCCAGCCATCTTTGTGCAAAGTGGCACAAGTTTTAACTACTTTTTGCGCTTTAACCATTTCTTCCTGGGCCAAGTTTTGGCCAGATGTCTTGGTGCTATTCCTTGCACGTAACTTATTCCTTCCCGGCATGACATAGTTTTTGCCAGCCGTCTCTGTCTGTGCAAGTGGTATAAATTTTAGCGCTTAGTTTTGGCCAGTCGTCTTTGTGCAAAATGGTACACATTTTAACCCTTTTTTGCACTTTAACATTTTTCCTGGGCTACGTTTTGGCCAGATGTCTTGGTGCTATTCCCTTGCACGTAACCTATTCCTTCCCGGCATGACATGAGTTTTTGCCAGCCGTCTCTGTGCAAGTGGTATAACTTTTAGGCCTTAGTTTTAGCCAGCCGTCTTTGTGCAAAGTGATACAAGTTTTAACCATTTTTTGCACTTCAACCACCTGAGCCAAGTTTTGGCTAGATCTCTCGGTGCTTTCCACGCACGCAACCTAGATTCCTTCCTGGCATGCATAATTATCTGCATTTTAAATTTAATTTTAAATTTGCATTTTGCCGATTTTAACTTTCAAATGTTGGAACTCTGGTGAATATATTCAAGGATATTTTACTTTTTGTTTAACTCTTCTATAAGGGAGTCGAGTTTAGTTCCAGCCCTATCAGACCAATATTCTGATAATACAGGGCGTTTTAAAATCGAGGTTCGTGCAACCGGGCATAAGTGTTGCCATCAATGCGACGGCTCACCTGGCGGACCACTTTCTTCGGCATGGTCCTTCCGTTAAAATTCTCGCCGTTTGCTCCTCCCCATGGACATCGGCAGAATTTTCGCCGACACCATCAACATGGTGTCAATCCACCGCCAACCATTCCCCTCCACCGACGTCGACTTAAAACTCTCAACACCCCCTGCCAGGGCTCCATTGCCTTATCAGAGGGGGGGGGGGGTGGCGACAGAAATAATACAAGAATAATACTGTTATACTTGACTGGATCATAATACAAGAATAATACTGTTATACTTGACTGGATCAGATATGATTCTTGACTGGCTCAGATATGATTGGCAAGGCAAGCTATCCTGTTGAGGTACTTACTTGGATCAAGGGTTACAAAATCAATTTCTACCCCATTAAAAAAACGAATCCCATTCACTACTCAGTTTAGCTCACGTAAACAATAAAAAAAAAATAAATAAATCAACAAACTCGTAGGGAATTTTTTCTCGCCATATTAAGCCTAATTAAGAACCAGTTTCTAAGAGCATCGCCTCATTGTAATCTAGAAACCTATAAAACATTTGCCTCCTTTTGATTGTTTCCTAACGGAAATACACTAATAGATCTCATGGACGCTTATTACAATCGTGTCTCACGTCATCCAGGAAATACTCGAATTTCGAGTTTCAAAACGCAGCATACGCCGTACACTTCGGTCTCTGCACCGGGCATTATATTTCACTTGGAAAACCGGCTCTAGGTCAGTTATGTTCTCTCGACATCGGTTGCGTCAATCACTTATGATTTTATTGCCAATTATTAATCAAAGGAATTCCAATGTATACAGGATGCCCCGTTTGCGGTACACTTTCTATGGTTTCTTCTTATCCTAGTAAAGAGCTAGTCTCCTACAAAACTGTATAGTTTTCTAGGGCTACCAAACAACTCACATAACTTACCTGGAACAGGCAGTCGTTTATTCACTGAAATGCTCTCTAACAAATTCTCACTTTCTTTACGGCTTGCTACTAGCCATTTCATACATCAACAAAATGGGTGGAGTGAAAAAAAAAAAAAATCTCACCTTATCAGAGACTTTCAGTACTACGGAATCAACTTATGTTGACAGCCTCTTACATCAGCTCCACCAACAGCATGAACGCATGAACGCAAACCGGGAATCGATCAGATGTTTGAAGGTGGAACTGAATATCCCCTACGCGTCCGCTTTCAACCACATAAGAAACCAGAAGTCGATTTATTTGCAGTAGTCTGACTGCAAGTGCATAGGCTTATCCTTGAAAATTCTTACAGGGGAATTGTCCCTACTTGGCCTTGCCAACCATTGTACCCCTATCAGTAAGTGGTTATCCACTTTCCGGAAAAATCTGCTCTTGTCTCCTTCCCTGGAAAGTCATCCACTCTGTGGGAAATTTCCCCTCTTAGTCGCTTCCCTTTCTACGGAAAGAGGTGCCCACAAACGGCCATCCCGGTTATGTTAGTGTCTCTCGGCAAAAACACCTTGGAACAGTGCTCGGGGTACTCTGGGACTATCTACGGCATTCATCCTGCCAAGAGAACGCCGTCCACATAATAGCATCTCACTACAACGCATTTCATAATGCCCCCTTCACGCCGCAGAATTCCCCCCATGATATGAATTCCCTTGCTCGTATTACATCCGAGCCTAGCACCAGGTTGGACGTCTGACACCGGAGGAATGACACTTCGCTTGGAGGAATTACACTTCGCTTAAGTCAACTCACACCAACTGCAACTGGGGTTCACAGAGTGGATGGACCTCATTCGGGAAACTGCTGCTGGAACGCAATTAGTATCAGGAAGAAAAAATAAATAAATAAATTCTGCGTGGCCTTGACACTTAACGCGCAGTCGCTGGTTTAAATGGCATTGGTGGCGAACTTTTCAAAAGCCATAGCTACCATGCAGCGACTTCACCGGCAAGCCGTGCTGGCGTTGTCCTCAATGCCATCCCGAAGCCTGTTTGTTGGTCTGCGACGAACCACCATGGCTAGGTCCTGTAGTAACAGGCCCAATTTCCAAACCAGTTCCAAGCATTGCCAGTGCCCTTTTTTTCCTCGGAAATAATCACCTGTACCTACTGGTCCTAGTAGTCTATGACTATTCGGTTATTTCCGTTTCTACGAGTATTACGTTCCTACTTTCTTATGTCACTCATTCTCAATTATCAAAATTCTAGTTACTTATATTGGTTTTCTCTTATCGATTGTTTATCGATTCTTTATGCTACTCATAGGTAATATACCTATTCAATTGTACTTAATAATGTTCTTTATCTCCGGATTGTTAATCACCCGCTCTTTAAACAAATACTAATGTGTTCATATTTGGAAAAGACGAGATCGATGTATAATAGAAAGAACAAACGACTTACCTGAAGGATGTTCGTTCTTTATTATACGAGATGAGTCTTTTCCAAATACTTCGAACCCTCCCGTCCCGGTCTTTCCCCCTTTAGTGATTAACAATTACGCGGACACAAGCCGTGTTCTGAGGCAGCATGTATCGGAGAAGCCGTGAGCGGATTTGTTTATAATTCAAGTAGCTACTTTCAACTGTGAAGTCCCGGACACACCGGAAATGTGTTATACTAATGTGTTATACTAATGTGTTCATATTTGGAAAAGACTCATCTCGTATAATAAAGAACGAACATCCTTCAGGTAAGTCGTTTGTTCTTTCTATTATTAATTATTAAAAAATTATAATTTAGTTAATTTTAAAATGTTGAACGCGTCGTTAATAATATAAATGAACATAAATACAATAGAATGCGATGAAACGCGCTTAACTACAATTGTTTTTAAAGAATGCAAAACATTTAAGTACTTACTACTTTTTTGTAAATAAGGGTATAGGTATTTAAGTTAAGGATGACAATATTGAATTTATACAAATTAGGTATTATTATAGGGACGAGAACGTAAAAAAATCAGGAGGGAAATTTGAGAGGATACGTCAGAAAGAAATGCAATGAAATAATTATTTGTAAGAACAAAAAGAAGCATCAGCATAATAAAAAACATGAAAAAAGGAAAGCAACGAAAAGGAAAGATTAAAAGCCGTAATCAATGAGCCTCCGCTAAAAGTAAGAAGACTAAGTTGATCCTAACATATTCCACCAAAATACTTATATCTCATATACCTCATATCGCTCCTCCTATTTCTGAAAGTGTAATGCGCCTCCTGAGATCCGCTAAACTGGACATCTATCCTAGCAAAAACATGCTTCCCTAAATATCCTCCATGAGAAAACCAGCAACACATAATAAATACAGAACTCCCACGCTCCCCAAATCCACTACTCACCCCGACATAATCCGCAACACATTTCAGAGCATCGCTTCGCTTTACCAAAGCCATGCATACCTTTATATATAGACGGCTCCCAATTAAACCACTCCTCCACAGGGGTAGCCTTCCTTACCCCAAACTCAAAATTCCAAGCTCTTTCGTCTCACATGCAGCAGCTCAATATACAGTGCAGAACTCTATGCCATCAGCAGGGCACTTCTTCGCATAGGTAGCCAATTAGCCTTTACGGAAGTTCGTCCTGTGTACCAATTCCCTCAGCTGTCTCGCATCCATAAAGAATATGTACCCTCAACATCCATTAGTGATGGATATCAAAGACTCTTTCTGCCTCCTGGACAACAAAGGATATATAAAATTGAATTCATGTACCTCCCATCACACTGCAAAATAAAACGGAATGAAGCAGTTGACTCGTTAGCGAAAGAGACCGCAAAACCCACAACATCCGCCGCAGTGACAATGAAAATTCCAGAAGATATCATCAGCGAGATCAAAAAATCAACACAAGATATCTGGCAGCAGCTAATGAGACTAAAACAACTTCCGAAAGCTCTACCCTATCAAACCACCAGTCACAACAAAACTGCTCCTTCCAACTAACAGAAGACACCAAGTAATATTAACCAGACTTCGTTTAGGCCACAACAATCTGACCCACTCCCATTTATTTAAGCGTGAATCACCCCCCATCTGTAAGCCACTGTATAACACCACACTAAACGTCAAGTACCTAATAGTAAACTGCTCACTCTATACTGCTGCTCGTCAAAGACACGATAATCAGAACCCTACAGTACCTACAAGATATTGACCAATCAGCCAAATAACCGTTTTTATTTTCACTTATATTTCAACAATGATCTTTCTACACCGTTTTTTTTTTTTTTTTGGTTTTGCTACTTCTTCCGTATGCTTTCTGAACTTTTCTATATATGTAATACCTATACCTCTCTACTTCTGAAACTTTCCAAAAGATGATCTAATTAAATGTTAATGACAATAATTCCATCTACACTTTCATCTCTTTAAGATTTAAGATAAATAAAACTTAACAAACCACAGTAAGTATTAAGTTACTCTCATTCTCTATACCTACTTTATTTCGCAACAAGAAAATTTCTTGCTCCAAATATTTTTTTTGCAATTATCATTTTTGGGATACTCGTATTATAATGCAAGAATGATTCATTCATAAAAGTAATAAAAAGACAGGTGTCACTCAAACAATATGCAATACAAATTACCCTTCAATTAAAATTTAACATGATTTCTGTGACATCTGAACAAAAAATAAAACACTCTTAGCATGTGCCCAGTGGGACTTTGAGGACGCTAGTCAATGTCATGTCATACAAACGGATATACATGTAGATATGTCATATTTACATACGAGCTATATCCTGCCTGATTCCATGCACGATTCAACGATTCCTTGAAGGAATGCCTGGGACAGCCCGCCCCCTAATTAAGGCACTGGTCTAATTACAGGGCCCATAACGTGGCGTAACACATGTCATTTTAGCCTTGCATACCTCCTAATGAGCCAACGGGCATTCCATCCGATGCCTGATGTCCATATCCGGCAGTCCGCCCGTGGCGGAGCTCAAGGATTCTTCACACTGGTGGAGTTTTACTTTGAAGACAATACGTCTGGAGTAAATTTTGTAATATAAATATATACCTACTTACTTGGAATATTTTGCTTTTGGGAAAGAGTTTTTTTACTTCTCCGAGACATAAAAACTTGTTTCCAACCACATTAGACAAGTAAATCATTGAAAAATTTGCGACTAAAATATTAACAATCTTAATGGCTCACCGCCACCAATAATAATGATAATTAAGTTTTTATAATGTCTTCTTAGTAGGTATTTTGGACGACGTTACAACACGATCTCGAATCAAAGCAGCCTCAGAGAAACGCGAGCATTCAGAATTAATATTAGCGTGCAGATTTCTTTTCTCAAATTTCTTTCGTATTTATCTTTGAAGACCTTTCCTAAACGAATTGAAATGTCTTGATAGTATTATTCGTTTAGTAAAGGTCATGTCTTCACCGTGGTATTTTCCTCCATCTCTAGACCCACACTAGAGCTATACAGTGCGCGAGAAAAGTAAGGAATAAATTCGATAAAACGGAAAGCGCTGTTTTTTTTGAATAAATAAAAAAACAGGTCGATTTTATTTTTGAGTTCTTGAACTTTTCACATAATATTGGGGTATACAGGGTGATGCGCGAAAAAGTGGTGACGTCATCAGTATTTTTTTAAATGACAACCATTATTTTTTATTCCATTTTTTGATACTTCATTTAATTGCCAGTATGGTAATGTAATCAATTTACAACCTTAAATAAGGAAATTTCTGAGAAAACAGCTTGTGAGTCGAAATTGTGCACTTTTTACTGATGTGAAAATCGGAACATTAACGATAAAAATAAAAACGATGTCAAACAAAATGATTGTTTCCATGGTAATTTTATAAGATCTGTGTATTAAATTAAGTCTATTAAATTAAATCTGTTAAATTAAATTAAATTAAATTAAATCTATTAAATCTATCTATTAAATTGAATCTCTCCAAATTAAGTTATTTTCACAGAAATTTCGTCGTTGAGGGTTAAAAAATGATTAGGTACATTACCGTATTGACAATTGAATGAAGTATCAAAAAATGGAATAAAAAATTAGGGTTGTCATTTAAAAAAAATACAGATGACGTCACCACTTTTTCGCGCATCACCCTGTATACCCCAATATTATGTGAAAAGTTCAAGAACTCATAAATAAAATCGCCCTGTTTTTTTATTTATTCAAAAAAAAAGCGCTTTCCGTTTTATCGAATTTATTCCTTACTTTTCTCGCGCACTGTATAGTACCTACCTAGTATTAAATATAAAATATGATCGCAACTAACGAATTTTATTTTTTAATTTTTCCCAATGTTTCTTACAAGGTTGCGGTCCCGGGATATTAAATTAAGTGACTTTTTTTTCTAATTCTAGAACCATTCAAGATACGAAGAAAACTCAAAAGGCAAAAAAGGTGTATTATTAGTTGCATAATCTGAAAAAATATCAAAATTTGAAAATAGTCAGTAGCGTACATTTTTCTTGTAATAATATTGGTGAGGGTGTCCCCCTGCACGCCACTGGACTTAATAATTTTATCTACAAGGGGTTAAAGCGATTCCTTATTACCACATAATACTGCCAAATTTCAAAAATCAGCCAACTAATAATGAAAAATTTATTGCAAAAAATAGATTTTCAACCCTAAACTTTAAGGGGTAATATCTTCCCAGGAATGTCTCGTGGGAATAAAGGTTATATTTATTTTTGCTACATTTACCTAAATCCGGCAGATTGCATGTCGACATATTATGGGCCAGCCTGTAGGTATCATAAAAAAAACTATAAATTATTGTACATAATAAATAGGTATTATGTAACCATAAAAGTGCTTGCGAGTATACCAGGCGATTAAAAAAAAAAAAAACTGTCACCCCAACCTCCCCGAATTTAGAGAAGTGTGATCTGAAGATGAAAAACCCGAAACCTATCAATTTTATAATTTGATTTACCTTCCATTAATGCAAAAAAATATACACAGGGTGTTCCTTGGCTCAGTAATGACGACATTGTTTATTTTTTTAAATACGACACCCTGTATATTATTACCTTTTAAGATTGTCTGCGAAAATCCAGTAAAAAGGTTCTTGCAGTTACAGTTTAATGAGTAGCTTATGAGTTATTTATAAACAAATGAAAATAACGATTTTCCATTTTGAAAATTTCAAAATTTCTAAGGTTCTAAATATTAGAAAACGGCTTACATGTCCCTATCTTAACTTTTCATGTGTAACTTTACAGTGTATTTGAAATTTTTATATAAGGTGATGAAATATCTGATTTGAAAATTTTCACCCTGCATGACATAGGTACTTGAAAAGTTCTAAATAAGCCGTTTTTTATATTATAAACTTCACCAGTTTCGGGTTTTTCATCTTCAGATCACACTTCTATAACTTCGGGGAGTGACAAGTTTTCAAAAAATCACCTGGTATGAAGGTATGGGCGTATGCGAGTTCGACCAAGATACTCAATTTTAATCCCTTAACGTCGAACTCAAGGATTAACATTCATTCCGGTCATAAAACACGAAATTGGAGAATTTCTTGAAATTATGAACTGCTTACCTTCCATAGTTGCCAAACTGACCTTTAATAAGAAGGTCTGAATATTTGTGTCAGTCACAAGATATAAAATAACACATAATATGCCCGTATTCACAAACGATAATTTCCTATATAATTACGTAATCAATTATCTCCATCTCATTCTAATGCTAAAAAACTGTACAGGGTGGTCCAACTTAAAACGTCAGGACTTTGCCAAACGATAGATAACGTTAAAATAATGCCAGTTTTTCTAATACACTTATAGCCGGGAAAGCTTCCTTTTCAAGATACAGGGTGTTAAAGTTTTGGGAAAAAAATAATGTTTTGAGAATATTGTCAAAACGGCTGCTTTAAAAAAATTGAAATTTGGCACGCAGTATGAGCTAAGTATCTTTCATGATTTACGGCTTATTGTGATAAATTGAAGAAACCAGTGGCGGAGATATGGGTGTGCCATCGCCCCTTTTCAAAAAAAAAATTGACGCCACTGAGTCTATGGCAAATTTATAAATTCTATCCAATGCCCCATGCTTTTTAGAACAAAAAAGTACTCTTTAATTTTTTTCACAAGGCGCACATTTTTCGAGATAATTCAGATTTTCTTAGGTAATGCTAGGCTCTTCACATTACAAAACTAATTTAAATTTCACGAAGTAGACTATGACCAAGTTTTGACGTTTTAACCTTTAACTACTCGCGTTGGTGTATTTTGTACACCACTATAACTATGGTGGCGGCCATTTTTGTTTAATACTTCATGCGCACTCGGGGTGGCTATCTAACCTATTGGTGAAGTGTTTTTTACACGCACTGTCAGTGCCAGTGTAAAGAACCACCAACAAAAATACGAAAAAGGTGCTTTTGTTGCGGAAGACAGAAAAATTGGGTATGACGACCATGTTGTGTCATACATGTGGGAGACCTGTATGCAAAGAACATGCAACTACTGTCAGTACTTGTTCGAAGTGCACTATAAACGATGATGGAACAATGAGAGAAAACGAGTAGTCACTTAAAAAAACGTTTGTTTTTTTTTGGTGCAATTTTCTGCTTTTTTAAGATTTTTTTTGTTTCATACTTTTGCATTTAAGTTTTTTGTTTAATATTTGTATGGCAAATATTTCTTTAAACATTATTTACGTTATTTGTTTTACTTATATTAAAACTGGTTGTTTTATGGTGGTTTTTAGGTCTGGTGTACAAAATACACCACGCGAATAGTTATGTTGTATTTCAGGGCGCGCGTAGTTAAGGGTTAACCAATTTAATATCTGCTTGTTATAAGTGTCACTAAGGGCCGGTTGTTCGTACGTCAGTTAACAATTTTGAGATAACTACTGATTTTAAAATGCCCTGTATTATCAAACCATTGGTCTGATATTTCTGAAAATGAATTCTGCTCGCTTTAAGAAGAGTTAATTACTGATTAAAAATACAAGATCATTAATTATATTCGCCGTATTTTCAAAATTTGCAATTTAAAATCAGTAGTTATCTCAAAATTTTTACGAATTTTTACGAACAACCGGCCCTAAATCTCTTTACAACAAACTACTATTGGTATTATTTTCAAACATTACGATGCCTTTCCGATTTTCTAATCAAGAATATGCTGATATGCATTTTATCTATAGATTTTGTGATGGAAATGCGGCAGAAGCAGCTCTAGAATACCGCAGACGATTTCCCAACCGACGACAGCCACAACATAATGTTTTTTCAAAGATACATAATCAATTCGTTGAGAGAGGAATAAGGCCCATCATTAGAAGTCCTAAACGTCTAAATGTTGATACCGTAAGAAGAAACAACCGCATACTACGTGAATTTACCACAGACCCGAGGACAAGTCAAAGAAGAGTGAGTCGAACCACTGGAAATTCTAAAAGCACAATTTTAAGAGTGTTAAAACGGGATCATCAACATCCTTTTCATCTCCAACCTGTTCATGGTTTACAACCAGGAGATGAAGAACGCAGGATGGTGTTTTGTAGGTAGCTTCTGGACCAGAATAACGATTTCTTAAGAAATATTCTATTGACATATGAATCGTATTTTACTCGACGTGGGATTGTAAATTTTCACAATCAACATGTGTGGGCTCATGACAATCCTCACGAAATTAAACCACGAAAGTTTCAACACGAATTTAGTGTCAACATTTGGATAAGAATCTACAATGGTAACCTCTTTGGCCCTTATGAACTCCCACAGCGACTGAATTCTGAATACTTTCTTGAGTTGTTGGAGACTGAGAATGCCAATATGGATGACATTCCAGTCGATATGCGAAGACAAGGCTGGTTCCAACTAGATGGGTGTCCGGCATATTTTGGTGCAAACGTTCGTAATTGGCTGAACACACACTTTGAAGGTCGATGAATTGGTCGCAGTGGTCCAGTTGCATGGCCTGCACGGCCTCCAGATTTAACCCCCCTGGATTTCTATTCTTGGGGTCATCTGAAAGAAATCGTTTATGCAACTCCGGTGCCCCATAGAGAGGAACTCTTGCTTAGGATTCGGAACGCTTGTGCAGATATTTAATCACGACGTGCTACTTAGTCTAAACAACTCCATCAGAAGACGTTGCCAGTTATGCATTCAACAGAATGATTATTTCGAACAATTGTTACATTAGTTAGGTGTTGTTTATTCCTGTTATTTAATTATAGTAAAAGTTATTTGATTAGAATTTGTCTGTTCTTAAAATGGCTACAGATATTACCTAAGAAAACCTGAATTATCTCGAAAACGGTGCGCCTTATGAAAACAATAATTAGAGAATACTTTTTTATTCTAAAAAGCATGGGGCATTGAATAGAATTATTAAATTTGCTATAGAGTCAGTTACGTCAATTTTTTTTTTTTTTTATTTTTTGAAAAGGGGCGATGGGACACCCATATCTCCGTCACTGGTTTTTGCAATTTATCACAATAAGCCGTAAATCATGAAAGATACTTAGCTCATGCTGCGTGCCAAATTTCAATTTTTTTAAAGCAGCCGTTTTGACAATATTCTCAAAAAATTATAATTTTCCCAAAACTTTAACACCCTGTATCTTGAAAAGGAAGCTTTCCCGGCTATAAGTGTATTAGAGAAACTGGCATTATTTTAACGTTATCTATCGTTTGGTAAAGTCCTGACGTTTTAAGTTGGACCACCCTGTATATCTTCATCCCTTTTATTTAAAAAGTTCGCACTATACGGGAAAATTTTATTTTCATCTTTTTTGAATTTTTTTTTTGTAAAACAAATATTATAAACATAAGCTATAGAAGTGTTGCAGGGATGAACCAGTCTATAAAACAAAAACACTGCTAAAGATATTTTGTTCAGTCTGGCAACAATGCAACTGGTCTAAAAATTCTCAGATAAGTAGGTGCTTGGTCGAACTCACCCATGGGATTAAAGCACAGCGGGGTATTTTGGTCGAGCTGGTATCCTCCGTCCGAATTTTTACGATATTCTCCGGAAGGTATATCTATAAAAAGTGCATTTTATTCAATGAGATCTATAACCGAAGAAATGTAAAATAAGGGTACATAATTACACTTAACAACGTTCTAGTTTTTTCATCCAATTATACAGGGTGTACCAGCTCGATTTAGACAACGGCAAGGGCCGAGTAGGTCTCGTCAAGACGAAACGTTTTTTTATTTGAAGTTTTTGGATTTGGACCTTCGTTGCGGAAATATGGCCGACTTCCGGTTTTTAGTTTTTTGGCTCCAGTTTCGGCATTTTTAGGTTCTCGCCCAAACTGAAACTAGTTTTGGAAACTCCTTAGCTTCAGTTACAACTTTCATATTGAAGTCAAGGTTCTATCTCTGTTGGATTCAAAATGGCGACATGCCAAAGACTTTAAATTTTAAGTCTTTGAATCAATTCAAATTGAATTAAATTAAAAAATTAATATTTTGAATCCAACAGAGATAGAACCTTGACTTTAATATGAAAGTTGTAACTGAAGCTAAGGAGTTTCCAAAACTAGTTTCAGTTTGGGCGAGAACCTAAAAATGCCGAAACTGGAGCCAAAAAACTAAAAACCGGAAGTCGGCCATATTTCCGCAACGAAGGTCCAAATCCAAAAACTTCAAATAAAAAAACGTTTCGTCTTGACGAGACGTACACGGCCCTTACCGTTGTCTAAATCGAGCTGGTACACCCTGTATAAGTAACAATAATTTATCCAAAGAATTTCATAACGTAAAAGTCTACCTACAACAATAAGCAGAATTATATATATTTTTCTAAGAATTTTAGTTTGTTTATAATGATTACGACCATCATGCCATCATACATGAATCAAAATTATAATGATTTCTACTATAAATTCAAATGACACCTGTCATACCTTAATAAGACCTTACAGGGGTAATTAAATATCCACGGTTTAGGTAGGTAGGTATATGTGTTTAATAAAACCCTGGAAAAAAATTACTTCTTCCATTTATTAATAATTAGGTATCACGAGTATGTACGTATAGATGAAACAAAAAGCTAATAATAACCTACTTGAAATTTTTTATGTACTGATAGAGCAATAGTGGTCATTAGACTTCTCTTTAATATATTATATACATAATAGGTTCAAGCTCATTGGCGGAAAATAGAAATAAGTAATTCTTCTTCTTTTTCACATTTTTTTAGAGTGCCCATAACTTATATAGCCAGCTTTATACCTACCTATAACTAATTACTTGGCCAAATGGTTTTCTTTAATAATTAACGAATTGATGCACATATGTCCGTATTCATCAAACTTCAAAATATAACTCTGGGGTTATATTTTAAATTTTCTGACAGCTGATTGGTCTAATGCTCAAACCCTACGAATGCTACGAATTTTAAACCAATGACATATTCCAAAATATAATCCCAGGGGTTATATTTATTGATGAATACGGGCCATAGTGAAAAATTTGGATTCAACAGGATTGCACTCCCCCTCACTACGCGATTAGATCTATATTAGATCTATCAGATTGCATGTTTGAAAACTATGCAAAATAAGCGTAAGTTATATTTATTGTCTGGTAAATTTGATTTAGACCTCGCAGGTATTTTTTGAAATCCTTCGACTCTGTCGTTAGTTATGTCAACAGTAACATGTCAACTGTTATTTTTAAACTGTCATTAGGGAAAGTAGTTGTCAACCCCCCACCTTGTCACCCCTAAGGGGTAGCAACCCCATCTTCGAAAAGTCAAATGGAAAATTACCCCTCCTGCGACACCTTGATCGATAAATTTTTTTTATACAGATTACAACAAAAGCGAAATTGTTTAAATTGAATGAAAAATGACGAAAATATTTTTTTTATAATTTATTTTCGAAGATTGGGCTGCTAGCCCTTAGGGGTTACAAGGTGGGGGGTTGACAACTACTTTCCCGTAGTACAGTTTAAAAATAACAGTTGACATGTTTTTGCATTTTTTCGAAAGTTTTTTTTTTACAAAGTTAGAGAATTTATTCCTTACTTTTCTCGCGCACTGTATAGGAAATTCAGTACTGAATACTGATACAAGTGAAGTGGGTTTGCCAGGGTTTATTTGGTGGAGTACTAACGGAGCTTCTTCCGCTGTGTAATGAAGCGGAGTAAGACATATTTGGAAATGGTGCAGGAGGCTCTGTAAGGGATTGTGTGAGCTGCAACTTGATGTGTGGATATTTTATTGGTGTTGTGTTTGAAAGTTTTTTCAATCTTGATTTTAAAAAATTGACTGAAACGAGTATTCCGAGTATTCAAATATGTTATACATGTTATATTCCAACAGGAGGGTGTTTCTCCTCATTACATATGCTTTACCTATTAGAATAATATGGGATTGTTTAAATTGAATGAATGATGGTTTCAAATGAAAAAATGAAAAGTGAAAAATATATTTTAGAAATTTGCAAAGAATCAACTTCATTTTCAAATTATTCAATCTTTGTTATGGTAAAATATGGTAAGATTATCGAATATATACAAGGTAAGTCTAAATAAATCAGCTGATGTTTAATATCCATACTTCATTACAAAAAAAATATACACAGGCGTGTGCGCGTTATAGACCAAGTAAATAGTGTTTTCTTCTTGACAAAAATAACAACGGATTACCGCCGGTACCATCACACGCAGAATAGCCCCCAAATCCTAACTGCACCGTTTTCTACTCGAGTGTACTATTTTTTTTTTAACTTTCATTTTTTTTCTATTTAGTACCTACACTTTAGTGCAAAAAATGGCTTTTAGGTCTATCGTTTATAAAATATAAACTGATCTAATCTAAAGGGCAATCTAAATGGTTCCGATGAACGAATTAGTAATTTTTTTATAAGCAAAAAACAAAAAAATGCGATTTTTTGCGCTCAATTGTTAATTAAAAAAAATGGTAAACTCGAGTAGAAAACTATGTAGCTAGGATCTGAGGGCTATTCTGCATGTGATGGCACTGGTGGTATTCCGTTGTTATTTACACGTTTTCATGAACTTTAGCACAATCAGGTGTTATTTGAAATTTAAAAATTGATTTTTTTCACATGGAGATGATCAGAAACTCCAGTAGAACCAGATACGCCTGGTCATTGGTCAATATCAGTTCTTAATTCCCTGAAATTTCAAAAAAAAAGAAACATCCTTATTAGTGGCCCAGTTAGCTCCACCACGAAACGGCCAAAATTAATTCAAGAATCAAATATACCTACCTAGTTGATAATTTGGAAATCATGTCTTTTTAAATAACCCGTTCGTTGTTTGTTTTAATTTAAAAGAGTAAAACATTATCAAACATTCGATTACACAATGGTCGGGCATAAATCATGTGAAACACATAATTAGGGCAAATTATAGGACTTTTCTGCCTGGAAGGTATCGAACGAGGCGTATGAAACATCTGCCTGTCGTATCCGTAGACACATGAACATCTAATGGACCTAATCAACTTGATTAACACGTTCGCTTTACAACCTTTAAACCTCGCCAGATTAAGGTGATATGGGTATGAAACATGTCGGCTTGTTTTGCATGCAATATTTATTATTAATTGTTGTTTTTGCATTCTTTATACACCGCCGAGATGATCAATGTTATGTACACTTGCGAGCATATATGCAACTTAATTATCACGGAGATGATTTACCCGAGTGAGATTATGCATGAGTTAATTATAAGGTAATTTATATAAAGGTGAAAATAAACTTTTTTATATTTTACCGGTAATTTTTATTTTCTCAATGTTATATTTAAATAATAATTTTTTAGAGAAGTGCAAAGTATAAAGTTAGGTATAAGTTAGATAATTAGGCAGGTATATGGAAGTCTCGACATAATTAGCTTGTAATGATTGGATAATAAAATTAGCATTACCTATAGTGAACAAATGCCTTAATTGCGAGCGTTTATCTCATATATATAGGACTTAATAAGTGACCAATTCAATTAATATAATAATTATTTTATCAATAAAATAATTAACTACAAGCACAGCTTTTTAGTGTGCAATAAATTAACATAAGATTAATGCAAATTTCATTTTGATTGCTGAGCTGCATTATTTTAATTTGCAATTACAACACATGTAACGAGCACCTATTATAATTTTAAGACGGGAACTTGCTTATACATATCATGAACATTTAAATTAATTTTATGACTGCTACAATCAACCCCTTTCCAGCTCCATTTTAATGAGATCTGAATCTGAAATGGGATCGTATTCTCATAATTCTATTATGCTTGATACTCGGTGTTTCACGATCAGCAGACCTAAATGGCTTGAAGGTGTAGTTTTTCAAGGCGAGTCAGGATCTATTTTGAAATTTTTCTCAGGCCCTTCGTTTCGATGATCCAGTGTGATTGCTGTATTTAGTCAAATTTCTTGATGAGCAGTATCTTTTGAACGATTTTGCAATGAAATACCTGAATCATCTGAGATTTGCGGACGACTTGGTTTTAATATCGGACCGTCTAGACAAGGCAAATGATATGTTTCCAAGACTCCACCAGGCATCGGAACGCGTTGGGCTCAAAATTATTACTTTGAAGACGCAATTTATGACAAATTTGGTATAGCAAGCGAACACATCAAGATAGACGTTGCCGAAGTTGTACGGGTATAGCATCCTACAAATCTGACATACGAGTTGAGTAGAAGAATAGTCCTCACGGGGGCAGCATTTGGAAACATGAGACAGATACTCAAATCTGACATCCCTATATATTATGTCTGAAGCGCGCAAATGTTTCCTGTCCGTCATGACCTATGGAGCTGAAACATTAACCATAACCAAAAAATCTATAAGTAGGATGCAAATTACCCAGGAAAGCGATGAAAAGATCAACGTTGGGGATTTCCCTCCGAAACAGAGGTAAAAACGAGGAAATAAGAAGAAGAACAAGTGTTATGGATGCAGTGGAGCGAATAGCAATCCTAAAGGGGAACTGGGCTGGTCCTATTGCTTAGAACAACAGACGAACGGTGGAACAAGAAGATAATCGAGTGGAGACCACGACAAAGAGTCTTACAGGAGCAAAGGAAGACCACCGACCAGAGCTGGGAAGACGACATTAAGCTCATCGATTAAACTGGATACAAACTGCGCAAAATAGATATAAGAAGTGGCAAAATTTACGGGAGGCCTTTGTCCAGCAGTGACGCAAATGGGCTGATTGATGATTGAAATTTGGTAGGTAATCTTTCAGCCGATTTGAAAACTGCAGAGCCGTACTTAATTTTTCTGGTCTCTTATTCGGTTTTGTCAAAAAGTTCACCGTGGATGCATTTTCTTCAAACTTTAGTACCATTTTTGAAAACTGCATGAAAAATGCTACAATTGTGGCAAAAATGGCTTGGCACCATCAATAAACTGTACGTATGAAACTTTAAAACCAAAATTTCGGTGGGTACCATCACGACAATGGCACTTTAGGTACACGGCGTTAATAAAAGAGTTCTTGTACGTACCCCCCATAAATCCTTATATTTTGATGTCCCTATCTTTACTTTTCAAGTATTGTCTACTTGAAATTTTTATACAGAATGTTATTGAAAATTATCTGATTGATTTTTCATCACCCTGTATAAAGATTTCAAGTCCTGTTAAGTCACACATGAAAAGTTAAGATAAGGGCATGTGACATGCATGTTCCGATATCTTGAGCCGTAAACAACTTTGAAAATTTAAAGCAGCGGTTTTCGTTTGTTTATAGCTCATAGCCCACTAATTTTAAACTGCAACCGTAAAATACAATAATATTCAGGACGGCCTATCAAAAAAAAATCGACCATCATCATCACTGAGCCAAGGAAGTGTTATGCCTACCTATATTTTTTTTACATCAATATGATAGTAAATTAAATTATAAAATTGACCTGTTTTTTTATCCCAAAATTTAAGGATTTACCAGGACTCATAAAACAGCGTGGATATAAAGTGCCATCGTGGCCGTGATGACACCAGTCGAAATTTTAGCAGTAAAGTTTTATACCTAAGCTTAATGATAGTGCCAAGCAATTTTTTTGCCGCAATTATAGTATTTTTCGTGTTGATTTCGAAAATGGCACTTAACTTTGAACAAAATGCAAACAGGGTGAATTTTTTGACAAAATCGAAAGAGACCTCTGCAGAATTCGTTGGTAAAATACCCTGTATAAATTTATGTAGGTACCTGATTCCATACAATTAATCATCGATCTCACTTTCTGGTTTAGCCTAGTGAACGAACAGCTTGTAATCAAATTGAATAATAATAAGTAACCGAAATTTGTCTGATTGGAGAGTAAGATCGATGTCTCTGGCTTGTTTCTTAAATTGAGTCAGATTTTTAAAAACTCTTCCAGAGATACCTTCTCAATGTACTTATGAACGTGTTGTCGGGATATCCCATCTAGAACCAATCAAACATATAGGTGGAAATTTACATAAAAAATTACACTCGATCGACTTCAACAGATAAATATTAATTAGGAGGTATTTTCCTTTTCGAGCAGTATATGAAACAATTTGTATTAATTATAAACAAGTGTGGACTGAAATATTTTAATTGGACTCCTGAAAACCAGAAGCTGTTTCTTTTAGGTGGTCTCGATGACTCTTTAAAAAGGTTTTGACATTTTTATCATTATTTATTTTTTTAGTGATGAAGATAAGAATTTATAAAAGATTAATAATAATAATAATTGTTATTAGGTAACGAATGAACGTTTTTGAACATCCTGTATTATTGTTTGGACATAAACGCGGAAAGTCTGTATAGGTATGTAATTATTATAAGTTGCATTAAATTATTTGACGTGGATGAAAATGACCTTACCATTACTGTACCAGAAGCTTTTTATATTAATTTATAAATAAATCATACGGCGAGATATAAATACTTACAATTATGCAATTCATATATTAGATTATAGTTCATGTATTATGCAACAAGCTTATAATGGAAGCTATTAATTATTACTCTTAATAGATTTAATACCTTACTGCTAATAAATTTAATACGCGAATATGATGATGATTAAGATACGCGAGCCGTAGCCGAGTGTCCTATGCGTGTATTAATAGCCATTATCTACGAGTTCCGTAGACTATTTTTGATACGATCCTTTTTATTTCTTAGAATACATTAGGTAAATAAAAAAAAAATTATGAAATGTAATAAAATAGGTATTAAACTTGACATTTCATTAAAAAAAGTAGTTTTCCTACGACCACTATACAAAACACTACTTTGCGCATCGTTTTTTGTGCGCAAACTAGCAGATTTCTCACGTTCAAAAACTGTGCGACAAAGTGACATAACGCATAGCCAAAAATCGTTTCCGTACAGTTTTAATGTAAACAATAGTGATGGGCGGTAACTGAGAACTCATGCAACTGTTACTTATTGTTAATGGAATAACTATTCATTTAAAGCTTCAAGGTAATAAAATAAACACAAATGGGATAACATAGAACCCGACAAGACTATAAAATATACTCATTATTCTCTTGTGGCAGTAATTATTAAAATTTACGAGTTGATCGCTAATAACAGCATTCGTAGCGTTCAAATCAAATTCACGAACTTGATCGTGAAAATAACTCGCACACCTCTACTAACTTCCATCGACGACGCACAGCGCCTGCGTTGTGTAGAAGTTGCATATCAATGATATACTAACCTATCTTAAATCATTGTTATTATCTACCACGTCTCCACGCTCACGTCACTTATTTTTAGTTTTACGGAGTCTAATAATAAATAATAATAATATTGTCGGTAGAATTCAATGATTTTACAGTATACATATAATAGTAATAATAAAAAGTCATTGGTAGAATTGAAAATAATACCTACCTAGGTAGGTAGTCTGAAAAAATAAACTTTAGTTAGGTACCTATCATTATAATGGATTGTAATTCCTCTGAATCTGAAGCAGAAAATACACCACCTGAAGTCAGAAAACAAGCAGGTTTGTGTTCTTTGAATTTGCTACCTGTAGTTTCGAGAGTAAAATACAAATCTGCTTATAAACATTTCATAAATTGGAGATAAGGTCATAAAAGCAGAGCATTGTCAGAAAAAATAATTTATGTGTTAAATTTGTTAAATAATTAATCTGTTAAATTGTGATCGTAGGAAAAGTACTGTGTGAAACACGTGCGGAAAAGAAATTTCACACTCGTGTGAATTGTGACACTCGACTTCGTCTCGTGTCACAATTGTTTCACACTCGTGAGAAATTTTCTCTTTTCCGCACTTGCTTCACAATATACCTACTATTTTGAGTTAAATGGAATCGATTCGATTCCGAATATTGGGCTACTATTTGTCAGTTTTACCGGTGTGTTGAAGAAACTTTGTAACACAAGTATGTAATGAGATCTTCCATTACCGGTGATCCATTTTATTACAAAATGATGAAAATAAAAAAGCAACTTTAGCCCCACTGCAGAGGTATCGCCATACTCAGAAAAAATTGACGATAAATTTCCCCCAAAAAATATCAGCTTGCTATTAAAAAATCTAATCATTATGACGAAGAGGGAGTGAATTGAAACTTCAAAAAGGGCAAATAAAAATTGAAGTTGATTTTCGAATTTTTGTTTCGAAAGTACTTCTTAGGTAGGTGTACCTATCTAATTATGAATAGACAAGGGCTTATTTATTCATCGGCATTTCATTTTATTTACATTTTTTGTTTCAATTTAGAGGGGTTATTATTGTATTCCACGGCTCTACCCATGTCTTTACATATATTCATTTTAAATATTATGTCAAGTTAGACTTTAAAATACCAGTGCAGAAGCCGATTCGCTTCTGTTGCTTCACTATAAACATTCAGTGATTGAGTCGTGGTTTTCTAGCCTTCCCTGGAGTTTATTCACTTTCCTGGGAGTTGATTTGCCTTTTTTTTGGAACCTGATTCGCCGTTTGTAGAATCCATATTCGTCAGTTTCTACTCTACTACTTATTAGAGTCTGTTCCTGAGTTCAACCAGACACCATGAACAATCAGCCTTGTTGAAGCCGTGGGAAATCTTCTAGCACCAACACCAGTACCTAAGCTAAGTACTTAAGGAAACTCAGTGAATCTTTCCTCTGTTCGCGTTACAAGATTTTCAATTTTCATTTTTTTAATTCACGTAGTTCATTCAAATTTGTCATTTTTACTATTATTATTCTAAAGTGAGGACGCCTTCCCTGACTTTAAATTTTTGTTAAAATTTTAACCGAATGATTGATGAAACAAAAACTAAATCAAATGTCATGAATTTTTACGACTTTTTGACGTAAAATTAATCTGTCAAATGTCAAAAAGATGACGTGCAGTCGCTCTCAACTTCAATTTAAAAATGGCATGGGGGAGACATGTTAGACCTCTTTTTAAAGTTTTTTAGGTAAATTATCCGAACCAAAATTATGCTATAGTTGTCAATTTTGACAGTCTGTGTGTCAGTGAGGACGTTTATAGTGCCCCTCCCCGTTTAGTTTTTGATGCGAATCAGATTAAACTTTAAAACAAAAACTAAATCAAATACCATATGTCAAAGATGACCCTGCAGTCACCTTCAACTTAAGAATTTTGAGGGATACGGGAGACCGCTTGAGACCTTATTTTAAAGGTAGTTTCAATTAAGTATCACACAAAAATTATGCTAGTTTTATATTTTTGACTAGTCGGAATGGTCATTAAACATTTGACATATCTGTTTTATGTCAAAAAGTTGTAAAATCCATGACATTTGATTTATTTATTTTTTAGCAAAGTTGTATCATATTTGGATAAAACATACTACAAGGTCCTCATTGACACAAAGACTGTAAAAATTGACAACTAACGTAATTTTTGTGCAAATAATTTAAATATCTTTAAAATGAGGATGGTTCCGCCCTTGATATTTAAAAAATTGAAGTATACAGCGATGCAACGTCATCTTTGACATTTGTCAGTTCTGTTTTACCTCAAAAAGTAGGAAAGTTAATGAATAATGACATTTCATTTTGTATTTGTATTTTTGAGGGTGATTGAGTTACTGCGACCTAAAAGATCTATTGTATCCCCTCTACTGTGCTTCGCCTGGTGTGGAATCCCTTTAATGAAGCACCCTCTCCAAGTCCGTTTCCTTGAGAAACCTCAGGATTTTGAGAGGATCAAGGTCGGGTAAGTTCCCTGCCTCTAGCTGGTGATGGCCCAGAATATTACTTCTTTTGAGTTCTATCGCATCGCAGTTGAGCAGCAGGTGACGTGGTCTCCTTTCCCGCAGAATCTGCAGACGCCATTTTCTTCTATGCCTAGCTTCCTCAGGTGTTCCTTGAGCTTGCAATGTCTCGTTAGGAATCCCGTCAGTGTTCTGTTAATTCTCTCGGTTAAAATTCCCGAGAAATTCTTTGGATTATGACATTTCATTTAGTTGGTTGTTGTTTCAAGATGTAAGAAAAATTAAAGGTCGGGGGGGGGGGGGACTATAAACGTCCTCATTGTATTTTTTTTGCATTTGTAATTATTTCAAATATTCATAAAAAAACTCATACTTTTTCATCAATGCCATTGTTTCATTATGTTTGGTGTCTCCAACCTGTAAAAACGCTACTACCCTAGAGTTTAATTTTGAGTGCTCTTTGCTCTAAACTAGTCTGGATAATTTTCTTTGTTCTCTGTAATCTTGAAACTTCAACGTTAAATTAACGGTAAATATTTTCCGCTACATAAGCACTCCTACAAGATTACTGAAAACAAGCAGTTATCAATGAGTCTTGCTCTAATATAACGTAATGTCGAAGTAGCCATATCGAAAATTATCAAGAATACCAAGCTTATAATATGAATTCGCTTTCAGTCTTGTCTGTCTGTCTGCGCAAATCTTTTAACCGATTTTACACTAACTTTCTGAAAAACTAGAAACTTGAAACTTCAAACATAGTGCAGAATAGGATGACAGCGCAATACTAACTCGCTTGCTTGACTGCTTGTCTATCTGTTTGTCCGCACTAGCACGCACAACTGAGCATCAGTACCTGAAAACCATGAGCGAACAAGCATCCCTTTCATGATGGTTGTATACCTTTTATTAACTAGCTAAGGAAATGATTAGCTGATAAGACAGTTTGTTTCTTACCCTAATTAAAAATTAAATGGTAATTTTAATCAATTACAATTTTTTGAAATCTTCCTCCATAAAGGTACTAAAACTGGGCTACCTATTATATTATTAGGTAGGTATACAACTTTTTCTCTCTCAGTATTCTTAGTATTCAGAGACTAGACAATTTTTTGTCCGATTTCGGAAGAAAACCAACCTACCTGTCCAACAATTTGTATGATTATGCATTAATAAATCGTTCCGCGTATCCCATTAGGGGAGATACGAATTAATAACCGGGCATCGGACAAAGGCCACTCGAGTGGCCGAGCGGCAATCAACGAACCATTGAGCGAAGGTTGGCGGTGAAAATATTCCCGATTCGGACAGAACTGGGCATTGTGAGGCAATTAGGGATCATTTCACGCCGTGCTGACAATGCCTCATTCATTAGCGACCTCATTCTCTGACCAAGTCTGTGATGATACAACGCTGCACACCTGGACTGTCTTTTGGAGCCCAGTGAGGTAGGCTTGTGCTGGTGAGTGGTGAGAAAGTTACGTCAGAGAAATCTTATTTTGCATGAAGAAGTTTCAGAAGACTTATTACATGTAGATCGCGCGGTCTTGATGGGGAATTGGAAAAAAAATATTACCCATATAAATAAACTCTCAACTTAATCGTCACGTGAGTAATTTTTTTAATCGAAGAGCTGAAAATGTACTTCCAAACTAATTATAATTAGTTCTGAGTACACTCAGAATTATAAGGTAATTCAAAAAAAATTATCTTTGGCAAAATTTTTATTTCAAATTATACAGGGTGTCCCAGCTTATTCGAAGCGGTCTCTGTAGGCCAAACGATGGACTTTTTCAAAAAACTTTTTGAAAATTCAAGTAGGTACAGAATCACAATGGCCATAATTTAAAATTATTTTGGAGTATAAAGAGTGTCCCAAATGACAGTGACATATCAAAGTTAAGATTGTCAGAAGAGAAAATAAAGATTGTCTTTTACAGTTGGTGTTTAAATTCAGAAGTTTTTGAGTTATAAACAAGTGAAAATCGTCATTTTTGAAGTTCAAGGTCCTGTACAACGAAAACGGTTCCAGATAGAGAAAAACGGCTTACATGTCCCTATTTTAACTTTTCATGTACTATCCTATGGTCAGTACATGTCCCTATTTTAACTTTTCATGTACTATCCTATGGTATAGAAACATTTGTACTTTCTTTGATTTTTTTATTTGGCGACACGTGGAGAAATCTCAGAATTTTTCAAATTTTTTTTATTCATCCTGTATAAACATTTCATCTACATCATAGGATAGTACATAAAAAGTTAAAATAGGGACATGTAAGCCGTTTTTCTCTATCTGGAACCGTTTTCGTTGTACAGGGCCTTGAACTTGAAAAATGACGATTTTCACTTGTTTATAACTCAAAAACTTCTGAATTTAAACACCAACTGTAAAAGACAATCTTATTTTCTCTTCTCAGACAATCTAAAAATGCAATAACATAGGAGCGTTCCATTTAAAAAAACATAACTTTGATATGTCACTGTCATATGGGACACTCTTTATACTCCAAAATAATTCTAAATTATGGCCATTGTGATTCTGCGTACTTGAATTTTCAAAAAGTTTTTTGAAACAGTCCATCGTTTGGCCTACAGAGACCGCTTCGAATAAACTGGGACACCCTGTATACAAATTTAGCTTAATTTAGCTTAAGTTAATTTACCTTCAATTTTTGTGTAAGGCAGCCTTTTTAGTTAATTATTTTTATTATTTTTTTTTTATTATTTTTCGTTTTTCATGATAACCTTGAGAAGCTTCAGCAATTCGCCTGATCGTTTACTCATTTCTCATACTAATTTTTCCTTAGACTTTTCCTTTGAAAGAGTCGAAACTTAGCTTTTTTAATCCAAAATCTGAATTTTTTGATTTCAAAAAATTTGATTATAGGTACCTATTTGATTTGAGACCTTGAGCTTGAAAAAGCGATCTGCGAGCTTTTTTATTAAAAATTTAGCACCAACTGTAGAAGCGGTCAAAGTTGGCGGTTTTTCTTCTTATTAGTAAACAAATAGGATTTTGCAATAAGTATTGCACTACACAGCCCTCATCTGTCGTACACTGTTTATAAGCTTCAGAAAACTCATGGTAGGTTTAAATAAATTTGAAAGATTTCAAGCTAATTTTTGAAAAATTATAAAGTCACAGTTTGTAGGTACCTATATTGCGCACACATCTCATTTCACTCTACGATAGGTGTTTTTTCCAATGTGTCGATAAAACTAATTTTTCGAATTTATTATTAAAATAACACAAGGACGAGTATCCGTCAATATCGCGGGGTGGGTCCTTTTGAAATTTATCCTGTGTTCAACAAGACTTTTGCTATGAAAATGTTAATAATTAGAGGTCAGATTTGATATAAACAAATAACTAAACCGTAACACAGTGAGTACTGAATAATTTATATTTGACAAATTTTTAATAAAGCAACTGAATATTTTAACACAGTGCCATAACCCTCCCTTTACTCCTTAAAGAAACAATAATTATCAAACTTATGCTGCTATAGCAAAATCAGAACAAGCAAATTTTTAACGGCAAAGGAAAGAGTTCACCGAGACACCTTTTTTGGGCTGTCCAATTTAGAAATTGTTCAGTACTTAAACAGGATGCTTATAATTATTAAAATGCCATAGAAAATTACGTGTCCGTATTGGTTACTATAGCATTCCCTTCGTCTTCCCTCCTTGCAATCACAAGGACCCACGTAGTGGTGCACAGGTATCCCCTTAAATCTCACAGTCGAATCTCTCGAGCCACCCTGCATGTTCAGGTACTTGCATGAAAAGGAAAAAAAATTGAATTTCTTTGAATCCTACTTTACTCGCACTAAACAATTTCGGATCATTGCATGTTACAAAACGAGTCGCCTCTGATTTCTGACCCATTATAACGACCGCTGTCAAGATATATCACAGAGTTTCATTCGATTCTATTACTGACAGCTTAAAATCAGGATAAATGTCAAATTGTAATCTTAAATTATCATTTTTGTATCATTGTATGGTTTAATTAAAGGTTTAGTGTCTTTAAAGCAATAATAAATTTGAATATTAGGTACAGCAGCATGCATCAGAACAGAAACTTTCAACTTTCTACACCTTTTCGTTGCTCTACTTAATATTTTCACTACTTTAATAGGTAATAAGAAGTATTCTGAGCAGTTCTTCTTCTAAACTGCTTATATACCTAAACAAGTAAAGTTATCAACCCCCGAAAACCTCTAGGTACATGAATTTCACTTCACCCACAGTTTTTTCACATCTCCGCTCTTAGACTTCCACAGTCATCTCCCACAGTTTGATAGCGACAAATTCAAAATTATTCGATCTTTCACTAAAACCATACATAATGAAGGAAAACGGCTGGTCCACCCCTTTAGCCTCTCCTCACCGCGGCAGTTAAAAATAAAAAGAAGACTTTCTAAAATAAATACAGTTTGAGCAGCTTTGTACAAAAGTAGTTTATGACAAATTTGATTATGTATATATGACTAACAGAAACACAGGAAAGACAGCTGAACCATTACGTTTCCTGTAGAATGTAGACTTCTTAAATATGTCAGAAAAAGGAGTGCTTTCTGAATACTTCCTGTAGGTATAACAACATGAACACCAACAAGGCATGCATGATTTGTTTAGTTACAATTTGCACGCGCATTGATTGTCGAACGATCCGAGGAGGCCGGGAGTGACCTCGATAGACCCTCCATAGCCAGCTATGTTGTGTATCCTACACGCCGTTAATATGGCGAAACTGTTGTATTTATTGGACAGAAAATAAAAAATGTTCGCGTGATCCTGAGCAATAACTTCCCCCACGAACGTGAAGTGCTATACTTATTTAATTATAGCGTTACGAAACGCAATTAGCATAATCTATACATACACACAATATAATAACATCACGTTTTAATACAATTCCAATTAACCATGAAACAGTATAGCGTAGTTCCAGTTCGTCCAAATTAGCTACAATGCCTTTCTCGACTCGAAGATACAATCGCTGAGCTGAGACCTTACTGGAAATCTCCGCTCCCCTCCCGGCTCCCGTTCCCTCTTCTCTCGGTCTGTTTGATCACGTTTAATTAATTCATTTGTTTCTACACAAATTAAAATTAATCGGGAGAATTTCCAACAGTCGGTTGTTTAACGTTTGGCGTTTGTTTTCTCGCAGCCGGCCAGGGAGACAGAAGAGAGACGATCCGGGCTTACGTGGAGGTAAAACAAAACGAGCTTGCAGATCGTTCGTTCAACATGAGATAACGATCTGTTAGGGTAAATTGGCTCAGTTATTCGCCGATATTTTTAATGGGATGAATCTTTAAAGCCGTTGTGCTATTCTTCTTTCCAAACTGATGCTGCCGTTGCGAACGATTGTGTGTTTTATCGTCTCCTCTCTAGAGGTGACATTCGTTCGCTTCAGTAATCTGCGATCACACATGCAAATGTAAGCCGTTTGGAAATAATGAATATTAAAACCATTGATGTCTCTTCCAGCTTGTTAGACGGATTTTCGACGAATCGTTTATATTTTCAGTGCGGAGAGAACTGTTTTATTCCTTTTTAACAAGCCATGCTTATGCAGGTATCGAACGTTTAGTTACTTATAAAAAATATCCAAATCGTATTATCTAGTTAACATGAGACTCTGATGAGATGTCTTAATTAGGAGACTAATTATGGGATGTCTTGATTACAGGATGTAAAATTTTTTATTACGCAGGCTCTAAAATTTGCACTTTTTAAGTTCGATTTACAGGTAGATTCAGTCAGGTTACACTGAACCTAAAACAGTTCTTGTGCTTATAAATAAAACCGTAAAACACTTCTACGTAATTATAAAGTTCCATAGTAGAGATGAATATCCTTCAGATTCTGCTAGGTACTTAGGTAAACGAGAGGTCAAATTAGCTGCGAATGATTAAGCAATCTTTATAGTTACTGTTATACTTAACCGTTATTTCCTGTGTCGTGAAATCACAGAAGACCTATGAAATTTTGAAAAATAGTCAATGTTTGGTTACATTTTTTTTAAAACCGCACGAACTTGCTATGTTTTGCATCTAATGAACCAAAGATGCTTTCGTCATCATAAATATTTTGGAAGGTGATATTAAATTAAAATAATATATGAAATTTGAAAATTGTCAAGCTTCAACTTACAATAATTATATTGAAGACAGTTTTTCAAAAATTAACGAATCCAATCAATTTTGGTGTCAAATTGAAACTAAGATTCCTATGGCGTATTATGAATGAGACTTGATTGATCAAGTCTAAAGTTTATTTTGTCACTCATTCTAAATTTTACATGAATTTAAAAAAATGTAGCTGAGCTTTTTTAAAACCCCCGCGAATGTAATTATTTGTCCTGAACATTCCACATGATTTGCATATCCAGTGAAGTCAAGATGCTTTTTTCAATTAAATTACCTACCCATTTTATGGAAGCAGGAAATATTTCAAACTTTCTTTTTGATTCCCGAAATTTTAAAGGTCGTCCAAGTTTTGTCAGACAATATAGGTATCAAAGCCTTTTCTTAAATTAACTCAACCGGGAAATTTTGGTGTCAATTTGGGGCTAAGACATAATCCTATAATGGCACATTCGGCACGATACCGTAAATTATGCTTTCCTACGACCACTATACAAAACACTGTGCGACAAAGTGACATAACGCATAGCCAAAAATCGTTTCCGTACAATTTTAATGTAAACAATAGTGATGGGCGGTAACTGAGAACTCAACTGTTACTTATTGTTAATGGAATAACTATTCATTTAAAGCTTCAAGGTAATAAAATAAACACAAATGGGATAACATAGAACCCGACAAGACTATAAAATATACTCATTATCTCTTGTGGCAGTAATTATTAAAATTTACGAGTTGATCGCTAATAACAGCATTGGTAGCGTTCAAATCAAATTCACGAACGTGATCGTGAAAATAACTCGCACACCTCTACTAACTAACTACAATCGACGACGCACAGCGCCTGCGTTGTGTAGAAGTTGCATATCAATGATATACTAACCTCTCTTAAATCATTGTTATTATCTACCACGTCTCCACGCTCACGTCACTAATTTTTAGTTTATACGGAGTCTAATAATAAATAATAATAATATTGTCGGTAGAATTCAATGATTTAACAGTATATAATAGTAATATTAAAAAGTTATTGGTAGAATTGAAAATAATACCTACCTAGGTAGTCTGAAAAAATAATCTTTAGTTAGGTACCTATCATTATAATGGATTGTGATTCCTCTGAATCTGAAGCAGAAAATACACCACCTGAAGTCAGAAAACAAGCAGGTTTGTGTTCTTTGAATTTGCTACCTGTAGTTTCGAGAGAAAAATACGAATCTGCTTATAAACATTTCATAAATTGGAGAAAAGGTCATAAAAGCAGAGCATTGTCAGAAAAAATAATTTAGGTGTTAAATTTGTTAAATAATTAATCTGTTAAATTGTGGTCGTAGGAAAAGAACTGCGTGTATCACGTGCGGAAAAGAAATTTCACACTCGTGTGAATTGTGACACTCGACTTCGTCTCGTGTCACAATTGTTTCACACTCGTGAGAAATTTTCTCTTTTCCGCACTTGTTTCACAATATACTATTTCCTACGACCACTATACAAAACACTACTTTGCGCATCGTTTTTTGTGCGCAAACTAGCAGATTTCTCACGTATCCAAAACTGTACGACAAAGTGACATAACGCATAGCCAAAAATCGTTTCCGTACAGTTTTAATGTAAACAATAGTGATGGGCGGTAACTGAGAACTCATTGTTACTTATTGTTAATGGAATAACTATTCATTTAAAGCTTCAAGGTAATAAAATAAACACAAATGGGATAAGATAGAACCCGACAAGACTATAAAATATAATATACATACTTTTTATTCTCTTGTGGCGTAATTATTAAAATTTACGAGTTGATCGCTAATAACAGCATTGGTAGCGTTCAAATCAAATTCACGAACGAGAAAACTCGCACACCTCTAACTTCAATCGACGACTGCGCCTGCGTTGTGTGGAAGTTGCATATCTACCACGTCTCCACGCTCCACGTCACTTTATTTTTAGTTTAGATAAGAAGTCTAATAATAAATAATAATAATATTGTCGGTAGAATTCAATGATTTAACAGTATATAATAGTAATATTAAAAAGTCATTGGTAGAATTGAAAATAATGCCTACCTAGGTAGTCTGAAAAAATAAACTTTAGTTACCTATCATTATAATGGATTGTGATTCCTCTGAATCTGAAGCAGAAAATACACCACCTGCTGAAGTCAGAAAACAAGCAGGTTTGTGTTCTTTGAATTTGCTACCTATAGTTTCGAGAGAAAAATATGAATCTGCTTATAAACATTTCATAAATTGGAGAAAAGGTCATAAAAGCAGAGCATTGTCAGAAAAAATAATTTATGTGTTAAATTTGTTAAATAATTAATTTGTTAAATTGTGATCGTAGGAAAAGTACTGTGTGTAGCACGTCCGGAAAAGAAATTTCACACTCGTGTGAATTGTGACACGAGACGAAATTTTCTCTTTTCCGCACTTGTTTCACAATATACTATTATTTCGTCGTTCGTCAAATTGTAAATTTTGTTAGCAAAATCGACTATTTCCGACAGTCTGTGTAGCTGAGCTTTTTCAAAAATTTACTTACGTGTGCAGGCTATCCACATGTTTTAGGTGTGTCTAACGAAGAAAGATGATTTCGTCATCTTAAAATAGCTTTTGTGCAGGATGTTTTAAAAAATTTAAGAAAAAATAATATCAAATCGCCAAATTTGAAAAATAGTCCATATTTTATCCGACAAAATCGAACGCTGTATTATCAAAAATCAACCCATCAAGTCAATTTTGGTGTCAAATTGAAGCTAAGACATAATGCTAAAATGGCACATTCGGCACTATACCGTAAATTACCTAAGTTTATTTCGTCGTTCGTCAAATTGTAAATCGACAAATTTAACAAAATCGACTATTTCCAACCGTCTTGTGTTGCTGACCTGCTTTAACAAGAATTGACTTACGTGTGCAGACTATATCCACATACTTTGACTGTGTAACGAAAAAAAGTTGATTTCGTCATCTTAAAATAGCTTTTGTGCAGGATGTTTTAGAAAACTGAAGAAAGAAATTTCAAATTGCCAAATTTGAAAAATAGTCCATGTTTTATCCGCCAAAATCGAACGCTATGTTATGAAAAATCAGCCCATCGAGTCAATTTTGGTGTCAAATTGCGGCTAGGACATGATTCTATCATGGCACATTATGCACGATACCGTACCTAAATTAAGTTCATTTTGTCGTTCGTCAAATTCTAAATTTTGTTAAAAAAAGACCATTTCCAACTGTCTGTGTATAGCTGAGCTTTTTCAAAAATTGTCTCACGTGTGCAGACTATCCACATGCTTTGCCTGTGTAACGAAAAAAAGCTGATTTCGTCATCTTAAAATAGCTTTTGTGCTGGATGTTTTAGAAAACTTAACAAAGAAATTTGAAATTGCCAAATTAGAGAAATAGTCCATGGTTTATCCGACAAAATCGAACGCTATGTTATCAAAAATCAGCCAATCGAGTCAATTTTGGTGTCAAATTGAGGCTAGGACATGATCCTATAATGGCACATTCTGCACGAAAGGTATTGTAAATTAAACAAAAGATGAATGACATGTTGTCAGACAACATGCCATTCATTGATGTTGTGCTGTGAGCAGAGGCGGAAATTGTAGACACGTGTTTCGTCCTGTTTGAGACTCTTCAGTACAATGTATCTACCAATACACAGCACAGTTTAGATCACGGATCCCGTGAGCAGAATGCAATGAAATAAAAGTAGGGGCTTTACCTACTTCATGCACACCGGGGGGCACTGCACTCATTTTTGGCATGCATTATGGCTGTCTGGGGTGTATCCCAAACCGTGCCTTTTATTTTATATTTAGTTTTATTTCATTGTAAATTAAGTTTAGATGGTCATTTGTCAAATTGTTGTAAATTTTGTCAACAAAACCGACCATTTAAAACCGTCTGTGTACCGGGGGTCCCAGACTTAATTGACCAGGCCATATCTCATATACAGGTTGAGATAATCGAGCCGAATAAAAGGCATATTATTATAATTTTTCAAGCTGTATAACATGACAGCATGAAAACAACTCCCACTCCAACATCCCCTAAGTTACAACCTCTACCCTTTGAAAAATGAATAGCACCCTGTATATATTTTTGTATATTCAAAACCAGTATTCGATTGTCTATTCAGATGATTTTTAAGATTCCAAATTGGTTGAGAAATAACCAAGAAAAGGTTCATCAAGGTGGTCATGACTTTTTATTTGAACTTTCTCTGAATGAGATTAGCTGTCAAAATTTATCAATATTTTGGTCATAGTTTTTAATTAGCAGGTCACAGTCATCATTAAGGTTCATGATAAAGTGCTTTTGTCTTTATTTTTTAAAATTTCCCAATAAATCAGAATTACATATTAAATAAATTGTTTGGACTTTAATTATAATAGTAACTATCACCTGCCTGTTAAAAACTATGACTAAATATTGATAAATTTTGACAGCAAAAGTCATCCAGAGAAAGTTAAAACAAAAAGTCATGACCACCTTGATGAACTTTTTCTTGGTTATTTCTCAACCAATGTTGAATCTGAAAAATCATCTGAATAGACAATCGAATACTGGTTTTGAATATACAAAAATATATACAGGGTGCTATTCATTTTTTTAAGGGTGGGGGCTGTAACTTAGGGGATGTTGAAGTGGGGGTTGTTTTCGTGCTGTCATGTTATACAGCTTGAAAAATTATAATAATATGCCGTTTATTCGGCTCGATTATCTCAATCTGTATATGAGATATGGCCTGGTCAATTAAGTCTGGGACACCCGGTATATAGCTGAGCTTTTTAAAAAATTTACTTCTGTGCAGACTGTCTATGTGCGTTGCCTATCTAACGAAAAAATATGATTTCGTCATCTTAAAATAGCTTTGGGCAGGATGCTTTTAAAATTGAAGAAATTTTTTTTTGAAAAAAGTCCATTTATTTTATTTGACAAAGTTGGACGCCATGTTATCAAAAATCATCCAGTTCCTGTCAATTTTGATGACAAATTGAAACTAAAATATGATGACCATGTTGTTCACGATATAATTTATAGCAAATACAATAATTTTATGGGTATTGGTAAACGCCAAATCGGTGGCCAAATGTTTCGTGAAGAAGGTTGATCATTTTCAAATGTATGTGGAGTTGCCATTGAAGACAAATTTGTGCGAATTGTCTAAATAACAAGAAACGAAAAAAATCCCCCCACACACCTTTCTCCCGCCATTCGGCTGGCATAATTTTTACCGCCCATGAGGAATATACAATCAAAAGTTCGGGTCATTATTTGATTTCTCTTTTCGGACAAATAAAAAATGTGGTAGGCATTAGGTTGTCCGAAAATCTTGAAAGCTGCTTATAATTCAAGATTACAAACATCCAAGTAAATTGATTAACTGATAAATTTACATAAACAAAAAATCTGAATTAATAACAGCCCACAGAGAATAATTTACAATTTCATAATCCTGCTGGTTTCCAACTTCCAAAGGAAATAGATAAATTGCCAACTGAAAACTAGTGGAAAGGTAAATCTAAATACTACAGCATGCTATGCTATAAGCGTCGGTATAAACTTGGATCTGTATAATTTGGTTTGAATTGTGTTTGAATTCCTCTATTACCAGTGCTTTTACTCGATATGGCCTCACCAGTGGTTCTCAAAATGTCTTCCAAATATATGTCCTGTACACAAACTATTAGTACAAATCAATAATTCTTCTACCATTAGAGGCGATTAACTATTACGTCACTTATAATAAACCAGACACGATTTTTTTAGTTTTTACATGAGCGAATTATTTACGTGTATGGCTGCAAGGATCATATATGTTTGGAATTCCTGAGCTAAGCGAGTATGGTCGTATATTAATATATAATACCTGGACATAAATAAGTGATACAACAGGCATTGTGGCGGACATATTTATAGTTCATTAGAGTGCATTGGAGTCGGCTATAGCGGTCGGACACATATCTAATTGTACTCGAATAAGGCTCTAATAACGACACTTACACGGGATTGAATAATTTATTTATAATGATGGTATAAATATCGGATTATCGAGATTTGTGTGGTGTGATGAATACCCACTAACTTACCGGACTCTCCTCTTTTACCCACTACTCGTGGGTATTCCACCAAACATTGGAATTAAACTAAACTTGAAATTTGGTCAACGAAAAGAGATTCTTTGGTTTTCTGTTTCCTCAGAAACATCTACATTAGTCAAACTAAATCACCCCCGTTATAGATGATGGCAAAAGTGCAGCCCAGATATTCTCTGGGTAGAAATCGTTCTAGTAATAGGCAGGCTAAAGACAGGATCAAACATCAAAGATTGAATAACCTCCAGCCGAAAAAGGAGAAAAAAAAGAACAAAGATAAGGACGAATAATCCAATAAGTTTCCAGAAGATCTCCTACCAATAATATGTGACTTCGAATACTTCAGAAAAACTCCGGAAGGATGAGTGGCGCTACATACACAGGGTGTATCAACTCGATTTAGACAACAGAAAAAGGCACCAAGAAATGGGGCTTATATAATAAAAGATAGTTATTGGATTTGGACTCTCATTCTTGAAATAGGATGTCTAAATTCTGGTTTTCAGTTTTTTGTCTCTATCCTCCTCGGACCCAGCGTCCATTTGAATGGACACTCAGGTTATTGCTTAGTGTAACTTTAATCATATAATTTCACTGCTAACAACCCGATGTCCATCTCAATGATACCCGTCCGAACGCCATCTATTGACTAGTTGTTGATCTGACGCTTTCACGAAATAGTTGTTTGCTATTTTATCATGGCGACTATTAGAAAAGTGTCTCTTGCGACTAAGTATTATTTTTAACTATATTATTACTAATATTTAATGTTTTTTTTTGTTTAATAATAAGCAGTAGTGCTTTCAAAGTATTTTAACATAACTACCACGTTAATAACTTGAACAAAATAATTGATACCTGACTATTTATCAGTTGTCCAACAAGATGGACATCAGGTCTTTCATGACTTTTTATTTTGAGAAATCTTTACACATTTTCACGAAATTTCATCATTTTTAGCTATTTTTGGAAACAAAGAACGTCTCGGGCTTGGAGAAGAAGGCTTGTGAAAAATTTGTCGATTTCTTTTGCATTACAGGGGATCATAACTGTTTTTATCAGTTTCACAAGAAATGAAATGTTACATTTAAAACCTAATGTCCACTGTAATGGACGTATTTTGAAAATTGCAATAAAAATTTTCAAAAAATTACTGTATGCTTTAGGGTTCCCATTTGCAACCAAATCAGCAAAAATTTTGTTGGTGTGATTATTGCCTCATGCCCGGGTCCGAGGAGGCTTTCGGAATTTTGAAGTTCTCTCCCAAACTAAAACTAAAATGGAAACTCCTATTTATCTCCAGGCAACTTTGATATTGAAGTCCGGCTTTTTTGTTGTAACTGAAGATAGGAGTTTCCAAAAAAGCTTTTGTTTGAGTGAAAACTAAATAATGCATCAGATAAATCAATAAAAAAAAGAAACCTGAAGTCTCATTAATACATTTCCTAGCTTGTTTTTCGTAGTGGCTAAGTCTAGATTGTTTTGGTTGTGTGACTGTCAGGACGAAGATTCTCCTTGGGGGGCCATTTGCGCTTGGATTTCTAAAACAACAAAAATGTGGCTACCACTCTCGTCAGTAAGTATTTGATTTAAGTAATAATATATTGTTTTGCCTGCATGTAATTTTTGTTTTACATAAAATGAACAATTAATTAAATTATTTTATAGTTTTGTATTTTTCCACCCCATTAAGATATGAAATGTTTATAACGATAAGGTAAATTGGCGACATTATAAAGTTGGTGGAATGCCCCGAAGTTAATTGATTGGGTTTATAAGGACAGTGACATCGGCAATCGCGTATTTTATCTCCGTGATATGAATTTATAGGCAGAAAATTAGCAAAGTTAAGAGATGAAGGCAACATATTTACATCAGCTTTGCGTGAATTAATAGTGCTAGTGACTCTTTTGCGTCGGTGGTATAAGTGTACGTAGAGCGTTATTTATTATGAATTTCGTTATGGATTTTATCACTTATTGTGTTTTGATTGGTGTCATGAAGACAATATTTCTCCGCGATAGGCTATTGTTAAAGCATATCATGCTTTGGAATCTGAATATCAAATTTGAGAAACATGAAAACCTCGAAATGAACGATCTTATCTGTCATGGCGGGTGTACATTGTTTGATTAATTGAAAATTGTTTCAATTTTTATCAAATATTTTATTTTGCTTGTATATTTTTGACGTTTGAGTTTTTTTTTTGAACGATTGAGTCAGAAAACGTTGCCTACAAAAAAATCTATAAAATTGACCCTCTTTATAGTTTTGAAATAAATCTCGTAAGTGACTGTATGTACAATTATGGGGGAAGAAATGAAATGGAGATATGAAACGGAAAAAAAAATTAATACATTTTATTAAATTCTTCTGAAATTTAATTTGGGAAATGTAGGTATCAAAAAGTAAGGTGTAAAACAAAGTTGCATCATCACTTAAACAAAATCGGTACTAAGTGGGTGTACCTTGTGAAATTTTTGATGAAAGTATACTACCTCAAAGAGATAAATTTAAATTTTTTAAGAGGAAGCATCTGTCTTAACTTTGTAGGTAAGACATAGTCGCTCTACTCTAGTAGGTAATTTTGGTTTCGAGATCGAGTTCATATAGCCACAGAAACATTTTAACGAAATAAATAGTATCGTAAACGAACACAAACAACCATTTCGAGCTCTGAATCGAACCTCAGACAGACGGTGTCAACGTCAACGGCTTCAGTCTATGACCTAATAAACCGCTGCGCTACCGGCCCCGCGCCCAAAATTTCAGATTCATATTGAATATATTGAATAAAATAGCAAAGGAATTTAAATTTTCAACACCCTGTATCTATAGAAAATTAAAAGCACTTTCACATGCGTTCATTAAACTTTTTCTCTCAAGATTGATAGAATTCACCCGGTTTTCCCTTTTAGACCACTTTGGTAACAGTATGTTAACTGGCTATTTTTTTTTTAACCTTAAACTTTTAAATATCTCGTGCAATGAGCCCTCAACAAACAATTCAAAAATCGAAACTTAGGAACCCTAACTTTTTCATAGCGGAGACAACCCATAAAAAACCCATAGGATTTTTCTGAAATATTTTTGTTAGAGAACAAGCATATTGTCACTTTAAAAATTCGAAAAAAATCTCCCATAACTAAATTCGCTGTTAAATTTTCTGCGCATATTACCTTGGTCACCTTGGTTAAATAAAAATGAGTCCTTGCCGCACCTTTTTTTATATCGGTGAAATAATAAATAAAAAAATTCTAGTGGAACGATTCTGTCGGAGGAGGCCCGATTTGTGACTTTAAAAAATTCCCCAAAAAATCCTCCAAAGCCAAATGTCTCCTGAAATTTCATGAAATTTCCTGCATTATATACCTCAAAGTAACCTTGCTTGAATAAAAGTGGGTCCTTACCGCACCATTATTTGATTTTCGTGAAAAAAAAATAAAAAGTTCTAGTGGAACAATTCTGTGAATGAAACGCGTTTTTTCACTTTGAAAAATTCCCCAAAAAATCGTCTTAACCTAATGCCGCCTGCACGCACACTTAAAAGTAATTTTGGTCGAATAAAAGTGAGTCCTTGCCGCACTATTTTTGGATATCCGTGAAAAAAAATTTATTGCAGAGAAAAAAGTTTCGTCACCGTAAAAAATTCGCCCAGAAATTATTCCTCCCAACCTAATGCCTTCTGAAATTTTCTGAAATTTCCTGCACATATATCCTGCACAAAGTAACCTTTGGTTGGATAAAAGTGCCGCACCAGTTTTGGATATCCATATCCGTGAAAAAAAAAATTGTGAAATGATTCTGCGGAAAAAACGTTTTGTCACTTTAGTCAAGAAAATGCCCTCAACCTAACCTAATATCTATACTGCACATACTCCTCAAAGTAACCTTAGTTGAATAAAAGTGAGTCCTTGTTGCACTATATTTGGAACATCCGTGAACTAAAAAATTCTAGTGAAACGATTCTGCGAAGGAAACCCGTTTTGTCACTTTAAAAAATTCCCTAAAAAAATCGTCCCAACCTAATGTCACCTGAAATTTTCGTGAAATTTTTTGCAAGTTAAAGTACATCTCAAAGTAACCTTGGTTGAATAAAATTGAGTCCTTGCTACACAATTTTCGGATATAAAAAAAAAATTTAAGATTAAAAAATTTTAGTGAAACGATTCTGCGAAGGAAACCCGTTTTGTCACTTTAAAAAATTCCCTAAAAAAATCGTCCCAACCTAATGTCACCTGAAATTTTCGTGAAATTTTTTGCAAGTTAAAGTACATCTCAAAGTAACCTTGGTTGAATAAAATTGAGTCCTTGCTACACAATTTTCGGATATAAAAAAAAAATTTAAGATTAAAAAATTTTAGTGAAACGATTCTGCGGAGGAAACGCGTTTTGTCACTTTAAAAAATTCCCTAAAAAAATCGTCCCAACCTAATGTCACCTGAAATTTCGTGAAATTTTCTGCACGTAGTACCCGCACCTCAAAGTAACCTTGGTTGAATTAAAGTGAGTCCTTGTGACACCATTTTTGGATATAAAAAAAATTTAAGAATAAAAAATTTCTAGTGAAACAATTTTGCGAAGATGAAACACGTTTTGTACTTTAAAAAAATTTCGTGAAATTTCCTGCACTTACATCTCAAAAGAAATTGTGGTTGAATAAAAGTGAGTCCTTGCTGCACCATTTTTGGATATAAAAAAAAATAAAAAATTCTACAGAAACGATTTTGCAGAGGAAACCCGTTTTGTCACTTTAAAAAATTCGCAAAAAAATCCACTCATCCTAATGTCTCCTGAAATTTCGTGAAATTACCTGCACATATACATCAAAGTAAACTTGGTTGAACAGATGTCGCACTATCTGCTGGTTATATCCGTGAAAAAATTCGAAACTTCCATTGCAACGGTCGTGTTGATGAGAACACCAGAATGTGAGACGAGAGACAGGATTTTTAATACTTTCAGGTTGAATAATAAATCACCCTTTATAAGCGGATATCACCCTTTTTCTTTATAAGAATCCTGTTCATGTACTTATTTATGAATAAATTCCCGAGGACGCTGCTGGGATAGGATAGTTCTTCATCATTTGATGCTCTTCATAGAGGTGACAATACAATTATTAGCAACAAAGCGGAATCAAAATCACAGTTCCATAACATTATGGCATATTTGGGAGACGAAAAAATCTATTCACTTTACCATATTAATACCTATATTAAAAAAATATAAGTATAGGAGATTACTTTTGTGAGTATATTTAATGAAAGTGCTTTTAAAATGATGTTTAGATATGAATAAAATCAAGAATAAAGTAGTTACGATCTACTTAAATCCAATTTACTTAGGTATACAGATACCTTCACAATAATAAAAAACACATTATTCATTTATGTTACGTTATAATCAAACTACAAACATCACGTAAAAAGCAAACCCATTAAATTAAGACCAAATTACTCTCATTTAACACCGTCTGCGCCAAAATAACAGGTTAGCGAGTCAATTTCACCCCTATTAGCAATAAGACGTCAAAACCTTGACCAGAGCAGCTCAAGAAACAGCCGGCGGTCACGAGAAAGGCTGATGAGGCCTCCTTGATTAACCGCAACGCAATCGCTATCATATCTAGCGGAAATTAAATTAATCATTCCGTTATTGGATTCATTATTCCGTTATGGAATTGAGTTGGGTCAGAGCTGGTCAGTGGATTATCGAGATCAAGATGGAAGATAACAATGTTTGTGTAAGTCATTAGAGAGATCGATATAGGCGGGCGGAACTTCAAATGGTCATGACTTGGGATTTCTTGATTGCTAATTGTGTTCTTATTAGATGAAGCAGACAAATTAATAATAACTATTGAGCTGTTTTGGTTAGATGATTTAGTGGTGAGCTACATCAAGGATTATCACTTATGAGAACATTTTTTAAAAGAATATTCACCCTGTGGGATGGTCGAATCTGTTGTCACTCTATAGTTAACAGTGAATTTATAATTTTAGTAGAAAATTTCTGTATTTACCGCAATATAGAAGATCTCTTGTACTGGATTGTATATACGGCAAACCGGCGCTAATCAAATGAATGTGTAAAAACATTTTCACCTCAAAATTACATTTCATATCAAAAAGACACTTTAAACAACCATAGCAGATAAAAGGTTGCTTTTATTGATTTAGGCAGAATAATTAAGAAACTAAAATTTAGTCAATTTAGTAGCCATTATCTCCAAGAACTCCAGTGTGCCGATGATTGTATTTTAATCTTACTCCTCTGATTAAATATTATCGGATCCTCTTGTATGGTAAGCGAAGATAATGGTGATTTAATTTTATTAGCATTCTAAGAGGTGAAACGATGGTGTGTCTGAGACGCCTCACCCTGTATATAAATGTCTAATTAGTTTATCTAAATTCTCAGGTAGGAGTAGCTCTTCGGTCTGATGGCTCTGCAGCACAGAAGTCGTTCGCAATTAACGATTCCCTGAAACGCCAACCGAGATAATTAGAGATCCAGCTAGCAGTCCTCCGGTTCAATCTGTCGGGGCCTCGTAGCAGAGATGAATAAGAAACAACAAGGGAAATTCGACAGTAAAACCGTGGGCTCTTAAAGACTTAATTCCGACTTCCATTTACCGAACGCACGTACCGAGTTAAATTTAAATTACAAAGAGGCAAAGAAAGACTTCGTATTTTAAATGGCAATTAAGACGCTACCGGGCACTGCGGCTGGAAAAAAACGACGAGTTTGGAAGAAGAAGAAGGAGGACGACAGTCTGTTTTGTTTGGCGACCGGGCGGGCCCGGTGGAGATAATTTATATCGGTGGATGATGAAAAATCAACTACGATCAAACGAACAAGAGGAGAAGACAACACGTAAATTCGTCCTTGTGTATGCTTGATCATGGAAACATTTTAATTCCTTGCTGTAGTTGCTCTGATTTTATCCCAGTGTTAATAAAACAAAATGAGGAGGTGCCCTATCTTGCTGAAAATATAATAATATCAAGTTTCCAAAGTACCAAAATGATATTTTGTTTGGTACTACTGGAAAGTATTGTTTTTTAAAAACAAAAGTATTAGTTATGTGTTCAATTAGGTATTATTGATTAACTAGAAAATTTTCGTAATTTTTAACAAAAACCAACTTCAGAGATGGAAGAGGGGAAGTAATAAGTGGCAGAAGTGTGTTAATAATAATAATAACTGTAACACAATTTTATAAAATATTTAACAAAATATTTAGGTAATAATAATAAAATTAATCATATAGCTAGGTAAGCTAAATTAGAATGACCACTCTCCTATAATTTGATAATCCTTGCTTCAGGACGAAGATGAAATAAAACACAGAAATTCAGCGGTAGAAAAGCAGCAAATGAGCTTATGCGCCTTCTTATAATAAGCAAGTGAATTGTGCTGAGGCCATAGCTAATTTTAACTCCTTGTAATTACTACGGAAGCGTAGAAGGGCCACACACTTAATTTCTTTTGTTATACCTAACATTCCGACTTCTATCTCGGAATTCCGACTTGTAACTCGGAATTCCGACTTGTATCTCGGAATTCCGACTTGTAACTCGGAATTCCGACTTGTAACTCGGAATTCCGACTTATATCTCGGAAATCTTACTTACCTATTATACAGGGTGCACCATACATCCTTCTCTAATTGCTATCTCCTGAACGCTAAGAGATACAGGGTCGGTCTAGAGAAAAGATGCGGAATTTTATGGTCATCTCGAATCCGTCAAGACATTCAAGATGTCTGTGGCTGCTCCTGAAATATCCTGAAGAAACTCAAAAATCGAAATTTCTTATTTTTGCCATATCTCTTTTATTATTGGAAATTAATGAATAATTTTTTGTAGGCTTACATAAATCGTCAAGAGCTACCCATCTGTAATTACAAAAATTTTCAAGACCGACTAGATCCAAAAGTTTTCACAGTCAACTTTCGTTTTTCTTATAGCCGCCATATTATTTCTTTATGTCATTCGATATGAAAAAAATAATGGAAACAAAAAATTAATAAACTTCAAAAAAAATCTCAAATTTTTATTCTTCTTTTTTTCGAGGAAAAACAAAAAGAATCATCGATATACGTCAACATTGTTCAAATACGCCGAAATAGTGCTTGCCTCATGTTTTTTTTAATTTATCTAATGAAATTCGGTCTATAAAGTTGTCTTTTTTGTAAATAAAAAAGAGTAATAAATTTTTTTTAATTTATATTTTGAAATTGACCAGTTTTGATTTTTATAATTTTTTTTATACCGAACAACATAAAAAAACAATATGGCGGCCATAAGAAAAACGAAAGTGGACTATGAAAATTCTGAGATCTACTTGGCTTTGAAAATTTTTGAAATGTCAGATGGGGTAGCTCTTGCCGACTTATGTAAACCCACAAAAAATTATTTATTAATCTCCAATAATAAAAAAGATATGAAAAAAATAAGAAATCTCGATTTTTCAGTTTCTTCAGGATATTTCAGGAACGGTTACAGATATTTTGTATGTCTTGACTGATTAGAGATGGCCACAAAATTGCGCATGTTTTGTGTAATTTAATCGACCCTGGATCTCTTAGCCTTAGGAGATAGCAATATAGAGAATGATATATGGTGCACCCTGTATACTATAAGCGGGTACGGTAATTCCATCGAAAAAGTGTATAGTCCTACGCTTCCATAACCAGCTATACTGTATCATATGGGTTTTCACGATCTAAATGAGAATTCCGAGTTATAAGTCGGAATTCCGAGTTACAAGTCGGAATTCCGAGTTACAAGTCGGAATTCCGAGATACAAGTCGGAATTCCGAGTTACAAGTCGGAATTCCGAGTTACAAGTCGGAATTCCGAGATAGAAGTCGGAATTCCGAGTTACAAGTCGGAATTCCGAGATACAAGTCGGAATTCCGAGTTACAAGTCGGAATTCCGAGATAGAAGTCGGAATGTTAGGTATAACAAAAAAAATTAAGTGTGTGGCCCTTCTACGCTTCCGTAAATTACTTCCACTCTTCAGACACGTTTAATTAATTGTTAAATAAATTTGAGCGAAATTAAACGCAAGAAACTCTTGCAGTTTTGTCTTATTTATAAAATGAAACATATATCATAATTACGCATGTAATATACGGGTGGCCTATCGAGAAATTAACAGGTGTGTTTTCGGCTATAAATTTTCTTCCTTCGAAAAGTACCTACCCATGCAGAAGAATAAATTTAATTTATTAATGAAGATATGGGTCCATTTTATTCACACAACAATAACTGTAAAATTGTTTAATTGAAATTAAATTTTATTTCTTTCCAGTTTCCCATGAAAAATTCCTTTTCTGCTATTATATGAACAGAATTTTATATGACACCATATTGAAACGTTCTTACTCTTTAGTGTTTCAAATAAAGAGTTTTCTCTACTCATCTGTGGTGCTCCAGCCTCAACTAACTTCCAATCTAAACTAAAGTTTTTTCTAACTAAAAAATTTTCCTTAACCAGAGCTGATGACTATTAATTATGAGCGAATGTAAATAAACAGTAATACAGATCCAAAATAATTCGTCAGTGTGCCTTCGTTAATTTGGGACAATAATTTGGGAAAGACTGTTAGATAAGTTTTAATTTGAATTAGTTTTAAAGATTTGAGTTATTTTTTACTGCCATAAGATAATATTAATTTAACGAGAGACAACTAGAAGTTGGTTTTCTGAGAAGAGCAGCATTTTGACGTTGTATTCTCTTAACTTTTTCTCGAACATCTTCCTTCGGTTCGTCTTTGTGATACCTGTCCCGCCCAGTTCCATCTCAAAGCTGTTGTACGTGCCACGTTTCCTAAGTCGTAAGAGTCTTTTATTTTTTTATACCACTTCATTGAGTATAAGACATTGAAGTTTACTCTGAGAATCTCTTCGGCTACGCTCATCAAATCGTGTCAATTATTTTGACATCATCAACACACTTTCGCTGATGTGCATTTTTGGACAAGAGAAGCGTTTGACGTGGTCTTCTGTTACTTTTTTCTCGACCATCTTTATTCGGTTCGTCTTGCAAAGCCTGTCCCGCCCAGTTCCATCTCAAAGCTGTTGTACGTGCAACGTTTCTTAATTCGTAAACGTTTTTTTATTTGTTTATACCCCTTCATTGAGTAATACATAAGAAGTTTACTCTGAGAATCTCTTGGACTACATTCATCAAATCGTGTCAATTATTTTGATATCTTCAGCACATCTTCGCTGGTGAACGTTTTCTGAGAAGAGCAGCGTTTTGACGTTGCATTCCCTCAACTTTTTCACGACCATCTTCCTTCGGTTTGTCTTGTAAAACCTTCCTGCACAGTTACATCTCAAAGCTGTTGTACGTGCAACGTTTTCTAATTCGTAAGCGTTTTTTATTAGGTAGTTTATACTACTGCATAGAATAAAACATTACACTTCATTGAGTAAGACATTACGAGTTTACTCTGAGAATGTTTTGGGTTACCGAGATCAAATTGTGTCAATTATTATTATATCTTGTGCTGGTGTGCTCTTTCTGATAGAAGAAACGTCTTGACGTGGTGTTCTCGCAACTTTTTCTCGACCATCTTCCGCATCGGTTCATCTTGCAAATCAGAAATTTGGACCGTCTCTTATCTGGAATTTTGTCCCTCAGCGAAATAACATTTGTTCGTCTACATTTTAATCAAGTGGTCAATGTCATGTTTATAGACGAATGTTCCAGAGATGGGCACGGGATATGTTACATATCATTATTTAATAAATACATAAGTATACCATCATACCATAAACAAATGGTATTTATTAGGTATATCTACACATCAAACTATCTAAGGTTAAATTTCGAAATATCAATTTTTAAAAATCGACAAAATACATTTTTGAGATTCTGTGATAGGTAGGTAGCTATAGAATCTCGCTAGCCCGTCTGCTTCTTCAAGTGCCATCTCCTCTGAGAAGGTTGGCTATCATGACAGCTATCATCTTTGATGCTGCAGCACGAAACAGCTCAACGAAACTACAGTTGTGCCACAACCTCAATAAGTTACAAGTTACTTAAACAGGAAATGCGTCTTCTTCCTCTATTTCTTCTTCCCTGTATATCTTTCCCTGCATAATGATCTGCAGCACTATACAGGGTGATGCGCGAGAACCTTAGGGCATTTTTATATGGAGAAGTGTTAGGAGTAGAAGTGTAAAAGTTTGTATATTTATGATTTCAATTTTGACGAGCTAAACCAAAATATTTACAACCCCTGACCATTTCCGGTTATACCGGAAGTTGCAATCAACTTTCTTATTTCAAATGGGACACCCTGTATATTATTGCATTTTCAGATTGCCTGAAAAAAGTAATAAAAATGATGTTTACAGTTCAAATTTGTAACGACTAATCAATGAGTTATAAACAAATGAAAATTGCAATTTTCCATTTTCGAAGCAGCTTAGCTTGAAAACGGGTCAAGATATCCGTTTTAAGATATCTGCATCAAGAAAACGGCTTACATGTCCCTATCCTAACTTTTTATATACTACGCTAGAGTACCTACAAAAAAATATATTTTTTATTAATTTTTTTTTAAATCGCTGATTTTTCACCACTTTGTATACAAATTTCATCAGCACCATAAGATATACTACGTGAAAAGTTAACATAGGGACATGTAAGCCGTTTTCCGATATCTTGACCCGTTTTCAAGCTAGGCTGCTTTGAAAATGGAAAATTGCGATTTTCATTTGTTTTTAACTCATAAACCATACTCGTTCCAATTTTGAACTACAAACACCATTTTTAGTACAATTTCTCAGGCAATCTGAAAATGTAATAATGTACAGGGTGTCCCATTTGAAATAAGAAAGTTGATTGCAACTTCCGGTATAACCGGAAATGGTGAGGGGTTGTGAATGTTTTAGTTCAGCTCGTCAAAATCAAAATTATACACATACAAATTTTAAGACTTCTACTCCCAGGACTTCTCCATATAAAAATGCCCTTAGGTTCTGGCGCCTCACCCTGTATATACTTCTCGCCCTTGATCACATGGCCCTGCGTACTGCAACTTCTTTACATTAACTGTGTTTTACCTCCCTTTCTTTTCCCATTGTTTTCAGTACTTCTTCTTTTGTTATCCTATCTACTCAACCTATCAAGATCCTCCTGTATGACCACATCTAAAGTTCTTCTAGTCGATCGCTTATGTTTTTCTTCAAAGTCCAGGACTCCATACCATAAGGCAGTACCGAGAAGACATAGCATCTTAATATTCTGACTCTGAGGTGTCATCTATTTATTTGTCATTTGTCATCTAGTTAAACATGGTTCTGGCCCTTACATATGGCTAAATTTTTCTCAAAATAGGCTGCCAAGGTCACATAAAATGTCAGCATTGATGTAGTATCTAAAATTTTGTAGATGCAATGAGGAATCTCTTAAATTAACAATTTTTATTTATTTGGAAATAAGATTTAAGGTTTCATTTGTTCATACCTAACTGGTGTAAACTCATAATACCTACCTTGGCTAAAAAATAATAAGCACCTATTTGTAAAGAACATTTTATTGCTAAGTTGTAGACAAATTCCAAGTTTAATTAATGCAAAACGCAAAACTTGACAGTTGATATAATATTCAGAATCATATAATCAATTCCATAATGCCACCTATACTGTTTGGCTTTTTTACTTAAATACTTGGGGGTTTTGCTTACTCTTATGGAATAAAAAATTTCTATTACTTTCGTTATTTTTAACTCATCTTATAAAATAACAAATTAAATTAATTAAATCTCAAAACTGACAGATGTAAACAGAAAAAAATCAGTTTATTATTTTGGATCTAAAAGTTAACAACAAAGTCATGGCGATGTTGTAATCGAATATTATTTTGTTTCTGAATACTGCTGATGTCAAAAATGTTCCATTGATCTCTTTAATAACCTTCAAATTCTACTTGTCGTTTTTAGTTTCATAATGTTCGATGTTACAACGCAGCATAAGATATAACGTTGGCAGACTTTTTAGAAAAAAATTCAAGTGTAATTTCCATCCTTTCTAATGCCACTCATCTTTTAGGCAGTCTTTTTTTTGCATGCATGAGAGTTTCCGTAAGCATACTAAGCACATATTGTTCATGAACTTTTTTATTTTAGACTTGAGGATATTATTGAGCTTTCGAAAAGCTGCCTAGAGCATTTTGGCAATCGTTAAACAGGCTTCTCGCAGATGGCTTTATGTCGTGGGATTCCTCAAGTTTGAATGAGGATGAAAGCGGCATAATATTTTCCAGGGTCTGGAAGCTCTCAGCGTTTCGTTAGGTACCTACGAGTACCATACGATCCAAAACGTGCAGCAAGTTAATTGAAGTGATTGCCATGAAAGAGAACACGCTGAATAGAATCTCTCCTAACTCGTTAGGAGACTGATGATGGGGTCTCATGTGATCTTCGGGGGTCTCAATTAGATGTCATAACTGAAGTATTTGATTTTCAAGATGTTACATTTGGACGTCCTGCAATTAGTACCTACGGGGGAAAACCCATGGTTGATTTTGAAGATCTCAATTTTGAGACTGTGTGACTAAAGCTATTAATTAAGAAAATATGAAGTGTGAAAATGAATATGAAAAGTGAGAAAAAGTTTACAAAAAAAAGCAACATCATAAGATCGCTCAGCCTATATGGCGGGATCCATTTGACAACGCGACCATAGGCGTTACCCCCACTTAATGAGAGTAGTGGGTTTGTACCTACTAGACCTTCCAGGACAAGCTCTTTTTGCAAAAGATCACCAAAACAATACAGAATCTTGTTTGAATTAATATAAAGGACCCCCTCAAGAATCATATCATTGATACCTCGGTTAAGACACATCATTTTTGGGTTTTCTCGTATGGGTTTTTCTGCACCCTCAGTAATATAAAAATTAAGAAAATTTCGAAATGATATAAAGCTGAGATAAACTAAAATGTTAAAGTTGTCCATAAACACTTAAAAGGAAGACAATAAGGGTGGACTTGAGCACCTTTAATATAACACTTTCAAGATTTGGGTGATATGAATTATTAATCAGTTATTAGATAGTTATGTTAATACTTATGAGCTCCAAAAGGTGTACTTCATAAGCCTTACTCATAAAGAATAGGAGACAATTAAATAATACTATATGTCAAACAAAGGGCCTAATTTTCAATTCGAAGCGCTTCAGAATGCTAACATTTGTTAGATAATTGGTGAGTCTCCCTTATAATTACCAAGAAAATGTTAACGAAGACCAATTTGAGGCCTTATCTTCCTTACAAAACTCAACTATGATGTTATGGTCAGTTCGTAAGGAATTTTAACGCTAATGAGTGCATACCTACGTTCCAGATGACTTTATTGAAATTAGTCTAGTTAGGTACCTAATTATTATTAATTACCTAAATGATTACTTTTTCCCTAAATTAGGTATTTGAATAGTATATAAATATACGATAATATTTTAAAGCTTACATCCCCTATACGAAGGAATTACACATTATTATCTAGTTCAAAGCTCGATATCGAAAGCTTCTTCTGAACACCTTACCTTATAATAATACCGATACATTTCTAGAATTTTTGAGTGTTATTATCAAATAGCAATAAATTTTTTACATTTTAAAAGAACCCAGTTCAGTTTCTGGGTGTCCAACAACGCTCCCGAAGAGTAACAATGACAACAAAGCTAACTGTCTCAAGTAATTGTAGCATTTGCTACAGCTCTCGATCGGTTTTGTGTTTATGAATGGGCCAGGAGTCATGGGTGGTAGCTCTTATAAGATCGATTGTGACTTTGGATTGTGCTGTTTCTACTATAAAGCCCTCGCACTTTATAAATGTTTTCTGGTTGTTACTGAAACTAATTTCGGAATTCTAATTTTATTATTCTCCCTTTGTCACCGCTCACCTGGTCTTGGGATTCTTTAGATGGTACAATGCGGTCATTAAAATCTAATTCAAAGGTGGTAAACTTGAACTGTGAGGCACACGCTCTGTTATTGGGGGCGCCCTGAGAGAACACTTGAAAACTTTTGTTGTATTTTGAAAATATATCCTGAATTGATTTAATGAAGTCCCTTTTAGGTATATAAATACCGGGAGCATTGATGAATGAGAAAGGTCGCTTGACTGCAAATTATTTTCACATTATATTCTTTTAATTTATATTATATTCCTTATGTCATGCGCGCGCATATAGCGATACATTTCAAAATTATTCAGATTACAACCCTCCTAAGAATTAAATTTTCAACTAAATAAAAAGGTCGCCTCAAGGATTATAATTATGGAAATTAACCCTGGGTTAAAATTGCCGAAAGTCAAATGTGTTATTCAACTATTTACATCGTTCAAAAGTATGTATGGGCTTGAAGTGAATATGTATACAGGATGATGAAAACTATGCTTTTTTCTGTTTTTTTCTGTTAACAATTGCTAACTTCGTTATTAATGATTCTCAGATTAACTAAACTGAAAACTAAGAACAACTTCGAAGTCGCTGGACAACAAAAATTACATTCATGGGGTGTAATTTTTAACATGTGTAATTCCCCATCATGTTTAAAAAACTTGGTTGCGAATAATTGCTTCCAATAATATGAGAAACACTTTTTATTGAAGAATGTCCATATAACCAAGCTCATTCTCTCATAACCAGAAAGGAATGTCAAAGATGACATATGACTATATTGAGTTACTTTTTACATTTATAAGAACAACTGGGACCGATGATTTATTATTTTCTTTTAAACAATAATTAGTAAGATTTATAGTCCTGTAGCTTTTACCATTTTAGCGCGTCTTGTTAGACCCAATTATCTAGTTTAAAAATCTTAAAAATGCTACCTTTCCGAGGTAAGTGATTAGTCCCGACTAGATCTCCCTCTGTTAAACTGTTAACAACTTTGTTCCTTTTTCGGCAAGAAAAATTATTGCCAACGATGGACTTCCAGTTCGCATCATCATCAGGTAGATGAATTCTTTCGCTCCAACTAATCGAAATTAGTTAACAGAGAAATTATCGTATCAACTTTTATGATTTCGACGTCGAAGTTGACACAGAAATAATTACACATCCAAAGTTCACTGCGATAACCCTTTCAGTGGAACGATTGAAAGGCAATCTTCCAAATAATAATCACACCAGCGCCTAAACACTTACTGTAATTATAAATTTAATTAAAACACAAATTTAATTATTATATTATCGTGGTGAGGCGAAAACCGGACTAGATACGATTTTAGAGTTATTGAACTGTGCCGCATTATAATCAATATGATAATTAAAGGATTTCATTAATTACTGTACCAGTGTTTCAGTTCTCTCGCGGCAGATGGGATGAAGAATTACCTGTTAGAATATTGATTAATAATCGATAATGATCTTGTTTTAGCGCTATAGGAACATCGGTGCCTGCTACTAGAAACAATAATTATTTTATTAGATCTAGAGCAACGGATCAATCAAGGTAAAACCGGATATTCATCATCCCGACGGTTAGAAGTAACACTATAAGAATTGCCTATCAATAATTTTTTTAATTCGTCATCTGATTAGAGCAGAATGCTTATTAAGAAATGCTTTCGTTGGAGTTCACCTAAGAGGAGCCGCTGTAAAAAAAAATTCTATGAGCAAGGTCACGCAATTACCCAGTAGTTGAAAATGTTCAAGGGGAACTGCGTCTATTTTATAGCTCCCACTTCAATTTTACGGAGCCAAAACAAATGAATTTTTATTTCAGGAGATAGTTGTTGCCAAATGTCAAAAACAATTTTTCATTATCAATCTATTTTTTACATTAAAATTGTAGGACTTTATGTTTGTGAATTGTGAATGATAATTACAATAAAACAATAAATCCGGCCGCGGGGGAAATGTATGTTATTTTTTTTATCTCCAATATAGTAGTCGATTATCGACCTTCACAGGTTCTGATTTATGGCACTAAAGCTTTCTACATATTTTTTTATATTCTCTATAAACTAATTTTTTCCTCCATTAAAAAATTTGTAAAATCTATGATGGGGGTGATCGAGCCCTGACGTCCTCGAGCCGTCAGCGCCCATAGTCTTATGGAATAATCCGGCCCCGTTGGCTACAGTATTTGAAAGATGATATTTGAATCCTTTTTGTAAAATTTTAATAAAATCCTTAGTCGAATTATCCGAAATAAAGCAAGGAGATCGAAAAATTGAAGCCAGCGGCCCCAATTTGGCGTATCAAAGTACGCCATATTGAAAAAAATGTGGCATTGATTATTGATTACCTGCTGGATTCAGCAAATTGATCAGCGGGGAAAAAAGTATGGAAGAACAAAAAATGTAACACTCCGAGAATGTTTTATTCACAGGTGAAACTCTCGCTGATTTTAGACAATTCGAAGTAATTTTAGCGAAAAAGTTTAAATACAAAAGTACAAAAGTTACAGACCTCCAAAAAACTGTCGCATACACCCCCATTGAGTATTCTATGGGATCATTATTTTGTGTGCTGCTTTTGGAGCCCCTAGCTCCCATATGTTCGGTGAAACTCTCTCGATGGTTGATTTTCTCCGCCTCTATTATTGCTACGTATTTTCTGGGATATGCCATTCTCATATTGTGATGAAAGTTTACTTTATCTATCGGAGCTTGTGCTATGTTGTCATATCTTTGTATATTCATATCTCATATCTCTCTTCTGGCAACCAACTCTCTAAGTTTTCTTCTTTTAGGGCCTTCATAACTCATACCACACCATGGCTTCGTTGACCTTATACGTATTTTCAAGTATCTCTGCTGTTTTCACCTCCACTATTATAGATGGCAGAATGTTCTCCATAACTACGAGAGTCACACCATGGGAAACTTTGGTTTTAACCACTTAATTCGACAAACATCTAGAAATGGGCATTTTTCAACCAAATCGGAACAGAGTGCTCTATTTAATAATATTTTCATGGTCAAGTGAGGACTTTAAGGGGAGAGAAGGTTAGGAATTTTGCGTATGATCTCAGAATTCAGACGTGATCGACAACTGCCGCGGTTGCTCACAGCAACGGGTGTTGAAAGACTGCTTGCATATTTTTTCAAAAGCAGAACTAAAGGAAAAAGAAAAGCTGAGAGAAGTCCATTGGAGAAACCTCTGAGGGTTGAGATAAGCAAAAGAGCTCCTATGGACTTCAACCTCAGTAAGGAACGTCTCAGAATACTGACACCGACACTCACTAAAAAGAATCAAGTCAGGAAATTTGGGGAATTGAATGGAACGGCTTCCGAAAACTTTGCAGAAATGGAGACGCTTTAGAATTCAAAAGCAAAATACTCTGGATCAATTCCAGCTAGAAGCAGAGGATCTACCCGACCTTAATCATCTCAAAATCCTCAAGTTTCTCAAGGAAACGGACTTGGAGAGAGTGCTATACATTAATGGAACTCCAAACCAGGGGAAGCATATTATCCAGTAGAGGGGATGCAATAGATCTTTTAGGCCGCAGTGACTCAGTCTCCCTCAATAATTATTATTACAAAAACTGTGCGATGCGAAATTACAATAAAACCTTCTTGCGCATCAATCGCAGAAATAGTGTATTTTTATGCGATTCAATTATGAATATTTTAACCGCATTTTAAATTGGCTTTCTGTAATTTTCCATAGTCGCATAATATTATAGTGTACCATGTACCTACCGTGCGAGTACTAATTTTTTGTAGGCTTGCATAAGTCGTCAACAGCTATCCATCTGATGATATAAAAATTTTCACGGTCAACTAAACCCTAGAGCTTTCATAGTCAAATTTTGTTTTTCTTACGGACATACCTAATGTTGTTTTTTTCGTGTTATTCGGTATTGTATTAAACACATTATATCGTGTGATCCACAAAATTTTTCATCAACTAGCGCCTTGGAAGAGAGAGATGGCTATTGTAGTCATTTCTGAGCTCATTTTACTAAAATAATAATTTTAAAATAACTTTAGTAGTTCCAATTCTCATTGTGTCATATTTAATTTCAATTCATGTCAGTATCATTAAAATATTAAAGATATTGCGAAAAGCAATAATTCATAACTACAATTTAATAACCTGATGAATATACTGGTATATTACTAAACACCTACCTTATTGCCACTTTTTTATGATTCATATGCCATTTTTGACCACTATTCTTAATAAATTCTGTTATTGTTTGTGCGTTGGTTCGAATTGGAAGTGAAATTATTATAAAATGGTAAATTATAAAACTTAAACTCGAACTGAAACGTCAAATTGAATTGTTATTTTATCCTCGTTCAGAGAGACATATGCCCGTATTCACAAACGATAATTTCCTAAATAATTACGTAATTAATTAAATGAGTGAGATGGAGATATGCAGTTTTTTCGCAATAGAATGAGATGGGGATAATTGATTACGTAGTTATTTAGGAAATTATCGTTTGTGAATACGGGCAATAATATTTTGTGTTTCTGAGATAACGACTTAGGGTACCTGTATTACCGACACTAGGGCTCGTAAGCGTCAGTGTCGGTAATACAGGTACCCTACAACGACTCACGTTTTTCATCCTCCTTGAAATACAACCAATGCCAAATGAAATTAGTAGTAAGCTCAGCACCACACATACTCAGCAGATGTCGTTACTGTTCCAGGTTAGTTTCTTTACTCAACAAAGTACAAAGTTCATTATGCAGTGCAAGTCCAGTCATGTTTTTATTTATTGTTCTATGATTTGTAGATCTTTGATTGGAGTAGTTCACTTATTCACATTTTACTTGATTCATTTTGTCTGATTCGACATGTCGTTCAATTAGTCGTTGCGTCTGGACCGGCCTTTACACACCTACCGATTGTTTGTGTTTTATCTGGCAGACATGCTTAATTTTATTCAAGGCAATAGTTGATGAAAAATTTTGTGGATCACAAGATATAAGGGCTACCAAAAAGCTATCACATTAAAAAAAAAATTCAAAATTATCGTCTTCTTTTTTTCGAATAAAAAAGTTTTATCACGGAATGACGTCGTATGTAGTCGCAAAATGACGTCACATTGCTTGCTTTAATGGTTATTTATCACTTTCGGTTAAACAGAGCTTATTTTGTTCGAAAATTCGAAAAAGACGATTAAAATTTTTGGTTTTCCTGATTTTTTAAATATCGAATGACATTAAAAAATATAACTTCTTTCATAAAATAGGATATCTTAATTTTTAATTTTCCATTTTTGCAGGATATTTCAGCAGCGTCCTGAGGTTTACAAATATTTTGTTTCAGATTCTTAATAATAATGAAAATATGCAATTTTCTCTAATTTATCTGACCCTGTATCTCTTATCGTTTCAGAGATTCCCATGTACCTACCCAGTTCTTTTTAAATGGGACATCCATGTAGTAATAAACACTTTTAATATAATAAATAAAGCCGTAATACTACTTATAACAATCTATCACATAACATAATATATGTATAGATCTAGCACAAAGAAAAAAAAACAAAGAAGAAAAAATGTGGTGTTTTAATAATCAGTTTATTCGATATACAACAATGTGTTGTGCTCTGTACAAAATTGTAATAGCAATAAAAGAGCGAAATAAAGGACCGATAATGTGATAAATGTGATGTTTTTTCGTTTTCCGAGTGAAGCAATGACTTACACAAGATATAATAGTAGAGGCGGTCCTATTTTCGTCAAATCGGCACAATGACGTCAATCAGATCTCATAAGCGCGTGAAAATATAAAATTTTATATAAAATTAAAAATAAAATAAAATAATCCGATTTTTTTGGGGGGAAAAGCGGAAAACCACCTACCTACCAAAAAAAAAAAAGAATAACCCTCTCTCGTGGTTTCGAACCCACATCAACAGTTTACTATTTAGGCAAGGACACCCTTGCCTAACAAACTCAGTCAAGGGGCCTTTCAAATTTGTAGCGATGACCGAGTAGGTATATGTAGTACGTCCAATACTTCATCCTACACATTTTATTTTTTAAACTGGTCGTATCTTTGTTATTAAAAAACCAATTTGAATACTTTTTTCACCTGCATGTAGGTAATTTAATTGTTGTTGCGTTTGCTCTTCTAATTTTCAGAACCATTCATAATTGAATGTGAAAAAAAATAAAAAAGAAATTGCGAACCATTTCATCGATTTAATAAGTGCAAGCTAATTTTGCACAAGCGAAAAACTTTTTTGTTTTTCGTTTAAAGTGCTACATTACTCGAGGCGAATTGAAGCTAAGACATCAAATTATATGTTAAAGCAAAAAAAATTGAAAATTTCGATTCAACTTCTTCAAAAATGGACTCATAAACGGTTATAGAATTGACACATTTTCACCCTTTTTCCTACCCACGACACTGGCTTATTAATGGAAAATATGCTAATTTTATTGCATTAACTCAAATTTCCAATAATTTTCTTCAAATCCTGTTAATTTTATTTCAAAGTTTTTTTGCCATCTTGCTCATACGGGGGCTCAAAAAATTGGAAATTTTCCATTAATTGGAAAAAAATTCAAATGGCTGCCATTTTGAAACGGCTCGGCCGATTTTGCTCAAGTGCAATACCAGACCACTCCTTGTGGATATCTTACTCCCACAAAAATTTCAGCCTCCTAGATTCAAAACTGCGACCTGAAATGAGATGACAAAAACCGGGCTCATGGAATTTTGAAGGGACACCCTGTAGAAGTGATGGGACTTTTGGAAATTTTTTCAACGAAAATCTAACGTCATTCGAATAATTTACAAGAATCCAAAATTTCGTTCACTAATCTTGAAAGATAAAGCTACAGGAGCGTTTTGAAAATCGAAATTTCGCGATTTTGGAGAAATATATATATAAATATATATATATATAAATATATATATATATATCGTGGGCAGGTGAATTTTGGAAAACTACTTTTTCGTGATCTGGGGGTCATAATCGATGGACATTTGATGAGTTTGGGTGATTTTCGAAAAGTGATGTCGTCCTCAATAGTGTATTTTTTGTTAAAAAATACACTAAAATTATACTAAAGTACGTGTAGACAGTCGCCACTAAGATGACGTCATTAACGATATTTTGCAGAGATATACAAGGTGTTTCTAAATGGAGTACCATAAATTAGAGGACTTGTAGATAAAGTTAAAAAAATACGAAAATGTAGGAAAATTTTTTTTCGAAAAGGCTTTATTGATGAGATACAGGGTGTTAAAGGGTCGACTGACAGACCACTCTTTTGTTAATATTTGTTGAAACAATAACCCAACTGAGACAATTTTTTGTGTGTAACAACAAGTTATAAAGAGCAATAATCAGACAAATTTTCGGTTTATTTCAATAAGCCAGTGGCGTAGAAACAGGGGTCGTTTGACACTTTTCACTCTTTAAAAAAGTAAGGGCTAGGTTTTTTGATGTCTTATTACTTTTTTCTGAATTAACGGTCTTTTTACAATAAAAAAGCCATACTTGTTTAATTTGCCCAGTGGCGTCCGTTTTTGAGATATTTGCAATTTTGTGTCAGGACGTCAGTCGCTTTATGTAAAATACACTTAAAAATTTCATTTATTAAAATTGTGAAGGTAGCTTTGAAATTTAAATAAACTAATTTTTGGACTTACTTGTCAGTTTGGCATTTCATATCCGAAGTGAAAATTAAATAATATTTATTGTCAAGAAAACTATTCAACACATAACAAAACATAAGTAATTGAACAAAACATACCTAACATAAAATTACCTAATGATTACCTATCTAATATTGCTCGAAGTGTCCTCCGTTTGCACATACACATGCATTTAAACGCTGCTCCAACGAAAACATTATTTTTGGTTGATTTGATAATCGTTCAAATCCATTTTTTTTTTTTTTTTTGACACAAAATTGCAAATATCTCAAAAACGGACGCCTCTGGGCAAATTAAACAAGTATGGCTTTTTTATTGCAAAAAGACCGTTGATTCAGAAAAAAGTAATAAGACATCAAAAAACCTAGCCCTTACTTTTTTAAAGAGTGAAAAGTGTCAAACGACCCCTGTTTCTACGCCACTGGCTTATTGAAATAAACCGAAAATTTGTCTGATTATTGCTCTTTATAACTTTTTGTTACACACAAAAATTTGTCTCAGTTGGGTTATTGTTTCAACAAATATTAACATAAGAGTGGTCTGTCGGTCGACTCTTTTAACACCCTGTATCTCATCAATAAAGCCTTTTCGAAAAAAAAATTTCCTACATTTTCGTATTTTTTTAACTTTATCTACAAGTCCTCCAATTTATGGTACTCCATTTAGAAACACCTTGTATCTCGCGACAGGAAGCAGATATCGAAGTGCCATTTTTCCCATTATTATCATCAAGAAACTCAGGAGAATTCATCAAATAAAAATTGTTTTTCTAAATTACAAAAGCTTTTAAATTGCATAATGCATTTTCAAAAAAATATACATATTATATCTAGAGTCCCTCTTGATATACCAATCCAGGGACTCTAGTTATACCTATTTAAAAAAAAAATCATCAATTAAGGTTAATTGTTAGGTATATAAATAAGTAATAGTCATAAATTATGAATTATAGTGGACATAATTATGTATGTGAGCTAAATAAAAAACTTTTTGATGTTGATTGACGAGAAAGATCAGGTTTATAGATGCATATTCTTCGTTTATATTCTCAATTGATCATCTCATAATGAGGGTAATATACTCGTTGTAATTTTAGGAGCGTGCTGTATATGCAGGTCGAGTCAGAAGGGCCTAATTAACTTCTGTTTATACAGAGACGGTCATTAGTTCTTATGGACCGCAAAGCGCGCGCCGCTGAAGCCATATCGGATGACGAACGATTTTGACCTGCTCTCTCTCCCAGGACTTAAGTATTCCCCAGAGACTGAAATACACACTTTTTTAATTTCTTAACTTGTATGGTATCATAAAGGAGACTTCCTCGAGTCCATGTACAGTGTGTCTCCGAAATGAGTTAACGTAAAAAGGGATCAATTATTTTTGATTTTCTATGAGAAGATGTTAAAGGAAGAATTATTTTCTTCTTAACTCTAAGATAGGGATTAAGTCAGGATATTAGGCCAATTAGTGTAATTTTCAAGAGATAAGTATAAGATAATTAATAGAAGTTTTTCACTTGAAAGATAGAAATTAACGAAGAGATAATATTAATTTAAAAAATCATAAGAATAGATAAAGCTTAGATCCCAAAAATGTGGATTCAGAGGATTTATACCGGGTGGGCATCTAAGAATTAACAGCGGCCATATCTTGGGAAATATTGATCCTACAGTTTCAAAAAAAAATTTCCACACATAAGTGACTATGCGAAATGCAATGAAAATATTTTCAAGATGGTCGCACTTCCGGAAATACCGGAAGTTGATACCTACTTCGTTATTTTTCCGGGGACACCCTTTATATTATTGTATTTTTAAATTGCCTGGCAAAATCGAACACAGGTGGTTTTCACAATTGGAATTTAGGTTGAGTAGTTTATGAGTTATAAACAAGTGAAAATCGCAATTTTCAATTTTCAAAGCATCTCACATTGAAAACGGCTCAAGATATTTTAAAACGGCTTACATGTCCCTATCTTAACTTTTTACAAGGTATTCTATTATGTAGTTTTTTAGATTTTTCTACAGGGTGATGAAAAGCCTGTTAATTTTCATCACCCTGTATAAAAATTTAAACCACATGGTAAGATACCTTGTAAAAAGTTAAGATAGGGACATGTAAGCCGTTTTTAAATATCTTGAGCCGTTTTCAAAGTGAGATGCTTTGAAAATTGAAAATTGGGATTTTCACTTGTTTATAACTCATAAACTACTCAACCTAAATTCCAATTGTGAAAACCACCTGTATTCGATTTTGCCAGACAATTTAAAAATACATTAATATAAAGGTGTCCCCGGTAAAATAACGAAGTAGGTATCAACTTCCGGTATTTCCGGAAGTGCGACCATCTTGAAAATATTTTCATTGCATTTCGCATAGTCACTTATGTCTGGAATTTTTTTTTTTTTTAACTGTAGGATAAATATTTCCCAAGATATGGCCGCCTGTTCATTCTTAGATGCCCACCCGGTACATGCAATTATTGCATCTAAAACAAGCTGAATCTGGTTATATAGATACATACATTACCTAACAGTAGGTTTGTACTGGCAACCTCTTTTGATAGGTTGTCATTTTTAACTCTCATTTTCAACTTTTATTTTCAACCTAAATAGGGTAAGTAATTTTAAATTTAAGTAACGTGAGGGTGAGGGAATAACAATTTCCTCACAAAAAGGGTGGGACACTAAAAACAGTGCATGCGTGCATTTTTAATAAAGAAAATCAACCACAAAATAGAAAAAAATGCTTCGAAATTACAAACCATTGGTCATGATTTTGCCGATTATGAAAGCCTTTTGACACAATCAAACAATCACAGGTTTAGAACATTAGCAGAAAGTCAAATCGACAAAAAATACACAACCATCATCAATAAGAGTATTATATCAATAAGACATGTGTCAAATTTCACGATTATGTCGACAATTTTTTTATTGAATAGGCCATAACAGAGGAAGACATTTTATCTAAAAATATTTTTATGACGCTTCTAACAGCGGAAGATTAAATTACTTAAGTGGTACATGGGAGAACTGAGTAGGTACTTGGTGATCGAGAAGACAAAATCGAGAAAATACTTCAAAAATTAGATCGTGCCAACAAAATGGTTACGGACTTAAGTCAACATAAGCAGAACCCAGTAGGTACATACTTGACAAACTCAGTAGTAAGTGAACCAATAACGATAAGTCAGGACTACATGTACAGAAGAATCAGATCCCTAATCTGGAACATTAAATTCGCACAAACAATAAAGACAACCACACCTGTGAAATGGAGTGTGAAAAGGGCTTCCTTGGAGAGCTTTCGCAAAGCTCAAACTGCTTGAAATGATACTTATATGTATTTATAGTGTGAAAAGCTGACACATTTCACACGAGTGAGAGATTGCTATAGTACAGCCGAGTACGACAATCCCACGAGTGTAAAATGGTACTTTCGACACAAGTAATGTAGGTACACTACTTTTCCAATGACCACATATTAATGCACATTTTAATTATTTTTTTAACACTTTTATATAATTTTTACACTTTAACACTTTTATTTTATTTCAGCCCAGGGGGTCACTTCAAAGTATAGAAAACTTCCCAGCCCGCTACAGCCTACTTTCTAGCCCTATGGGCCGACAATTTTTCTCATTTGTTGTTTTATCAATATAACGATAACGGCAGATGAGAGCTACACAGCTCGAAAAAAAGCAGGCAGTTAAAAGCTCCCAAGATTGATACCACGATACAAGGATGTTTCAAACAAGTTGAACTGTTGAAGCGCGCTAAAACAATAATAATTTATACTGTCGTTATGATTATGAAAAATTTGGTTCGGCTATAAAAATAATAGTGATTTCATGCAAGTCTGAATTTTATTTAAATATTATGACATTTAAATTTTTAACTTGTAACAAATAAAAATTATTTATAATTAGAAGTTAGAAATGCTAAAAAGAAATTGTTTTGGATTGTTTTAAAAAATCAAGAAAAAAGAAAAAAATGAAGGGGAAGAATGTTGATAGCAACGAGAACGAAAAATTAATTATTGGGGATCTTAAAAGTAATAGGTCAGAAAAATAGTAAAAAAAAGGTGAAAAATATTTATTTGGAAGAGCTATAGGAAAGAACAAGTGATAACAACGAGGAAAGGATTAGAGAGGAAGGACTAGATTATAAAAGTAGAGAGGTTGTCAAAAGAAAATAGAGCAGAAATTTGCAAGCAGAAAGAAGATAAGTAACGGAAAGGAAAGATTTATTTGTAAGGGGATGAGAAGCAGTAAGAAAAAGAAAAAGAGACTACGAGGACGAGAGAGAAGTTTTATTTGGAAAGGACAAGGAATAACTAGAGACAGTGTCGAAGGACCAGGTAAAGAATTTGGGAGAAGTGCTGTTTAACAAGTTTTAAAAATCAGTGAGCTCAAGTTAGGTTTTATATATATATTTTTTTTTTTTTATTAAATTTTGTTAACAGTTACAAGTCATAAATTAAGCCAATTTAAATAGAAAACAAATTTTTTTTTAAACTGAACTCAACTGGGAAAGAGTGTCCTCTAAAATAATAAAAATATTTTTGTTTATGGTATAAAACTTTTAAAATAAAATTATAATAATCGATTAGAAATTGGTGAAAAAGGGAATACCATAACAATATTTACCCAATTAACTATATTATTGACGTTGATAGTTTTATATATTCAAGTTTTCTGTGTTCTAACGCGATCGCGCTAAAAAATATCGTGTATAGGTCCTGGAAGAATGGGCCTGAATGCTATACGAAAGAGAGAACTCTAACCAACTATGAATCAATGATATAAGTGAATTGAGAACAGTAATTGGATACGCTAAACCACAAAATCGTAGAAAATAAACTATTGTGGTAATGATCAGATACTGTTAAGTAAAGTAGATGGTATATAAAGTAAAATAGTATATTATGCAACGAGCTTATAATGAAGGCTATTAATACGCGAGTATGATGGTTAAGATACGAGCCGTAGGCGAGTGTCTTAACCATCATAAGAGCGTATTAATAGCCATTATCTGCGAGTTCCATACACTATTTTTTCTACGACCCTTTTTTATTTCATAGAAAAGATTAAAAAATTATATATTTTAACAATGACCCGTGTACAATTGCGGATCATTGAGGTTAAGATAGGTTGCTATTGGCTTACGCATATTAGGTACCAAATTTTCTCTTCGTCGCTAAGGTTATTCTGCTGAGACATGTTTTAGTATCAAGTTTAAAGGGCACTACTCACTACTGCGTAATTTTTATTATGCGAAGTTCGAATTCCGAATTTTACGCTTCGATTTTGAGATTAATTAATAATTTTAATAACTGACAGCCATTAATTACGATATTGTTTACCTGCGCAACGCGGGTCGCAGCGTTGCCGCTTTGAATACTATATCACGGAGCGCTACGAATGATATAATACTTTATCTTCCCATCTTTTACACAATATACCTACTTATCAAATTAATTAAGGTAACATAAAATCTTGATAAATTTTCTTTGAATGTTACTTATGTTCTAAATTAAATAAACGTTCAGATTTTTTTTTCAGAAATACAGAACTTATATCACTAGGCAATTTTTGTCGTCAGTATGACAACTCTGTGACTTCGGTTGGCTTGCCGACCCGATCGTGAGCGAAAAGGAACCGATTCGATTGCAAATGCTCCTCTGCCATTGGATAGCTTGACCAGTGCTTTAATGAAAATTTGTATCTTAATGAGACCCATTAAAGCACTGGTGATTCATATTTAATACGCATATTAAAAGTTGGGAGTAGAAAAATATAATTAGGACATTCACATTCATATAATTATATAGATTCTGGTTATTATTCGCGGTATCAAGATTTAGCCGTTATTGAATAGATAATGAGCATCGATCATTATCAATACATTATTATCAAGTACCCGATGATTGTTATTGTTATTGTTAATGCAACTAAGTGAATTCCGAAATACCTTTAATGTACCAAATTCCTAATACAAAGCTTCTACTATATTTTTTTTGATGCTAGGTACATCATTTCGATAATTCCAAGCTTAGTAGAAATGCACCGATGTCTGGATAACATTTTGGAGATTTTCAGTCACCAAGTATATGATTATTAGTTGAGAATTTCCATAACTAGAGAATCAGTGATGTCAGGAACAGAGGCACGTTTCCGTTTCCACCATACGCAGGAGTGTATTATGTAGTGACTTTATCAAAATATTACTGCATGTAATATTTTATATTAAATTCTAAAAGTAAAAAGACTCATATAATAAACATGCAAATAGCTTCCAAGATATTTCAGGAAAGTGTGCAGAATAGCGATGTGACGTCTTTCCTTTCAGTGATTAAATGTTCGTTGCGGAAATAGGTGGGCATAATTATTGTAAAGAAAAGAATAAAATATACAGTGCGCGCCAAAAAGTTCGCACCATACCTATATATAGGTATGAAAAAAATAACTAATATTGTTGATATTTCGAAAAGTACCACTTTTTGACTACCTGTATAAAAAAATTGCATTTCTGACGTTACATTTGGTGAATATCTAGCCAATTTTGCCGAAATTTCTATCAAAAACACGTTTAATTTTCGAAAAATATTTTTTTTTGTAATTTTGATTTTTAGAAAAACGACATTTTCTATGGAACTATAAAATTCACACCATGGACCTATGTGCTCAAAGTTAATCTTTTAGAAAGCACAAACTTATAACAAAAAAAATTTCCAAACAAGATGATGGTAAAAAAATTTTCTCATAGGGGTTTTTGGCAGGCACTGTATAACTATACTTAGTTATTGTTTCACCCTGTTTTCCCTAAGAACGTTAATGTACACATGAACCCACGACGTTGTAAACCTAATAGAGCAAACATTATGATAGTGACAAAATCAAATTTTAGTTCTTAACGAATTTACAAGTTTTGAGGCCTCTTGAGTCCAAAACGTGTCTTTTAAAAATCACACCTGTCGGCCTTTTTGTCTGACTATGAGCGGATCTGCATGCCAAACCATGCACTAAACCAAATTCGTCGATTTTCTTCAAAAACGAGTGTAAGATCCAATTTGGGCTACAAGTACCTATACCTTTGGGTATACCTGAAAATTTTATTTTCTGTGAAAATAATTTTTTTCACAACAATAACAATTTTTTAAACTCAAATTTTTGACCACTTTTAACGGTTTTCCTTGGACGGTGAACGTTTCTGCGAAAAATTAGATTTAGGAAATCTGCATGAATTAATTACTTATTACCTCCATATTTGCGAATTCTCATTGCCTCAGTAGTGTCTGACCGTTTTTCTACTGGTTTATATTTATTTATCATGAAAAAAAATTGTACAAACTGTTTACTTACGTTTTTTGTACATTCTGTTTATTGCAAAAGATCAAAAAACATTGCAGCGTTTCTTATAATCAATGTGTGCAAAAGCAGCGTGTTTGACGTCTTACAGTGCATTTTTGTTGAACGCGACTGTACGCCGGTTGACCTATATGCCGTCTGGTCCTCAGATATCGCCTAATTATCTGGCCTTGTGCCTCTTGTAGACCGTGACTGGCGCCCCGGTGCTCCACCCAGCAATACGAGATGTCCCAGGCCTTTGATGAACCGACACCGACTCCCAACTAGTCGGCTCTAGCCCTCAGGACTCATGTGGATTCGGTACGCCAATTTGTCAGTACAAGAACAAGACTGAAGGCTGTTTTGCTAGATTTAATAGACAATTGATGAAAGAGATTTCGACCAGCGCATCGGAGATGTGTAAGAAGATAGGTTTCAGTGTGAATATATTTAAGGGGTGTGTGTAGTTACAGGACAGGTGCGGTTCAAAATTTTATAATATAATCTCAGCTAAGAATGAAAAGTAATTAATTATTAAGTAATATAGGAATGGGAATCAAAAAATGATCTATTCATCCTGCTGATGTATAGTTTTTTATTTTCCAAATTTTTGGCTGCATTGACAATGCTCTTTTTGTATTTGTTGACATAATTCATTACAGTTTTTGGTTATAAATGGTCTATCTAGAAATCAGATCCATCTAGAGTTCCTCAAGATTCTCACCTTAGTCCATTGTTATTCAATTGACGTTACCCATAAACTTTGGTACGAAAAATGGTGGGCTTTATGATTCCGGTGCATGACAAAAGATTTTTCCACAACAAAAATGTTTTAGTTTCGTTATTCTTTCGAAGAGGTTAGGTTATAATCCGTGAAATTAGCATTGTTGAGGTTGTAAAGATCCAGATAAAAATGTTCGCGCTACCCTCCGATTTGCAGCTCAGGAGCGTCTGTAAAGAGAGTTAAATTAGCAGACGGCTCAGAATCATCAAGAAGAACAACACGAGAAAAATCATTTCGATATTGTTCAATATATCGGCAGCTTTCCATACCTTCTTGGCCTTGGCTGAGGAAATTGTTGAATGGCTGCTATTTACTGGGCGAGAAGAAGCATGACGGTGGAGACGGTATGATCTCAGACGAACCAAAGATTGACCAAAAATACCCTAATAACAATTCGCTGATTTAAAAGTCATTGAAAAGGCGGAGGTGTTCATAATTGTTTCCGTTAGTTATTAAGAAAACTAAAACATATTCAATTGGATGAACACAATATAGCAGGTACACCGCTGAAAGGTTTGGAGTTCATTTCGCAAATGAAAGCATAGACGAGACCGATTTTTGAGAAAAAAGAGCATCCAGTTAAATCAAATGTGAAATCCATAACGTTTTGTCAGGATGAGAAATCGTGTATAGTCCTAGAACTTCTAAATTCATCGCTTGGTTGGCAGGTATCATCTTTATAATACCAACAGGGAATGGACAGACAATTCTAATACGAACCATTTTGCGGCATCTAATGGACCTGGAGCTCGAAGTCCTCGGTAAGACAGAAATGGCGATAACCAGAAAAGGTAAAGAGTCGGTTCAAAGGATAATGCAGTGGCCCAGCGGTATCGGATTAGAGTTGGCACTCGAAAAGACGGCAATTGCTATATTCACCAATAATTCATGGAAAAGGAAAGTAGTCAGCGTAGTTGATGTGTAAGGCCTGGAAATACAGACGGGCAAATCCATCATGTATACCTGGTGGTCACGCTGGACCAAAGCTTTACGTCCGGGGAGCACATCACAAACACGGTGGCAAATGCGGGGAAAACGTGGAACGCCCAGGCTGTATGACCCCACGATGAGAGAAAGGAGCATATTGGTGAATGTACTTAGAAATACCTCTAAATAATGATAATGAAAGACTGCGGATACAGACACTTTACTGGTTGACCACCGCTTACCCCACGGTCTCCACGAAGGCCCTCCGGGTAGTGGCGGGTACGTTGCCTGTAAAAGAACTGATACGTATAAGAAGCGAATCATATAAGTCAACGAGTGCCGAACAGAAGAGAGCCAAAGACCTTATCAGGAAAGAGGCTATAACTAGGTGGCGGGCGATTGGAAGGCAACTGAGAAAAGCAATTGAACGAAGGGTCTCATTCCACAGGTTGGGAGAGATATGGAAAAAATGAAACCAAGAAAGGATCTTCACAGAGGAGGTCATAGGAACAAGGATTAGAGTTGAAAACCGAATTCTTATCATGTTAGAGGACTGTCCTTAATTTAGGGGCGGTTTCGAGCTACCTGAGAGCCATCATGACCCAAAAAGGTGAAGATGAGATAGCAACTAGAGTGACTACCAGCAGAAGTGAAACAGATAAGCACTTTTGCGCTGAAGTAAGTCGCACTGATATTAATTCCGGCGCGAGAGAGGATGTTTTAGCCGGTAAAAGTCCGGCACTATCCTGGAAGGGAAGAACCACCCTCAAACCTCCATACAAAAAAGTCGATCTTCAATATTGCGGTGCCGTCAATTAGCTAATGGATTACCTAGCGTAGGTCAACCAGAAGATTATGGTGTTAAAGGAAATCGGCTGCTAAAATACAATTTGCAATATATTCGACCAAAATTTTCCATTGGTAACTCCCAAGGAATTCTAAGCGCAGTTGAACATATGAACAGTAGGTATACCATCATACTTGGAATCACGGATGTTTACAGCAGATGAAACGAAATTTGATCATGTGCCATGTCCTCTTAGTAGCCGTTTTGGAAAGATTGTGACTCGATCTGTAACGAGATGAATTAAATCAGTCAATCGTCTCCCATTTGCGTCCCTCCCCAGAAGAATTTTTTGCTGATAACTTGAAACATTATGCTCTGTTACACTTTTCATCAAAATGTTACGACTTTGATAGTTTTGAAACAATGCTTTGTATTGTAACTACCAATTTTCAAATTCGGCAAACCTTCCCTATAATAAAATAAACTGGGAACGTGTACGCCAATCTCGAACGAGCCTGTAAACTATTTTATGTTATAGGAATTTGACCCACTCTTACGTATTAACAAGACAAATAATGAATGAACTAAAAAGGGTTGTTAAGAATGAAAGAACTGCCATGCAGGTCTTATATGTACGCATACTTACAATCATCATATCAACAATCGTTTTGTAATTGACTTGAAGTGTACGATACACAATAATGGCGAATACCTGCACTATTATAATAAATACCGGCATGAATAACAGCAAACGACTGGAATGGAATAAAGTTGACAATTAAGCACATTAAAAATTACAAACGAGTTCTTAAAAGGTGCCCGCTTCGTTCTGGGTGATTCTGCTCGAGAGTTAATCATAGCTCGCGACAATGGACCGGTCCTTCCCTTGACGTGTATAAATTACACCTCATATAATTCACCGCTCCGGAGTATATTTAGCGAACGTTTATAGTCGTTTAATAGGGGAATATTCTCAATAAAATCGGGCAGATGGCCGCGATTTCAATTGTTAACCGGTCGTCATGGTTACTTCACAAACATAACAAGCCGTGACATATCAACTCCTGATGGAAGCAATCGGAGAGGGTCCCGTGAAAGCCTGGAACCGAGCAGGCGCTGGATTCATATCCTGATTCAATTTTGCAGCGTTTAATATCAAATTAGCTTATACGTCATTGATTAAACAAGCAGCCAATGGCGTCGTCGACTTACCAACCCAATCGTCGAGAGCTGGCTTTTGTCGAGGATTTTATAACGTAGGTAGCTGATACTGGAATGATCGTGGAGACATTTGGACCGCCATTTCTGGTCGGTACTGGTATTGCTAGTGTCATTCATTAGTGGAGCACCGTTTGGTCAGAATGTCGCACTTGGTCCTGGGTATTCGCAACACGTTTCACCGGGAATTTTAAGGGGTATTTGTCTGCAATGGAGTGTTGTTTGCTTTAGATGGGCTTTAAAAAATTCCCTACTAATGATTGGTCGTAAAATTTTCTCGCAGTTTTTGTGCGTGGTAAATGAGAAAAAATTCGTTCAGCAGTATGTTCGAACTTTTGATTGGAAAGGTTAACATTTTTCACGTCTCTCTGTGACGTGAATAATTTTATACGAGACACTTTTAGATTACAACCGTGAGATATTTTATTGTATTACTTAGAAATGATGTATAAACGTTATGTTTCAGTGTAAATTAGCAGATTATAGTGTATTTTCTGTTAGTTTTCTTATAAAATAACTTTAAGATTATACTTAAACCGGTAACTCGCTATATCTAATGAACTGATGTGAATCATAAAGGTGACTCCCATCAACATCAGAGCTTCTCATCAGAATTTTTTGATCTAATGATATTGAACTAATCATTTTTTACATGTTAAAGAAGCGGAAATTTTAGCAGGCTAGACATTGCTCACTTCAAATTAGTCATTATTATCAAAATATGTACAATTATATTGTAAAAACATGAACACTGAAATGGAAAGTACGTTATGTAGGTACATCTTTCAGGTTTCTTTTTTTTATCAAAAACCAGTAAGTAACTAAGATAAAAAATATTTAATTGATAATTTTTTTTAAAGATTGATAACTAAAAAAAGAAAATTCAACAGAAAAAACAGAACTGTTTTTCAATATGTGCATATTAATACCTAGTCATGTGCATTTACGAGTTGACCCAAAAATTTCAGATATATTTTTTCCTTAGACTATATTAATAAATATGGACCGCGCCTTCCCTATCTTAGCTTGAAGTCAGTTTTGGTTTGTTGATATTCTCTCTCGCACTCATATGCTGCTTCTGGCGGGGTAAGGGGAACGACGTAAAACGTAAACAAACAGAACGCAACGGCAGTGGCGCGCTCGAGTTCAGTTATAGGAAATGTAATAATTACATAAATTATAATAATGATCATAATATTCATAATATTATTATTTTATTTGCAGTTTTTGTTACAAAAAATATAAATTATGGGAATACTAATAGATATTAAATTAAGAAAATATATACTTATACCTACCTATACAAAATAAAAGGTACAAAAAGGTAATAACAATTTAGCAAATAAAAAATCGATAGGAAAGTCGGAAAGCAAGATACATCAGTAGGTACCTAAAATATTTTTTCAAGTTCTTACATATTTAGTTGATTTTATTCTAAAAATAAATTAAACGAACCTGATTGAAAATATGTCAGCTACCTAATCACTAATTTTAAAATGCCCTGTATTACTAAAGTTTTGTTTTGATATTGCTGGGAGTGAATTCGTCTCAATTTTAGAAGAATTAATTGCCGATAAAAAATGAAACATCATGGAAAAAGTTCACCACATTTTAAAAATTTGCACCTTAAAATTAGTAATAATCTGAAATTTTTTTAACGTTCGTGCAACCGGGTCAAAGTCTTCTATTTCATATTCTTTGATGATATTGTTTGAATATTATTCCCCCTCCCCATATTCTGATTATCTTAAATTAGAGGTTGACAATAATAATAGGTAATATGCTTTCAAAAAGTCAGTATTTTTTATTTATTTAAATGGAATAATTTTTCCAAGTTGCATTTTCCAAAGTATTCAGTAGGTATTCAGTATGCTTTCGAAAATGAAAAAAAACTGTCAAACAATAATTGTTTTCACAACTTAAAAGATAAACCACTTACACTACGCTACGCCCATGACCATGTATGCTTTGTTTTGATTGACGGCTTTGCGTTGCTTACGTAGGAAACTGATAGACTTACCTTCTTTCGAAGTTTTCTCACAAACAGAACACGTTTTCGCCAATTTTTTTAACTTAATTGAAAAATTAATTATTAAAGCTTAAAACGAGTGAAAGCTAGAGCTGAAAATATAAATAACAAGGAACTTACAACTGTTTGAAAAACACGAACTCTTATTATGGTATTATGTAAACAAACGGTCTGACAGGATGTAAAAATTCATGTTGCCAGATGTAGCAAAGTAAAACGGATATAAGGGATCCATCGATGTTTATTGCCCACCAATAACACTGGAGAGGTTGCGCTCTTTCATTGTAAGTGCCAGTTTCATTATTGATCTGGCATTCATTGTTTGGAACAGTCTTGTTTGGAGAGAGAGGGATGTCGGAACACTTTTTCAGTGTTTATGTCTTGGTCCATCTTTTATTTAATAGTCTAAGATTTTTTTTTTGTTGCTTATTCGAAGGGTTTTTCGATGGAGACCTTAACCCTGTATTATCGCTTTGTTCAAATTGCTCCGTCCGCCTCCATCTTGGATTTTTTTTTCACCCGCTCATATCTCGCCTTCTATATACCTAATCATCCCACAGCAATCCTTCCGGGGTCGTTGAACTCGTCAGAATTAACTCTTCAATTAAGTCTACATGAAGTAAAACTCCCCAATGTATCTATAAGTTATTAGCTCAAATTTAGTTAAAAAGGTTTTTGACAAAAGTTCTTGCGTTCGGTCTCTCCGCACATTGATCTTTTTCAGTGTATTTGAGACCCTCATCGACTCATCGATTCCCAGTTTCCAGTACTTGAATTTGCAATACAAAAAAAAAAACTTTCGTTTGGCTCACAGAGACCGCTTCGAATGAGCTAGGACACCATGTATATAGGCTCAAACGATTCTGCTGCAAATGTTACTTCGGAAAATGATGTCGATATTCTCTTAGCGAAATTCGGAGGGGTTTTAAACCACCCCCTTATGTTTTTTTATATTTTACTTCAGAAAACCTTCCCTTGCGTTCTAGTCGAAATTAATTTTCGTAACATAAGGGGGTGGTTTACAACCCCTCCGAATTTCGCTAAGAGAATTTCGACATCATTTTCGGAAGTAAAATTTGCCCGGAATGACCAACCAATAAAAAATAACCAGAAAATTTTTAAATACGGTTAAAAGATATTATGTTACATGAAGTATGATCACCGTTTCATAATAATTGGGATATTTGGCTGCTGAAAAATGGGTGTAGAAAAAAAAACATCCCGATTTGTTGATTTTTCTCCCGCCAATTCACGCTCCAAGTCACGCTGTTTATTACCGTGCACTTTTAAGCCTCTAATACTGATGGCACGTCGAACTTTGACGCGTTCGCGGTTCGCGCTGCATTTCTCGCTTTTTTAAATAAATAATAGGTATAAGGCAAATTAATTAAGATCAACGACGTATCCGTTAAATCTATGCTAAGGAATTTTAAGATATTCACTATTCAGGTACCGAAAAAGACGTTTTTAGATAGAAAGAAACGGTTTTAAAAATTTCTATAGGCCAAAGTTTTTATTTTCCTCAACTACCTACCTCTCAATTTATGTTCCACTTATACTAATATTTCATATTCTTTATTTAATATTCTGATTTTTTCTGATTTCCTTAGATAGGTTTACCTACTCAAACATTATTCCTTGAAATTTATGGTATACAGGGTGTCCCAGCTTATTCGAAGCGGTCTCTGTAGGCCAAACGATTGATTTTTTCCAAAAAATTTTTGCAAATTCAAGTACAGGATCGCAATGGCAATAATTTAAAATTATTTTGGAGTATACAGAGTGTCCCATATGACAGTGGCATATCAAAGTTATGTTTTTTTAAATGGAATACTCCTATATGTTATTGCATTTTTAGATTGTCTGAAAAGAGAAAATAGGATTGGCTTTTACAGTTGGTGTTTAAATTGAGAAGTTTTTGAGTTATAAACAAGTGAAAATCGTCATTTTTCAAGTTCAAGGTCCTGTACAATGAAAACGGTTCAAGATAGAGAAAAACGGCTTACATGTCCCTATTTTAACTTTTTATGTACTATCCTATGGTGTAGAAAATTTTTTACTTTCTTTGATTTTTTTATTTGGCGACGCGTGGAGGAATCTCAGAATTTTTCACATTTTTTATCACCCTGTATAAACATTTCATCTACATGATAGGATAGTACATGAAAAAGTAAAATAGGGACATGTAAGCCGTTTTTCTCTGTCTTCAGCCGTTTTCGTTGTACAGGGCTTTGAACTTGAAAAATGACGATTTTCACTTGTTTATAACTCAAAAACTTGTGAATTTAAACACCAACTGTAAAAGTCAATCTTATTTTCTCTTCTCAGACAATCTAAAAATGCAATAATATTGGAGCATTCCATTTAAAAAAACATAACTTTGATATGCCACTGTCATATGGGATACTCTGTATACTCCAAAATAATTTTAAATTATGGCCATTGTGATCCTGAACTTGAATTTTCAAAAAGTTTTTTGAAAAAGTCCATCGTTTGGCCTACAGAGACCGCTTCGAATAAGCTGGGACACCCTGTATAGCAATTTTTGACACTGTTGTACCTAAGTGTAAAATGTGAAAATTAAGTAATCAATAAATTCAATTTATGGAAAACGAGCGAGTTTTTAGCCATATCCAAAAAACTACCTCCCGCCTCCCACCAATTCCATCTTCCTAACTTCAGCTTCTTCAGAGAGGCGGGTAACTATCCTCTGAAATTATCAAACTTGTAATGGGTTCGTGTGACATGTCATTTGAAAGGAAATTTAATTCCCTATTCAACAAATATGAACTTTTTGGATTGTATTCGTAAATTAATGTAAACTTTTACAATATTTTTAAAAAACAAAATATAAATTTCAATTCAATGATTATTGAATTAAATAAATATGATGAAATTCCCATTTTTCAATTTTATTTTGGAATAAATAACGATCAAAATCCAAAAGCTTATTGAACACCACTGAATGAAGAATTTAGTTAGGTACAATTCAAATAACATGTCACACGACCGGAGGGGGGGGGGGACAACATTCAAAAAGGTCGAAAAAGAGTGGTAATTTCCCTCTGAAATTTAATTGAAAGCTCAAAATTTCGTTGATTGTATCTTTTATAATTGTCACCATTGTAGGTAGGTAATTTATTTTTAAACCCCAGTGAAGTTGGCATCCCTATTAAGTGCAAATTTTTATAAACTTCAAGCGGAATTCGTTTGTCCACGTTTGTCCAACCAAAATTTTCGTTTGTCCATCCTCAAAAAGAAATCGACTTTTAAAATTTTTTGGAGGGTGGACAAATGAAGTTTTTTTTGGAAAAACGCGGATAAACGAATGCAGTTTGAAAATTAATGAAATTTACTCACGGGAGTGCTGATGTCAATTTTTTAAACTTCCTCATAATTTTTTTAAGGATGGACAAACGAAACTTTTGGTTGGATAATCGTGGACAAACCGTGGACAAATGAATGCCGTCTAAATTTCACAAAAATTCGCACCTAGGGGTGCCATTATTATTATTACTTCCAGGGTAGGTTCAAAGCCCTTGTACTGAAGCTTGCGCTTATTGTACCCCTTTAGATATAATTATCTCATTGGTCCCATCTCCCGAAAGTATTTCAGTATGAGTCCAATGGGTGCTTGTTCTATTTCTTTTGGTTCTGCCATTTCGGTCCCAAATACTAGAAGTTTAGTTCCCTCTAGTGCTGGGCATTCACACATTAGGTGGTATGGGGTTTCCTCCCCCTCCCCGCATCTCCTGCAATCTGGAATATTTTTCACTCCTATTGTTGGGAGGTGTTTCATTAGCGGGCAGTGTCCTGTTAGAAGTCCAATTATTGCCTTATTTTTGCCCTATTAGGGGTGCCAACTTCACTAAGCTCTTGATGCTGCTATGTTAAGATATCATGAGAGGTGTGTCGATCGAAGGAAACGATTGCAAACTTTAGTACGATTTTTGCAATTTTAAGTGACCTGCATCACACAATGCCATTAAGTGGTTGGTAATATTATTGATTCTTTACATACATTTTCATTATAGGAAATGATCTAACATTATTAGACAAGTGCATTTTATTCATGGCGAACTTAATAAATGATTTTTTTTTCCTAATTAATAATACTCGACAATTGACTTGTTGGAGTCGCTTCATACTATAATATCGACGTGTCTAATTAAGGGGACTCATCGCCCTGAAAAAATTCTTTTCATTCAGTCGCTCTCTGCATGAGTATAACTTATAATTGAATTTTAACTTGATGAATGTATAGCCAATTTCGAATATGTCTTTTACCAAATCACCCGTTCATCGTTCTTTCATCATTCTCCAGGGAATGCTTTTCTAAAAACTCGCTAAACAAATCACACAAAGTATAAAAATAATGAACTCTTTTGTACACAAACACCAGTAATAATTAGCGCAACATCCCGTACGAATATTCTAATATTGACATAGACAAATCCGTGCGTATACGAGTATTCGACCCTAAAGTCGATACAAAGCTTTAGAGGGAAATCTCATTACAGAACATCGGATTACCTTTGAAATCCCTAAGCAAGGGTGGCACTGTTTTGTTTTACATCGTGTCTGTCATCTGTCATGAACGATTGTTGCCAAGGGAACGCGTCCAGGCCTACTATGTCAGTCAGCAGTTTAATCCCGGTTCGAACACTTGAGCATCGTTTACCAGCGACAATGGGGACGCGATGGGGAGTCCGACAGCTTGCCCAGGGTGGTCGGTGGACGAATCTTTCTCACTGTTTGCATGTTATGATTTGACGAATTTGGCTTTAGCTTGTTGTAATCCGTTTATCAAATGTGGACACAAATAAGGAGATTTGAGAATCACACTTTCCATTTCACCTTTTGATTTTTTACCTATAGGTATAATACTCCACGATTTTACTGATCGCTTAAAAACAATCACTTTAATCTTGACACAGTTATTTAATCAGGTGTCTTTTTCTTATTATGTGTAAGTAGGTAAAGAGGTTTTAAGCAATTAAGCAAAAAAAATATGAATGCCCCCAATATTTTGATACCTGGATTGCAGTTAGTTCATTCCTATTCATGTTGAAGTGGTGTTTCTGAATGTCTTTTTTTGGCAAACATTTTCATAAAATATAAACCACCTGACGGCATTCCAAAAGTGACAGCAACCTCCCCTCTACATTTCAAACCTTGAGGTTACCTCAGTTAGGTACAGGAAAATATACAGCAAAAAGAAAACATTACCACGTAATCCTCGAAAGGCGAAAATGGGAAAAGATTGGTTACATCGGTGAATAACTTTATTTGGCAGGACAACAACTGGAGAGAATTTTTTCCTGGAATCAACCACCCCATGACACTCTTCCAAGCACATCAGGTAATATACCATCCTCATCCTACAAGTGGCTAGAATGGAAGAGGTTATAAAGGCAGCGTAGCAGATACTTTATATTAAGTTTGCAACAATAACAGTCAAGCTCCCGCAAAATAACTGGGCTCATACAGGATTAGCTGCACTCTGATTCAGGAATGGCAAAGCGCTGGAGAGGCTGACTGACAAGAAAACGCTGCAGATAAAACTTTTGTGGACTGGAACCTGTACCTAGTTTGTCAAAAGGTCTTCTAGTCGAACCTATTAAGGGATGCACCCAAAAACGTTTGGAGAAGTATTATGGGAGGCAACACCAAACTGCAGACAGGCAGGCTGTTATAATAGCCTGTTCGGTTGGAAACAGGCTACCAACATGATCAAACTGAAGTGGACTACTGATTGGTGAGATAACAGATCACGGCAGTCTGAACAACAACTTTCAACAAATGTGGAGCAAACTCCTCAACAAAAGAGAACTCCTCGTGGGTTGACCGGAGAGCATCAATCGAGTGGCCGCCACGATCTCCAAATTGAACACCTCTAGATTTCTTTTATTTTGAGTTTCTACTAAATGGTTAAGGGTGCGCGACCAAACCAAATGATAGTGAGATCTGAGGCGAAGAACACACTACAGGCCTCAAATTCTATTTTGCCAAAAATGTTGGCGAATGTCTCTGACAATTTTTATCAACGACTGGCTTATTGTCAAAAAAGAGGAGAGCGGTTTGAGCATTCAGCAAGACAACGAACGGAAAGGAAATCGCAAGGTGAAAGGTTTTGAGTTGCTAAATACTACGAGAGTGACGAATCTTTTGGTATTTTCTTCCGATGACTTCATCATCATGCCCATCAACGAAAGCGAACAACAAAATCGCCATTTTTCATGAACAAAAACGTTGCATGGGTGAAATCCATCCTGGAACCTTCTTGTGGTACACATCAGGCAATGCTATAATCCAGGATATAACACTTGATTGCGGTAATCATACGCCGATTTTTTTTCTTAAAACATTAACCCTCCAAGACCGTTGTTTCGTAAGAGCATCGTACCTATGAAACAAAATGGCTACTAAGCCAAAAAATGGCCACTCCAATTTCTGGTGTAAGCAGTGAATTTGTTACCTACGTTTCACTTAAATAATGCGTTAAAATGTAAACAATACGTAAATAATGTAATGGCCCAGTTACACGGTGCGTGGTTCGGCGAACCACGGAACTGGTTTAGTTAGTTTAGTTTAGTTATATAATGAGTGGGTCGATTAGTGACACCTCCACTGCGACCAAGCGGTCTATTGTGGCTCATACCTAAGTAATTTACATCCACTCTAGCAGGCCACTGCTTTTTAAAAAGCTAATGACCTTAGATGGTGTGAGTGTATCCAGGTCTCTCGGAGAGAGAAGTACTTTTCCGAACGTTGAGTGCCTGGTTCTTCCCAAGGCGGGGCAGTTGCATAGTACATGCTCTGCTGTTTCTACATCCTCCAAACACAGGCGACATTCTGCGTTATCGGCTAGATTCATCCTGTGTAAGTGGTGGTTCACTTTGCAGTGTCCTGTGTATAGGCCTATTAGGGCCCTTAGGTCAGTCCTTTTGAGTTCCAGTAGCTTTTTAGCTCTGTTTCTCGAGGGTCCCTCAATGAAGGTCTTAGAGTGAGTTAATCCTGGTAGAGTTTGCCAGTACCGAAGTACCTTGTTTTCCGCCCAGGTGTAAAAACAAGTGCGAACCACGGAACTGGTGCGTGGTTCGCAGACTCGCACTTTAGCGAACCAGGGATGGTCACACAGTTCGTGGCTCGTTTAGTGTTTTTTCGCAATCGATTCGCCGAGACAACATGGAACCCAGTTTGTTTTATTGAAAGCAATAGGAGCACTCTCCCAACTGTCAAGTCAATTATCAATGTACACGTAACACCGATCATGTCTGTTCGGAGAAAATTTCCAGGGACCACGGCAAAAGTGCCCGGAATCAATTACGATTATACCATTAAAAAGAAGTATACGAAGACTTGCTATCAAATACCTAACTAAGATCACTTTTAATTTCCGCCTGCATGCAATAAAAGACACAATTGTCATGAAATAAATTGCAAAACTGATCATTGGTTCGGGATATGGCGAACCAGCACGAACCGACGAGAAACCTACACGAACCTATCGGTTCGCCCGCTTTGTTCTGTGCAAATTTACCGACTCCCGATGGATACGGCGAACCATAATACACCACGAACCGCGAGCCCATAGCGAGCCACCTATGTCACACGGTGCGTGGTTCGCGGCTCTTCGAGACAGGTTCGCCGAACCACGGACAGTGTAACCGGACCTTAAGGAAGACGTGAAGAATGTAAATAGAATAGAAAAAAACCTTCTTGCGCATCAATCGCAGAAATAGTGTATTTTTATGCGATTCAATTATGAATATTTTCACCGCTTTTTAAATTATTGGCTTTTTGAAATTTTCCATAGTCATGTCATGTTAGCGTAGTGCTTTAATGTGAAAAATTTTCTGTGATAATTTCATTTCATTTCGTTTCAACACGTGCCTTAGAATGGATTTTTAAATTTAAAAATCAAAAAAATTGGCAAAATTTTACAATTTTGTCCCTTTTCCTATGCCCGCCACTGGCTAACTTTACTTGAAAAATACTATTTTTTACACTACCTTTAATAAATTCGGAAAAAACTGAAAGGAGAGTTTTTAAAACCGAAAGTTTGAAATTTTAGAGGAATAAACATCATTTAAAAATATTCGAATATATCTCCGCCATTTTTATATTTGCTTCTTGAAATTTTTGAAGGTTAAATATGCTATTAGTATAGTTGTCTACTATCAAAATTTCCGTTCTATTCCTTCAAAAATAAGCTCATGAATGTTTATAGAAATGTAGACATTTTTACCCTTTTCCTACCCACGCCTCTGGCTTATTAATAGAAATGATGCAAATTGTACTGCATTAGCTCAAATTTCAAATAAGTTTATTCCAATCTTGTTAATTTTGTTTAAAAGTTTTTGATCTTGCCTATTTAGGGGTTCAAAATCTAGCCATTTTCCAAAAATTGAAAAGGCCGCCATTTTGGAATGTCTTTACCTATTTTACTCAAATACAGTACCAGACGACTACTTGAGGGTATCTTACTACCAAAAAAATTTCAGCGCTCTAGATTGAAAACTTCGACCAGAAACCGTGCCTCACGGACGGTTTTTTTTCTGAAATTCGGAGGGACATCCTGTAGAAGTAACACAACTCTAGGAAAATGTTTTTTACGCAAATCAAACGTCAGCCCTAAGGTTGATAAGAGTAAAAAATTTCGTTCATTAATCTTGAAAGATGAAGCTACAGGAGCGTTTTTAAAAATTTAGAGAAATTAATTTATAAAAAACATCATGTAAAAAAAAATCGAATATCTCCGCCATTTTTCTTATTTACTTTTTGAAATTCTCAAGGGTTTAAGTCTATTAGTATAGTTGTCTACTGTAAAAATTTCAGTTTAATTACTTCAAAAATGTGCTCATAAATTGTTGGAGAAATTTAGCCATTTTTACCCTTTTCCTACCCACGCCACTGGCTTATTAATAGAAAAAATGCAAATTTTGTTGCATGAAATTAAATTTCAAGTCATTTAATTCCAATATTGTGAATTTGATATAAAACTCTTTTTTTATCTAGCTTATACAGGGGTTCAAAAAATAGTCTTTTTTCCAAAAATTAAAATGGCCGCCATTTTGAAACGGCTCGATCGATTTTGCTCAAGTGCAATACCAGACCACTCCTTGTGGATATCTTACTTCCACAAAAATTTCAGTCTCCTAGATTGAAAACTGCGACCTGAAATGAGGTGACAAAAACCGGATACCTGGAATTTTGAAGGGACACCCTGTAGAAGTGATGGGACTTTTGGAAAGTTTTTCAACGAAAATCCAACGTCATTCCCAAATTTTACAAGGACCCAAAATTTCGTTCACTAATCTTGAAAGATAAAGCCACAGGAGCGTTTTTAAAATCGAAATTTCGCGATTTTGGAGAAATATATATATAAATATATATATAAATATATATATAAATATATATATAAATATATATATATATATCGTGGGCAGGTGAATTTTGGAAAACCACTTTTTCGTGATCTGGGGGTCATGATCGGTGGACATTTGATGAGTTTGGGTGATTTTCGAAAAGTGATGTCGTCCTCAATAGTGTATTTTTTTGTTAAAAAAATACACTAAAAGAATAGCAAATAGGTTTTTATCCGAATCACCAGGAAAATCCGTCTTCTTATCTGCTTCGCGCTTATCTCTATGAATTTTTTGCTCGAAATCGAGTAACGTTCAATAAAATATTGGCAACTAGAAATGAGAAATAAATGTATGATTACACTGTCATAGGCGGGGAAATGCTAGCTGGTGTCTTTAGATTTGAAAATTCAAATCTTAAATTGCCCTCTCTTTCTTGTTTCTTTTCATGATCCAAGTTTAAAGTGACGCTGGATATATGGATAATGGATAATGTTTCAATCAATAGCTTAATCCGTAAAATATCTAAGTGCCTTTCTCGCTTTTGATTAAATTGAATTCCCAGGAAATTCTAGTGAGACGTCAGAGAGAAAACGCCACGTTCTAACACAAGAAGAGTGTGGAAAGAAGAAGAACCCCTTTAAAACTGCAAGTCGTGGGCCACTGACATCTGCTTTCCCCTTACGTTTATTCCCGAAGCTCTGTAGCTGGCAAAACTGATAAGGTCTCTTCCGATTAGGAACCTCACTATAGTTACTAGTTAGTTATGTACATTGAATTATTTTAAATATTAATTGAAAACAGAGAGGTACCTACCGCGAACTTGAAATAAGAAGATTATGATTATGAAAACCTTAATAATAATTAATTGATAAGAATAATGAAAATCAATTAAATATAGGTCAGGGGGCTAGAGAAGATTATTATTATCTTTAAGGGGTGTGTTGCTACAAACTAGAACCTTAATTAATTAATTAAAACGTTATTTTATCCAAAGCTAAATTATTTCCAGAAAATGTTAGTTAATCATCAGTAGCTTACAAAACATTCGATAACACTTATTACAGGGGAATTTATTTGGGGAATATTTTGCGCTAAATTCAATAAATTAGATAACACGACTGAAATTATCACAGACTTATTTTTCTAATTAAAATTTTTATCCTTAAATTACAAGGAGAAATTTAGCGTAACTGACTAAACAAAAACAGATAGTGCTTTATTGCCAAACATAATAATGGTGTTTATTTAATTAAAGTTATTATTGTTTATTAATGAAATGTTTTTAATAAGAATAGATTACAATGTCGCAATTTCAGCAATAAATCTCTAATAATTGAATGGCTATTTAAATATTATTATTATATTTGTCGAACATGCAGTTTTATCTTTCTATATAAGTAGTAATAAAATAAAGGAATAAGACCACCCGATTTATTGTGTTTATGAAATTATAAAACGGATTTTTGAGTTGATTAATTAAGTTTTAAATTATTTTCCGAGTTCAGATTATTGACCCTGCATGCTCATATTAAATTTTAACAGCTTGATCCAAAAACAGTAAAATTGCCCCTGATAATGGCAGTTAAATCTATTTTATATTTCCGTGAGAGAATTTTTAATACAAGCACGTAATTGTCCAGTAAATCTATTTATCTAATGTAATAAAGTAACGTGACCAAATTAATGGTAATCCAATTTTGATTTGTTAAGATATAAAATATTCCTAATGTAGGTACAAAGGGTCAATTCAATTTTAGATAAGGCTAATTTATTGATAAAATGTTTGACTTGTTTAATGAAATTATGATTTGTATGTCATTCACTGGATAAACAACGAATTTTATTATACCCTGCATTTTGGACACTGAACTCGATAAGCAAAAATTAATTATTTTATTATGTCATGGATATTTATAAAAGTTGGCAACAGTATATGAGTATTATAATACTCTCATGTAATTTAAAGGTTATTTATTGATAAGGATTAAGTTAGAACAATTGCTCGTATTATTCCTATAATCCCATATAGGTTAAAATTATTATAAGAAATATAAGAAATTATTTTATTAACAATAAAAATTTGTAATCAAACAACTAAAATTAAATTACTAAAAATACGACTAATGAAACCATAAGTCAACGTTTTTTTTTACAATACACAGCAGTAATAATGTGAATAACAAAGTTGTGGTGTATTATAATAGTGCTTTCTTGTTAAGCTTATCGAGCTGATGCAGTCACACCCTGACCTCAAGCTCTTAGCTTATCTTAATACCGTAATTAAATATTATTAATTGCTTCAGACTAATTTCTGATCGCACGGCATTGATACTTACAAACAGTTATCGTGACTGAACCTTTTAAATTGAATTCTTATCTCTAACGAAAAATAGTTAGAATATATAATAATGCCTGTATTTTGGCACCCGATCTGAAAAATTCAATCTTATAGGTTCGACTCATTTCGAACAACTTTCATTGATTTTACAATGCGATATATACGAAAAAGAATTTTGCGTAAATCTTATTATGTAAAACTATCTTTTCATTTGAAAGGGTATGTAACTATTAGCTACATTATTCTAATTTAAACGCAGAAAGCAGGAGTTTTTGCTGACTACTATAATAAAATATAACAAAAGCAACAGAATCGTAACAACAATAAATGCTGGTTTGAACTTTATTTAAAAAAAAGTGGATATTTTATTATTTTGAAAAACCTTTAAAAAGTAAAAATTAATTTTTTTATCGAGAAATAAAATTTGAATTTATTATGTTCATTTGTAATTATGTACTATACTTATTCAATTTATTTTAGATTCAAGAACAGGTATCTTAGTGATAGACGTAAATGGATAAAGTATTATTCGTTACCCAATAATTTTGAAATAACTAATCGATGTTGCCAATTTCATTACGACTTCTATACATGGTGTTTCAGAGGAGCCGTTTGAAATAAAAGATATTAAAATAAAATAAAAACTAGCTTCTTTCAAAGTTACTTTCATCATAAAATCGTCGTTTTTCTCGAAAATGGAACGGTCCACTTTAAAGCTTTTGATCAGAGCCACTATACTGAAGTTTCAGAATAGTAGGCACTAAGTTCTCGGAAGTGGTCGTGACGTATAAGCGCTCAGTTGGAGCATTCAGTGGCGGACGCAAAATATCAAAATAGGTTCAGACAATAATGAATTTATTGAGAAATATAATTGTAAACTTCCAAATAATATAGCATATAGTAAATAATATAGCATATAGCAAAAATAAAAATAGCAAAGAAAATAGGAAAAAAATAGTACCTTAGTCATCGTCAGAAGAAAAATCGTCGGATGATGGACAACTATCCCGATCACCGTTATCGTTCAAGTTGATAATTAATGGCTCAACCGAAACATCAACTATTGTGTCTAGATCCCACATTCTGTCTTCTTCTTTTGTAGTATGTCGGATGCAGTTTCTCCATGTTTCAGCCGTCACATCTCCTATTGCAGTAGCTAGCAGGCGTTTCACTTCATCCATCTTGAAGGTCACGTTTTGTTTCGCCACTTGGTTTTTTATTTGAGCCCAAATAAGTTCTATAGGATTCAGTTCACAGTGGTAAGGAGGGAGGCGGTGTACAATGATGTTGCACTCGCGAGCCAATTCGTCGACAGCATATCTCTTAAAATGAGGTATTTGTGCCCTTGCGATGTTTAATAGTTGCACTTTTAACATGTTGTCATCAAATGGTATATTTCTTTGAGCCAGCCAGTTAATGATGTCACCTTTTCGCCATGCAGTTGTTGGCGATGGCTCCAATCGTCGACTATGGTAGGAAGCATTGTCCATTACCACGACCGAATTTGGCTCAAGGCTTGGTAAAATTTTTAAAAACCAGCTTTCGAATTTTTCCGCATCCATTTCCTCATGGTAGTCACTAGTTTTCTTCGATTCGAAAAGTAGCAATCCGTTTTCCAAAAAACCCGAATCACTACCTATGTGAGTTATTATGAGCCTCCGCCCCTTGCCCGCTGGCGCTTTTAGTCCTGTGGAAAAACCTTCAAAAAAAGCTTGTCGACGGCTTGTTATTTCCAAATCTTGCCAAATTTTCGAAACAGTATGACCTTGATTCAGCCAAGTTTCGTCTAAGAAATATATTTTCTTCCCTTCACGACGATACTCTCGAATTTTTTGTAAATAATTTCTCCGCCACAAAATTATTTCTTCTCTTTCTATAAGAAGACTTTTTCTCTGCCTTTTCATATGCCTTATGTTCATTTGTCTTAATGTCCGCAATAAGACACGTCGCGATATTTTCGGCATTGCGTCATCCGAATTGATTTCGGCAGCGATTGCTTTTAATGTTGGAATTTCATTTCGGAAAAAGAACGAATGAAATTTTCTCCGAACGGCGTATTTTATGTCATCATCAATGTCAATGCGTTTTCTCCCCCTTGTTTCAATATTTTCAGCTACCTTTTCTGTTCCGCCTTTGGACTCTTTGAAAGTTTTCAAGATTCGGTGTACACTCCTAGTTGACACTTTGGTTAAATCACTACACAAAGCAACTACATCGTTTACCAACATACTTTGATTCCTTTCACGGAGTCCACAATACACGTTGTATATAATAGTTTTTTCTCCTGTAGATAAATTCGTACGACGACGTTTACTTTGGCTGCTCTCGCCTTCCATATTGCTCACAACTTTAAATTTAAACAGTATTTCACTTCGGCACTCAAAGAAGCTTGCTTCTTTCCCGTTTACACCACAGTGAGAACTGAGAAATAAGATTCAGACAGGAAATCTGATGAGCGACCCTTAAAGCAACCAAGCTATCCCCACTAATTATGCACTTTATTGTCGACCGGGTATGGGTTTTTCCGGGATGGTAATTCCGTAAATTTCTTATAGTTAAACTTTTTCTGTATCCTGGAACTCAGTTCATTCCCAAAACAGGAATCATTATTGTATTATTATTTTACCAAATAATTAACTAATAACTAATTATTAACAAATTAGTAAGATATTGATTTTTTATAGCTTGTATTTCTTAATTACTTCACAGATTGTCTATGAACAATATGAAATATTCAAAATTTTGTTGTTCCCGAGAGTCGAGAATCTTCTTCCCCCGGTAATATTAATTTTTCTTTTCTGACAACCAGAAAACAGAAAGAGAAAAATATACAAGTCCCGATCGACATCCAATAACAGCCCAAAACAAACAACTTTTCTTTTTGTTCAGGTTATTCCACTGCCGCGAATTCTTTTTCATTCATTTTCATGCGTTTTTTAATTTTTGTGTTGCTTCAATAATTCAGCAAATATAAACATAAAAATAAAATATTAAGGATTTAAAGGAGCGATAAATGTTATATTGCAGCCCCTCACGAAAATAGCATGAACGATACGCCACTGAATACGGAGCTGCCTTGGACGGACTGGCAGCATGCTCGATATATATCCATCTTACTTTACCTTACAAGTTGGATCTGCTTATCCTTTGTACTTGTTGACACTGCTGTAATGTTGCCATATATTATATTTTAAAGGACCGAACCTCATTGAAATTCTACATCTTTTGCTATTAAATATCGATGTTGTGAAATTATTATAGCAGAAAAATTACTCAACAAATAAAACACAGTATTTTTTATCCTACAACCATTTACCTGCATGTGAATGATAAAAATACAAAATGATAAAACACCAAGAATTAAAAGCTGGCAACAATGTGTTTACTTTAAGTCCGTAATATTTCTAAGAACTTAGTGCCTACTATTCTGAAACTTCAGTATAGGTATTGTTATGTAGAAAAATCATTGGTGGTTTATTAAATCTCACACAACTATCAAATCACCGTCACTGCCATACTTATACAGGGTGTATCTAAATAACACCGAAAAAATTTAAAAGCTGATTCTTTGGTCAAAAATAAACAAAAAATTTCGTATAAACGTGTGTCTAGAAAGGCACCCTTTTTGAGATACAGGGTGTCAAAAAACGATTATTTTACCAGTTTTTTGAAGATATTTGGGGAGCCGTTTGAGATATGAAACTCACCTTTTGTAAATGTCATATCATTGATATTTATAGCAACTTTTTTAATACTGAGTTTTGTCATGTGTCATTATAGCGGAGATCTCAGAAATGAGCGAAGTTTTTTGCCCTTAATTTTTCGACACTTGTCTAGAAACATTCAAAGCGAGTTTTTCATCGTAAATGCCCGTTTTTCTCGAAAATGGCTCACGTTAGCAGTTATAACCAAGAGTATCTTTTTGTGTAGAAAACATTGACGGTTAAAAGTGTGCTTTTAAAATATCAATTTGCCCAGTGTCGTAGATATTAGGGGCAAAAAAATCCCCCCAACCCTAAAATTCTCCGGCACTGGCATACTTAAAAGAGGTAGTTAGCATTAAAATAGTTGCTAATATCAATGATAAGATCTGCACAAAAGCTGAATTCTGTGTCTTATACGGTTCCCGAGACATCTTCAAAAAACTCGAAAAACAATCTTTTTTTGACACCTGTATCTCAAAAAGGGTGCATATCCAGACACACGTTAATAGAAAATTTTTTGCTTATTTTTTATCAAAGAATCCTCCCCTAAATTTTTTCGGTGTTATTTAGATACACCCTGTATATGATAAAATATTATATTATACATAACAAGAGTTGAAAATGACATTTTTCGCACGAGCGGAAAAAGTTACATATACGAGCTACTTGCAGTAACTTTTGCTGCAAGTGCGAAATTGTCTTTCAACTCGAGTTATTGTACTATACTTTATCTACTTCCGCGACAGTATACAGGAACAAATGATTTTATGATGCCAGACGCACCCACTCATCTTACTTCCTACCTTTAGTACCTAACTCTTCATTTCTGATTTAGTAATTGGATATATTCTGAATATCTGATTCAGAAAAAAATGATAATCGATTGTGCGATTATTTGATTTTTTTCCATTCATAGTTTCACTCACACTCACACTCATTTAATATTTGAAATTGAAAATGATGTCTTTCCCTAACCTAATAACCTAATAGATTAAGTACACAAATTACACTTTTTCAATCTTCGAGTATAAGACATCAGAATCAGAGGTAGTACACTATACCTACCGTCCAAGCAACTGAGACTGCAAGAAAGTGTTTAAATATGCAGACACAACACATCCGTTATTCAAACCAATAAAATGACGTACTAAACTAATAAATAGTAAAACACTGTCAATGTCCGAACAACAAGAAGTATTTCAAAATGGCATTTGCCATTTTGTTGTTCAATAAAACTTTCAATTGGCATTATACAGGGTGTTGATTTTCAAAGCGGGCCATAGGGGATTAGCATTGCGAAAGTGGTTTTTGAGGATTCCTGCTCGCCGTTTAAACTGACAGAAATGGTTTTGGGATCAAAATGAAGCTAAAATTATTGCGCATAAAGCTTGACATTAAAAATTAATTTAATTTCAAGTTGTTTTCTAAAATTCTTCAGTAAAAATTCAAGTAATTGTTAATGTTTAATCACAAAATAGCATGCCTTGCCCAAATAATAATGACGTTTCTATGTTTTGGCAATCCAATAATAAAACTTTATAAGTCAGTAGGTAATAATAAAGTCTGGTTCTATTTAAAAATGGGTTATACAAACCAAGAAAGAGTCTTTATGGTGAAAACCTACTACAGTGTAGCCAGTTACAGGAGGGTTCGCGACTTATTTGCCGTGAATTTTTTTAATAGACCAATGTTTTATTATTGGATTGTCGAAACGTAGAAACGTCATTATTGTTTAGGCAAGGCATGCTATTTTGTGATTAAACATTAACAATTACTTGAATTTTTACTGAAGAATTTTAGAAAACAACGTGAAATTAAATTGATTTCTGATGTCAAACGTTATGCGCAATAATTTTAGCTTCATTTTGATACCAAAACCATTTCTGTCAGTTTAAACGGCGAGCAGGATTCCTCAAAAACCACTTTCGCAATGCTAATCCCCTATGGCCCGCTTTGAAAATCAATACCCTGTATGTATAGTCCTTCTCGATGTTTTGTAATCGAATATTTTAGTTAACAAGAAACGTCAAATAAATTATCGCATTGATAATGTCAATCAATATACTAAATCAAAAACAATATTGAATTAATAATTATGATTTCTGTTTGAAATTTTGATAAATTTCAGGAACTATGATGCAATTTAATGGAAATTATTTAAAAAATACATAATATTGCGTGTGCCACACATTTCGATAATAATATGTTTGTGAATTTTATATATGTTCTCTCATTTGCTTGCTTATTTTCCATACCGTGTATACCTCTATACCTACTGAATAATTATTGTTCTATTATAGCGGCTACTGTTGACTCTGGTGGTTTTAAAGACCGTGCTGTAATAAAAAAAAATACAACACTGTTTTGATTCTCATTACACAACAGGTATGTGCAAAAGCTCACTTTCAGGCTATATGCAAGTTGTTTCGTAATTGTCAACTTTCCGAAAAAGTGAACTCCGCGAGACATTTCTGAAAGGTAAAATTTCATTTTTCCCGTAACCTACAGTTTTCTCCAAGATTTTTTTGCATGTGTAGCGTTCATGTATAGGCCAATTCCCAAAGTTACAGAGCAAGGATTTGTTGGTTTAAAAACTACCGAAGCACCCGATTTACTGAAAGAGATCTGTGATGATTGACTTATCAGTCGTAATACTCGTAATACACTCATACCGTGGCAGGCAGATTCTATGTGAAATGTATTTTCCTTATATTATATTTTTTGTGACACTATATAGCTAACGAAGTCAAGTCGAGTAATCGAGAAGATAAGTTCGTCAAGATATAAACGATACACCCAGCGAATTGTTTCAGAATGCCCTTTAATGTAGTGAGAAACCGTGTATTAAAATGTGTCCAGGTGGATGGAGGACACTGTACCTAATCTCTTAAATTAATTAATTATTGATTTTATTTATGTTTTTTATGAAAAAATCGATATTAAGTGCCTATTTTATTACCGTTCTTGAATGTTTTGACAACTGTAATTATAATAAAATTAAAGACCTAAGCTAATAAAATCGAAAATTGTCAGTTGTAAAGAGTGGATTTAGTGAAGGCAAACCCTTTGCTGTCAGGACCTATTCCAAACGTATTCGTTTCCTTTACAATGGAATAGACCAATTTTAAATCCTGACAATTATTGTTTAGAGCTTATGATAACTTAAAAAAAAATGCAAACGTCTTGTTTGGTGTGAAACTAATATTTTTAGCCCTTTTTTCCTCAAATATCCATAATAGTTTTCCTAAATGCTTTTTTAAAAGAGTTCCTCGTTCAAAAATCGGGTCTAAAAGTTTCAATGAAAAATATTAAAGCCTCCAACTTGAAAACGTGCTCAAACCGTACAGAATCAAAACTGAACCTTACCGTAGTAAATCTGAATAGAAGCATAGAAAAATCAAGAGCCAATTTCATAGCACGAAATAGGTAGCAGCACTTATTTAATTCCTTGGATAATGACTCAGTGGTCCCGGAAGCTCAATGTTTTCTCCCGTTCCTCCCCTCCCAAGAATCTCTCAGAACAACAGTCTCACCAAGCGGTACTCTTCTGAGGCGTGTTTACCAAGCCACTTATAGTTTTCTGGTCAGTTTTCAGTGATTTTATTAAGAGCAAGTGATTGTTGCTTCAGTTTGTGGTGTTCAACAGTGATTTTTGCATGAGCTCACACAACACACTGTTGATTTTTAAACGTCGATTTTTGTCGAGATCAACAGTCATAAGTCATCTGCAAATCATATTGTCTGAAAATTTCGAAAATCAATTATTACTACAGCAAAACTCCCACCATATACTATATATAGGTATATATCTCTTAGAATAGCACATAATTTGATTATTTCACTGTTTTTGTACATTCGTCAGCTTTATAAATGTTCCGACAACTTTTTTTAACCAATTGATGAGAGAAAATGTATTCTTTCATTCGTTTTTTTTTTAATTTTTTATTTCCCCATAGGTACGAGTATAATAACAGGTATAATAATATTATTCCTTATTATTTAAGAAAATATAAAATAAAATTCTTCCCACTAAAATGACATTAATTAGGTCCTACCTAATTATTCGACTAACCTAATTGAGAAAAGAGATACCCTTGCTTTAATCAAATCAGACAAGCAAATCTTCCATGTTTAATATCCCTCCTTGATGTTCGCAGCAGTGTTTGTGTAAGTGAGAAGAATTTATCATTCAGAGCGGTTTTATTCCAGAGTTAAATTATCATACAGTCTGGGAAATGGCACGATCAAAAGCGGTAATAAAAAGGGAAACGGATTTAAAACAGAGGTGATTTTCGTGTCTTCAGTCCATCTACCTAACGTAGGAACGTATATAAAGATAAGAGGACATATCTCGCCGGTTCATTATTACACAAGAGTTAAATGGCGTAAATGACTGCGGAAAAAACTTTATTCCCCGTTCCGGGTACTTAATGTACCTAAAACACATTATATTAAATTCATCTCTGAATTGGACTAAAAATTTAATTAAAAAATTTCATAGCGATTACCGCTTCTGATTTGCATATGAAGCTTTTAAAGATTCCTAGCCATAAGAGTCAGAATCCCGCATCAAGGGCTGATATCAATTGCAGGCGATTTATTCAAATGGTGCAATATAGAAGGGTAACAGCACCTCCTACCCTGGTTATCACCGTTTTAATGACGGCATTTAATATCAAACATCCCTTCATGGGTTTTTCAATTCGCTCTCTAGTTGTATTATAGTCATTAAATGTTCCAGATTGATATAGCTGATAATGATTCTATTGTTTGGAGTATCCCTAAAACAAGAAACAATGGAAATACTATTACATTTATGAACATATACTTATTATGTACCTAATATCTAATAGTGCTGGAATGTGATATATTATAAAGTAGGTATAATAGGAGTGAAATATTTTCGATAAATTTTTCTCTGCGAATTTAATAAAAATCCCTTCATAGCAGACATTATGAATTATTAGAAGTTCAGAAGTGAAATCACGTTTCTCCCGTTTTATAGGTGATGTCCTCATACGTATTCGAGATACAGGAGAGTAGTCAGTTTTCCAGGAGAGATTTCAAGTGACGATTTTTTCAAAAACATTTTTTGACACGCTCAGTTGAGGCTTTTTTGTGTCATTTTTTCACGTTCTGGTGCCAAATGCTATTTGACGGGCGATACGGCGAGTATGATGACCAAATCGTCCAATCGGTGGCTATATGAAAGCGAATTTTGACGTTTTTTTTTGTACCCAGGGAATCGGGGACCCATATAAAGATGTTCGCACACCAACTCTGCGTTCTAGAGATATAACCTTTGAAAGCGGAATTTTTTGGTTATTAAGAATTTTTGTTAGCGTCTTATGAGAAAATTAATTACTTTGCGTTCTGAAGACATCGATTTTTTCATGTACATTTCGAATCCTTATCTACTTACCTCATGGCAGAAATAACGTGCAGTAACTGGCACTACTAAAAACTGCAATTTCGGAGAAACCAGCAAGCAGAAACTGACGTTTGGAGGAACAACTTCAATGACGGAGAAGCGGCAAAGAGAAATGTTCCTCCATATATGCAAGTTTCTGCTTGTCGTTTCTCTGAAATGGCTTTTTAGCAATGTCAGTTACTGCACGTTATTTTAGCCATGAGGTTTAAGTAGGTACACTAGCAGAAAAAAAATTAGAGAAATTATTTCCATGCGTTTTTAATAAAAATCCCTAAATAGATGAGGTTTATAAATTCGAGAAGATCAGAGCTGTAACAGTTCTTACTGTATAGCTGTCCCAGTTTTAGAGATACAAGGGAAATATTATTTTCCGGGTGAAGGTTTATTTTGTCGATTTTTTCAAAACCATTTTTCGATTCGATCAATAATAACTGGTGGCGCCCTCTTGCGTCACTTTTTCATGCCCTGACGTTGAATAATGCTACTTTAACAGAAGATGTCCCACCGGGTAAACGAGATTATTCTTTACGGCAAAAGTTGTCCAATCCGTCTAAACAATCGGATTTCGAGGAAAAATAAATTCATTGGTATTAGGATTTATACAATTTCCTAGAGGACGTATCAGACATTCCGAAACTGAAAACCTTTTTTTTCTGCGAATTTGCATTTTCAAAGAAACGAAATTCCAGCATTATTTTGGGGTGGTTTCAAGCTTTCTATGGCATGTTGTCAGGAGTGTCTAGACTTTCGCATTGTGGGTTGTTTTTTTTTTCACTTCACTTCACTAAACAGCCTAGTGTTGATTAGATTGTCCCTGTCACTTTGGGTTTCACTTGGATATCTCTGTCACTGCATGGAGATGAGTTTCACTTAAGTGTCTTTTGGAGTATTTATAGGCTTTCGCTCTTTAGCGGGTCCTCTTTTTTTGACATTTTTGGCTTGTTTTCCGAAGCTGAATCATTCGTCTGGGATCTCTCCCAGGTATTTGAGTTATTCATCTACGAATTGGGCTATTTCGCATCGTTGGGATTTGAGAAGGTCATCTGATGTGAAGATATTGTATACAGGATTGGGCCGATTACCGAGCCTTGGGGGACTTCCATATTGCACTAAGTTTCTCTCTCTCAGGTATCTCAGGTAGTTTGCGATCAGGGATTTCACGTTATCGTAGATAACGAATTGCTTCATTTTGCAGACCAGGGCTTGTCAAGGGTGGCCGCGATGTTAAGGAAAATTGATTTTCACTATTTGGTGGGCTGCGGAGTGTTGACTTCGGAATCCGAACTGATGATCGGGGATCACGTTGAGTCTCTCTTGCTCCTCTTGCTCCTCTTGCTCCTTTTGCAGGCTTGCATGTGAGTCTGTCATCGTTTTTTCGGGTTTCAAGATCTGCGGTTTCCAAATGCTGGGGGTATGTCTTTTCTCGAAGGACGGCGTTGGCAATTCTTACGATTTCTCGGATATCTTCTTCGTTTAGGTTTTCCAGGGCTGGGTTTGTGATCTTATCCCCTCCCGGTGCCTTCCTGTTTTTGAGGTTATTCAGGATACTCTCTGGATTTCTTCCTCGTCGGTTTCTCTGATCGGTGGGTCGTTTGGTATTTGTTTCTCTATTATGATTTCTACTATTTGGATGTGAACAAGGTTTTCGTTTGCCGCCTTGTTGGGCTTGAGCTGCAGCTCCAATTGGTCGGCTAATTCTTCTGCTTTTTCTTCCGTTGAGATGAATGATTTATTTGTCGGTTTCGAGGGGTGGCAGTCTCACTTTGTTTTTTCCTTCTTCAATTGCTTGCCAAAGGGAGAGGTCTTCGGTGTTGAGTCGCTATAGTTTGTCTTCTCAAATTTGGTTGTTTTGATCGCTTATCTTTCCTTTGATGTCGTTTGTGATTTTGTTGATTTCTCTTTTTGTAACCCATGAAGAATCGTCTTGTAGTCTCTAATGAGCTGTCTCTTTTTGCCGATCATCTTTTTCAGGTTTGGAGATATATATTTTGTTTTATTCTGACTTTCCTGGTTTTCATTGATTCGCGTTTTGTATGTCGTCGGCTTGGGTGATTCTGGTGTTGGAGACTTCCAGGACCGATCTGTCTTTGTTCAAGGTGGTGACTTTTTCTCTTCGTATCTCAGCCCGCATTCCTCTCTCACTGTGAGATTCTTTTTTAAACCTGTCCCCGCGCTATTTAGGAAATTTATTTGGAACCCGCGTTAATCCAGTAAGTGCCTTGAGGGCTTTCGATTACATTTTTTTTGTGTTAGCTTTATTGACGATTTTATTGATAAATTAGACTCCTTGCACCTTTCTACTGAAAAATAGACCCTATTTGGTCAATAGCTGAAAGATCCATGATTTCTGGGTAAAACTATACTTTTACCTAAGACACCCATAAAAACGGAGACCTGTATACGGGGTGAATCATTTATGCTACAAAACAATCCATTGACATGAAGGATATCTGAATCTGATAGCTCATGCTTAAAAATAATGTGAATTTGTCCTATAACATTTTTCTCTAAGACGCTTGTTGACTTATAGTTTTATTTACTTATGCACTAAATTACACTAATCTTTTTCTTTTGGAGTTACTACCTAATCAGAAAGTAGGTATCAATTGAAAAAAAGGGTGCTAAATTTATAATTTTTTGTAAAACTGCGATAATTTCATTCAATAACGAGCGTCTAAAAGAAAAATGTTATAAACGACCACTCGCATTATTTTTCGCGAGATACCCGCACACGGATTGTTTTGAAACATAAATGGGACACCCTATACAGGGTCCTGCAACAGTGCGTCCGTCTTTCCTAGCGCCTTTCCCGTGGTGAATAAAAAAAAATGTTTCCTACAAAAAATTATTGGTTTGGAATTCTTCATGCCATAAAATTGTTTTACACTATACAGGGTGTCCCATTTTTGAGATATTCCAACGACAAACATTTTTTTAAATAGAAAGCCCTGTATTTATTCTATTTTTTCGATGTCATTTTTTACCATCTACATTGTTGTCTATTTACTATTTGATTATATTACAGTGTTGCCGACTTACAAATTTTTTCCCAAAATTCTTGTATAAAACAAGCTGAAGTTTAAAAAATGGTAGCGACCCCGTTTTTCAGAAGGTAAAAATTATTCTTAGCAATAACTTCAGTGCGGTTACTAAGCAACATTGTGATAGTGAGAAATATGAACTTAGTAAAATAGGGTGTTCAGAAAAAAATGCCAAACTTTGCAAACTTCAAAGTAGTTTAACTATTTTTTTTCAAATGGAATGCCCCTATTTTTATATCACCATTCGATAGGCCTTTTTATTCTCTTCAATTTTATGGTGCATGTTGTATGTCTAAACCCCATAGTTATTGACATGATCAATATTTTCCACAAAAGTTACCATTTAATTACATTTCTATGCACCGAAGTAGGCCGCAATGAAGCAAAACAACTGTCAAAATGTAAGTATCCAAGTGTCAGCAACTGAGCATCCCAACATGAGCCAAAAAGACATTGGTGAAGCAACCGGCATAACTGAGAGATCGGTACAACGCATTATGAAGAAAAATCGATATCATGCGTACCATATTCAGTTGCATCAACAACTTACCAATGCTGATTTTCAATTTCGTTCCCGATTTTGTGCCTGTGCAATATTGAAAATACACCAAGATCCTGCATTTTTCAATTAAGTTTTATTTACAGATGAGGCGACATTTAAAAACAGCTGATCAGTAAACAGGCACAATTTTCATGTCTATTCAACTGAAAATCCTCATGTTATGAGACAAATTGACAATCAGCATAGATGGTCTTTGAATGTCTGAATGTGGTATCAACAAGACGGGGCACCTGCGCATTTTTCGCGAAACGTCAGGGTATATCTTGATGGTATTTTCCCCAACCAGTGGATTGGTAGGAATGGACCCATCAGATGGCCTGCTAAATCTCCGGATCTGCCAAAAATGGATTTTTTCTTGTGGGGATACGTGAAGGGAATTGTTTTTAACGAACCGCCGACGACACTAATCAATATGCAACAAAGAATTGTGGAAGCTTTTGCAAGCATTTCACCTGAAATGCTAGGGAGAGTGCAAAGGTCTTTTCAGCAGAGACTTGATTTGTGCCTGAATGAAAATGGGAGACAGTTTGAACATTTTATTATAATAGTTTTTCAATTGTATGTTCAATTTTGTTACATTTGCATGTTTTTGAATGAAATAATTAATCTTTTTTACATTTATGTGTTATCGGTTTTTATTCCCAACTTCATTAGATGTCACATTGACACTTGGATACTTACATTTTGACAGTTGTTTTGCTTCATTGCGGCCTACTTCGGTGCATAGAAATATAATTAAATGGTAACTTTTGTGGAAAATATTGATCATGTCAATAACTATGGGGTTTAGACATACAACATGCACCATAAAATTGAAGAGAATAAAAAGGCCTATCGAATGGTGATATAAAAATAGGGGCATTCCATTTGAAAAAAAATAGTTAAACTACTTTGAAGTTTGCAAAGTTTGGCATTTTTTTCTGAACACCCTATTTTACAAAGTTCATATTTCTCATTATCACAATGTTGCTTAGTAACCGCACTGAAGTTATTGCTAAGAATAATTTTTACCTTCTGAAAAACGGGGTCGCTACCATTTTTTAAACTTCAGCTTGTTTTATACAAGAATTTTGGGAAAAAATTTGTAAGTCGGCAACACTGTAATATAATCAAATAGTAAATAGACAACAATGTAGATGGTAAAAAATGACATCGAAAAAATAGAATAAATACAGGGCTTTCCATTTAAAAAAATAATTGTTGTTGGAATACCTCAAAAATGGGACACCCTGTATAGTGTAAAACAATTTTATGGCATGAAGATTTCCAAACCAATAATTTTTTGTAGGAAACATTTTTTTTTATCCACCACGGGAAAGGCGCTAGGAAAGACGGACGCACTGTTGCAGGACCCTGTATACCTATGTAATAATAAGTGTATTGTTCGTCGTATATCTCCTCCCTATACTTATAGGTAGGTACAACATCCTGTATATAACTAAACATAAAACACCCAAATTCCAACCTAAAACTAATTTCATAACAAAACACTTACCACAATAATCCACTTCCTCAACTCTTTCAGCGATGACGTTGAGTTGACACCCTGATGGACACCCGATCAGATGCTAATCTTTCACTGTTCGAATCTCCTTGTCCTGATGGTGTGACGCACGTGCCTTAGATGGAACTGCTCTGGTCAGGTGCGGAAGTCCTGTGGGAATACGACGTGTGTGGTATGCTCTGAAAGCCTCTCCAGAGAGACGGCTTTATGGGACGGTGCTGTTTTAGGATACATCTAATTCCATCAACTTTGAATTGACCAATAAAGGAATTCCTGGTCAACGATTATCGTTTTAAAGAATTTCTAAGTAGGTATAGCAAGTATAGGTATCTAATTATAGAAATGTGCTCCTAAAGAAGTAAATTTGTTTTAATCGTGCTTAAGTAATAGGCACATAAAAATAATTGTTACATATACCTTAGTATGTACAGTGCCACAAGAGCTATGTTAAAAAATTTCAAGCAATAGGTATACGCGATTAGAACTATTTATTGGAGGGCTAGAGGGATGTTCTAAACCATTGGAGATAGAGTCGGTTGTAAATTTGAGAAAAGTTATTGCACAATTTTATGTTTAATTAGAATCTGATAAAAAATTTGTAAAAAAGGCGTTGCTGGAATATCCTGAAAAACCTGAAATTCATTTTTTTTTTATTTTAGCGACATATTTGTAGGCTTACAAAAGTCGTCAAAAGCTATGCATTTGACATTACAAACATTTTCAAAGCCGAATAGATTCCAGGGTTTTCATAGTCAACTTTCGTTTTTCTTATGGCCACCATATTGTTATTTAAGTCGTTTCTGTGCATGAAAATCATGAAATCAAAACTTTATTTTTGTTTCTTTTGTGTCGTTCATGCCTTTGAACATTTTTGTGATGTCGAATGGATAGCTTTTGACGACTTATGAAAACATACAAAAAAATCATCAAAACATTTTCGACATTAAAAAAGATATCGATAAAATAAGGAATATGGATTTTATTCGCGCGGGTAAAGTTATGGCAACGAAAAGTTAGCAACGACAGTGGATAAACATCCGGCACCGGTATGATGATAATTTAATTACATAGGTAATCTGCTATTATTTCTTGAACGACATGAAATGCCGCACTTCATGAAGTCATGTGAGATTATTTTCACGCAAAAAAAATCCTAGCAACTTATAATTGTCTGATGGGCCCAGACAAAACGAGTTTTCACAGAGTTGATTTTTCTCCTTTCGTATGTGGAAAAATAAAAACCCCAGCAACGCATTAAGGACAGTTTTTATAGCTAAAAATCGAAAATTACTACATCTGAATAATCCGATTCGAAAATTCAAAAAATCATGGCGGCCGTTCTGGGTCCGGACAAGACGAGTTTTCACAACAGCGTGATAAAGTTGATGATCTTCCTCCTTCGTGTGGAAAAATAAAATTCCCAGCCACGCATCAAGGGCCAGTGTTAATAGTAGAAAATCGAAAATTCCAACAAATGAATATGAATATGAATATGAATCGCGGATTCGGAAATTCAAAAAATCATGGCGGTCGTTCTGGGCCCGGACAAGACGAGTTTTCGCAATAACAGCGTGATAGAGTTGATTTTTCCACTTAGTGTGGAAAAATAAAAATCCATTGGAAAAAAAAGAGAAAAAAAGTTTCAATAGCCGAAAATGAAAAATTTAACACCTGAAAAATCGGATTTGGAAATTCAAAAAATCATGGCGGCCGTTCTGGGGCCGGACAAGACGTGTTTTCATAGCTGCGAGACAGGGTTGATCTATCTCCTTCGTATGGAAAAATAAAACACCGGCAACGCATCAAGGGTCAGTTTTTATAGCTGAAAATCAAAAATTACACACGGCTATATAAACTGCCCTTGATGCGTTGCGGAGTTTTTATTTTTCCACACAATAAGGACAGAGATCAACCGTCTCCCGCAATTGTGAAAACTCGTCTTGTCCGGGCTTGAATTTTGGAAGTTCAGATTTCCAGGTGGAAAAATGATCTTGGACTATATACAAGAACTGCCCATTATACGTTGCTATAGGATTTTTTATTCTTAGGTACGTGTAAAATATTCTGAATATTCTGATGAAGTGGCATTTCATTGTCGTTAAAGAAATAATAGCAGATTCTTATTCTTACAGTACCATACCCAAAATTGGGTGTAGGCTACCTCTCGCATACTTCTGTGGTGCATGCGCGACATATATCAGTTCCCACAGACATTTAGGGCCTCTGTTCTAATCGTTGGAGTCCGAACGGCACTAATTGAGAGGTTTTACTAGGCAGGATACTGTACGGTGGTTTGCCATTGCCTTCCGCAAGGTGGATCCCGATCTTGGTTCGAGAAGCACAACAAATACTGGCTGTTGGTGAGGTCCACTACACCACGGGACCCACAATATCAGATTATGTAAATAAATTATCATCGTACCGAAGCCGGATGTTTAGCCACTCCCGTTGCTAACTTGTCGTTGCTAACTTCAGTCGAGTAATTTTTTCAGATTCTTCTTAAGTATAAAATAGCGCAACTTATTTTCTCTAATTTAACCGACCTCGCATCTTCAATTGTTGAGGATATCCATGAGCAAATTCAGTTCTAATATTTCTTTAGATAAGCATTTAAAAAAAAATTGACCGAAGAGATTTAAGTATTTAGGTATAATCGGAAAGTTGAGAAAAATAAAGTTACTAAAAAAATCGCCCCCAGCAAGAAAGCATCAGAAGATCTTGAATTATTATTGTTGATATAGTGTACCTATAGAGGTACACCGTTTTAAGTGACTCTATATCTTCTATCAAAGACATACAGAGGGTAGGTATTAATTGAGTATTTTGGGCTAATGGAGTTTACTTACAGCGCTACATGGATGGTGCCATGAGTGCGCAGTTGAGAAAATATACACTGGCAGGGTCCTCTGTACCTACCTAAACCTAAAAATTAAAACTAAACTGGTTAAGGATTTGGTAAAAACAATTATGGGATGAATACTTATTGGGGGTTGAAAGGCGTAAAGTTGTATTGAGAGTGCAGCCACAAAACCTTATTTGAATTTGAAATTTTCTAAATTTCGTTTATGTTTGTTTTGAAATAACGCGAAACTCATTGATAAAAAAATTTTTTGGAGCACCCTGTATATCTCCACATATAGAAAAAGTTATATAGGTATAGTATAGATAAAAAGGTCCATCAAATTTGGTGAATTTAAATGGGAAAAGTTTCCACTTCCGCAATCTGTTACATTTATTTAAATGTCAATACATTGTTTTTCATATGTGCAGATCCTTTTTCATCTATTTTGATGTTCATTATATTTCCGAATAATGAAGTTATTGAATTTTCATGAAGTCAAGTCAACTGAACACAACACCCATTGTAGATGGACGTGTCACTTTCCTGAATCGTATTTCAATAGATTTTTGTTCCCTTTCAGCCTCCCACTTATATAAATGCATGTCCCATTCAAGAGTCAACAAAAGGCCACTTCAAGTTGACGTTTAGGGGGGACTCAATAAAAATTTTATTAGTTGATATTTAGTCGGTCTCTTTGTGGATCATTTTATTATTTGATACAAATTTTTATGTCTCTCTTTTGTGCGCTATCCTGATCTTTTAATTTTATTATTTTTTTTACCTGACAGCTTGATCCCGGACATCTTGACCGAATTCTTTTCAAAATAAGGGTGCAAAAATGCAGTTTTTTATGACCGAACCATTCATCGCCATATATTTTATATTTTTTTATAGGTCGGTATAAGAAATGATATATTATACTTCCGTCAAAGAAATTATGTTTTATATAAAATGAACGGTTTAGCAAGTTACGTTGGAATTATTTTGAATGAATTTTCATGGAGAATAAGAATAGATACAAGGTGTTTCATTGGCTAGAAATGTTCCATTTATCTTCCTGTTCTATGGTTGTTTTTCTCTCCCGTTATACCTATTTATAATCAGTACAGAAAATTCAAACGATAAGCCTTCTTGATTAATTTTAGGGGGGATTTATTCACAAAGAATATTTTTTCTCAAGACTTCAGGATGGGAATAGGTAGGTTTTTTTTGGCGCGCTTTATCGGCGGAACGTCTTCCTAGGTCTTCCAATTAAAAAACCGTTAAACAGGTGATCAGAAACTCGCGCACTCCTAATACAAGGCGTTATAGAGTCCATTAAGATGAAGGATAATCTATTAAAACAGCAAAAAATTGAATCCGATGGTTACTTTTCGAGTTAGCAGAGTTTCCCTCATCCAAGTTTGAAGCTAATTTTTTCAAGACCGCGATAAAGATAAGCGAATACCTAATTCAGTCTACTTTACTCTCTGCGGACGATCAAATAAGTACCACAGATTCTAGTTTTTTTCCACAAAACATTTCTTTGGGAGAAATTGAAAATGTTAAAAATTAATAACATAAGTAGGTACCTATACCTACCTAAATCTGAATGAAATTTGAAGTTTGGCAACCGTGCAAAGCTTACCTTAGCGAATATAAAATATTGAAATGCCTTCGTGGCAGCGAATTGAAAATAATAAAAATAACAAAAAATAATAATTAAAATAATGATATCCAACCCGAACCTACAGGTATGCACATAATATGTTCAGTGCAATGTTTCCACATTTATTTTTACAAAAATGGTCATATCTTTGTAAAAAAATAACTTACCTACATCAGCACTGATTTATCATTAAGAAAATTTACTGGGCAGGTATACCTACCTATAGGTACGTAAAATTAACCAGTAAGAGATGAATTCAAACGACTTAATCCGGCTCGAAGGATCAATCTTGAATGTTTTATTTTCGAATTCTTCGAATATATGTATAGGTAGGTACTAACCGCGTCAGTTGTAACGAAATGGCCAATTCATTTTTTTCTTTTTAATCACAGGAACTTTGACATCTCAATTTTTAACGCTTGATACGCGAAAATTAAATTAAGTTCAAAAAAGAAGAAATTGTCTCATTTTGACTCTTTTATATATAACTCTTAAAAAGTGAAGTTTATCACTGCACAGCATGCTCCGAGTGCGCGAGTTTCTGATCATGCACCTGTATAGGTATAGGAAAAATGTGGGATATGGAAACCTAACGCCCCCGGGTGAATAATTTTTCTCTAAAACTCCACAACAAGGTAGTACCTATTACCTAAAATCACGTGAAGAAAGATTATCAGAAGAAAAGTGAGGTGAAAATGTTCAACGACGTAAACTAAATATCGCTTAAACAGATGACCGGAAATTAAATAAAATACAAAGGGAACTTCATTAATACAAGTGATAGGAACACGACGAAAATTGTCCCAAGTAAAGGAAAAGCAGTTTAATCAAATGACACATCCACCATTCAGTTCAGATAAGAGGAAAGCAGGGAAATAAAAGACCGTAATCATACGACAGGTTAATGCTTGGACAAATAATCTGCCGCATAATTTGAATGTTACAGATGAAAGAGCAACAACAGAAAGGAAAGAAAGGCCAACGAGAGAGGAAATTCGGCAGGAGACAGGAAAGGAACAGCAGAAAAAGGAAAATAGGCAAGGAAAATCGTTGAATAGGCAAACGAGACAGACATTCCCGCCATATCACGGGTAGTCTGTAACCAACATGGTTGTATTCTTTAATTAATTCAAGCTGTTGCTTGAAATGAAATCAAAGAAAATAGAAAAAGGAAATTAGGCAAGGAAAATCGTTGAGTAGGCAACAAGATAGACATTCCCGCAATATACCGGGTCGTCTGTAAAATAAACAAAAATAAAACGAAATAATAAGAAAGCACAGGTGTGCAAAAGAGTGGTTTTTGAAATAGATAGAAGTGTGAAAGATATATGAAATATATCTATTTTCGTTTTCCACTTTTTTATGCTCTCTATGCTAAAATGGATCTCTCTTCGCTTTCCATTTTTTTGTACTCTCTATGAAAAATCACAGCCCATCTCGCCCTTCACCATTTTACGCCCTTAAAAACGTATTCGTTCGCTCAGCATTCGCTTTTAAACATCTGATAGGAAATCCACAGTTAACAACAAGTCTCCGTTAATTTCCCCGCTTTTCCGTGGGAAATCCCAATCAACCAAGATACGATGAGTCATAGTAGGTTCCTTTGCGCATCCGTTTCGGCCATAGTAATCCTGGCATACCTCAATCAAAGAGCAGGGGTGACTACGGTAAAAATTACGCAAACACAACGTAAGGATGGTCCTATTAGGAGAAATTCGGAAAATTACAGACAGACCAACGGGCCAGGGTTCTCTACGTTACAATATTTTGTCTAGGTATCAACTTTAACTTTAAGTCTTGTAAAAAAAGCGCTTCCTTTCGGTGTAAAAATTTGGGTAAAAAGTCCAAAAAGAAACAAAGTTTCGTGTCAAATTTTTGTCAACTAACTTCAAATTCATGTTCCAAAAAAAACCCAAATAACATAGGGGGTGAGAAAATCACAACTATATAATAGCAAAATTTTCCTCTGGAGAATAATAGGTATAATACCTATGCCTAGCCTATTGAGGCTGCGGTCCCAAGCTAATGTTTTCATTAAATCGTCACAGAATAATAAATTAGTCATCTCATCAATTATGATTACAGTTAGGTATAATAGGGAAGCAAATATTTCCCTTGTTACTAATTTCCACACAAACTTTCACTGTTACCATGCATACTCCCATTAGAGACCCATATACCTACCTATACTATATACCTCCTCTTGAGGTAGGTACCGGGTGGGCATCTAAGAATGAACAGCGGCCATATCTTGGGAAATATTGATCCTACAGTTTCAAAATGAAAATTTTCCAGACATAAGTGACTATGCGAAATGCAATGAAAATATTTTCAAGATGGTCGCACTTCCGGAAATACCGGAAGTTGACACCTACTTCGTTATTTTAAAGGGGACACCCTTTATATTATTGTATTTTTAAATTGCCTGGCAAAATCGAATACAGGTGGTTTTCACAATTGGAATTTAGGTTGAGTAGTTTATGAGTTATAAACAAGTGAAAATCGCAATTTTCAATTTTCAAAGCATCTCACATTGAAAACGGCTCAAGATATTTAAAAACGGCTTACATGTCCCTATCTTAACTTTTTTCAAGGTATCCTACCATGTGGTTTAAATTTTTATACAGGGTGATGAAAATTAAAAGATTTTTCATCACCCTGTATAAAAAACTAAACTACTTAATAGGATATACCTTGTGAAAAGTTAAGATAGGGACATGTAAGCCGCTTTTAAATATCTTGAGCCGTTTTCAATGTGAGATGCTTTGAAAATTGAAAATTGCGATTTTCACTTGTTTATAACTCGCATAAACTACTCAACCTAAATTCCAATTGTGAAAACCACCTGTATTCGATTTTGCCAGGCAATTTAAAAATACAATAATATAAAAGGTGTCCCCTTAAAAATAACGAAGTAGGTGTCAACTTCCGGTATTTCCGGAAGTGCGACCATCTTGAAAATATTTTCATTGCATTTCGCATAGTCACTTATGTCTGGAAAATTTTCATTTTGAAACTGTAGGATCAATATTTCCCAAGATATGGCCGCTGTTCATTCTTAGATGCCCACCCGGTCCGGGTGTTGCATCGGCAGACCGTCCATATTGGAAATCTCACGCAATTTTTAATAGCCCCTAATATTATCTCCCCGATTCAATTCAGAGCAAAAACTCACCTGCAAAATTCGCTTGATAATTTTAATTCAGCGAAAGATATAAAAGATATTTGTAAAAGGTTTCTAAAATTTAGCAAATAAAAATGCTTTCCTGATGATTCTTTTCGTAATTAAACCACCAGCAAATGTCAAATTATTTATTCATTGTTGTCAAATCGTTATGCAAATCGTCAAATTTCGTTGGAAAAATGTTCTACACATAACAAAAGAAATTTCATTAATTTCTTTAATATAACTTATAATAATAAATAATTTCATTAATTTAAAAATAAATAAATAAAATTAAAAACAAATTAAATACATTGGTACCTAATTCGCTGAATGAAAATTATTTGTATTTTGCACATGAGTCCAACATACCTACAAGGACCATCAAAACAGGCTCATGCAATTTTGTTCTAAAATTAATCGGGAAGATAATATTATAGGGGGTATTAAAATTTGCATGAGATTTCCTATATCGATTCGATTTTTGAGGCTACACCCGCGGTATGGCCGTATGCCCGCTCACCAAGTCCCTGGCCCCCCTCAACTATAGGGTTATCCTAAATAAGTACGAAAACTCTTAGGGTGTGATTCCTTGGCTCATTATTCTAAGAAAAAACTTTCTCATTAGCTTGTGTCACAAAATGCACCCTTTTTGAGATTCAAAGAAAGAAATTTATTTTTCCAGTTTTTTGGAGATATCTATTTAGGGAACCGTTTGAGATACATCAGAACTCAGCTTTTGTACATCATTGATATTCACTACCTTTTTACCAATTTATTTTTTCGTGTGCTAGATTGGCTGAGATTTTATAGGATTGTGAAAAGTTTTTTTGCCCTTCAATTCCCAACACATGGGTAGGTATAGGTACCTACGTTTTAAAACATCCGAAGCGATTTTTTCATCGTACATGGCCATTTTCCTCGAAAACGGTTCACGTTAACAGTTATTATGAACAAGAATTTTATTTTTTGCGTAGAAAATATTGACGGTGTAAATTCATTTTTTAAAATGTCAATTTTCCAGTGTCGTAAGTAGGTATTACTTATTAGGTAGGTATAGATATTAGGGGCAAATAAACCCCAAGCAACCCTAAAATCTCCGCCACTGGCTTTATGAAAAAAACTATCATTAAAAATATTATACCTACCTGAAGGCAACAATTTTTATTTGTATCTGTTTATCTATTAAGTAGGTATAAGAATTTCTAGGTAGGTGTATAAAATGACGTTCCTTGAGTATGTGATGGTAGGTAATTGGTACAGAATCAAACAATACCTATCTCTGTTTAGCACGCCATCATTACCGTAAAGTCTTCTCTATCTCTGCTTCTCACCTAAAACCCTCCACTATTCTCACTACTACATGCTAAAATTAATTAAGCCGGTAACAAATTAACACCCCCTCTCTTCATAATCACCGACAGGATGCACCTCTCGTGGTGGGGGTTCAAATTGTTCACGGGGAAAGAGGGGTTCCTGCTATAACTTCCCTATACGAAGCGATTGGCGGGAGGAAACCGAACCACGCCCAGCTACGCTCTCCCCTCCATCGTAAGTGGAGGGAGAAGCAATTATATGCTATCGCTCACTTGTTCAAGTTGGCGTGGAATGAGACAGTATGAGCTAAGAGCATTGTTGCCGAATTTGAATTTATGGAAAATTATCTTTTTGAAATAAAATGATGTCAAAAGAGCATTGGAAGACCTTTATATAATTTTATGCTGTTTAGGATTTTTGTTCATTTAGCTAAAACATAAAAATATAGATTAGGATATTTTTTAAATATTTTAGGTTATTACAACATTATCAGGTTACTACAAGGGGGGAGGTGTTCATATTTATGGGTGCAAATTTAGATATTTGTTTTGTGAATTGCTAACTTAGGTATATGCGATTGAATTTTAGAATAAAAAAAAACGAAAAAAGCTCTCCAAAAAATCGCATACCTAAGAAAGAGGTGTATGTATATTTTATCTATAGATTGAGAACAAAACAACGACCCATTCAAGTGGACAGGATTTATTTTCTTAAAGCATTCCCCATGTCTACCGTCAACAGCCCAGGTAATCAATTATAATTAATACACTCCGAAATACAACCGACAAATAATATAATAAGCCAAAATCAGCTGCCTTGTCAGTCAGATGCCCGTATTCACAAACGATAATTTCCTAAATAATTACGTAATCAATTATACCCATCTCACTCTATTGCCAAAAAACTGCATATCTCCATCTCACTTATTTAATTAATTACGTAATTATTTAGGAAATTATCGTTTGTGAATACGGGCAAGAGTCTCCAAATCCTGAACATCATCAATCCAACAGCCAATAAACACGAGGCGTGGCTTCTCTCCTCAAACCACGCCTCTCAACCATGGTCCCCACACTTCACTCACAGCCGACTCAGTCTGTTCCGACTGCCCAGTCTAGAAACACCACAAAAAACACCTATACCAGATCCATCCGCGATATGAACTATTACTATCACTACTAACTTCATCAGTGTAAAAACAAGTGAGGACATTATGGAAGATTCAAACAGGACTGATATCAAGGCGAAAATATCCTTCAGTGTGGAGTCCCTGTTATCAACCAACGGCTCCAAACATCATCATCAGGAAGAGGAGGAGATCGACCATATTAAGGACGATGGTAGTGAGCATTTAGATGAAGACGAGGATATAACAGTGGACGATGACGATACGGACGGGAGGGAGAGTTTGAGTCCTGGATCCGCCGGGCATCCTGTTCTTGTGCCACAGCCGATGCATCCCAGGATGGTACAGGAGCCCCAGTGGCCTTTCGCTTGGGTTGGCCATGGGTTGGTTAGATCTTCATCACCACAAAGTGAGTAGCTAATTTTAAATATGTATTAGGTATAGTACAAAAATTTTCTGATAACGTTAAAAAAATATCGCCGCATGATTTTGGTTTCAAAGATCAGAGTTCTTTCAAAAATTTAAAAATAATCAAAAAATTACCTACTAAAGTCAAATATTTGAGGAACATTAGGGTAAGTCTGGGAGGGTAGTAAATTTTCTTGTTAAAGATTTTCTGGACCAAAAGATACAACATGGTCCTTCAAAAAATAACAAAAAAATAATGAATAAGACATACCTTCTTAATACTTAATATTTATGTACAGGGTGTCTCATATACCTATAACTTGTCCTTGTACCTATACATACCAGTATAAGTATAGGTACCTTATTAAGCAACCTGAAGGTGGTACGAAAAAAGGTTTAAAATCCTAAATATTTTGTTTCGGGTAATGAGATCATTTTTTGTGGGTATGCCTACCTACTAATTACAAAATGGCCGACAATAGATATCTATAGGTAGTAGGGTTTTGACGTTCTTACCTTTTTTTTAAATACGATGGCCTATATTTTATATTAGGTATAGGTACATATTTTTCAATTTTTACTATACGGGCTGTTCCTAAATTCTATGCAGGTATATATGAAAGGAGGTAATTCTTTGGCTTATTTTTTGTGAAGAAAAAAGTTTTTTTATAGCTATCATAGTTTTTGAGTTAGGTATTTAGCTAAAGTTTGATATACCTACCTACCTAGGTACTTATACAAGTTACGCTGTAGGGCTTGCATCTTTGGACATGCCAAATGGTTGTTAGAATATACAGGGAGATGTTTTTTCATATTTTTCATAGGTCAAATCCCATTTTCTCCCCCTTAACTTTTTTGCAATGCACCGCTGTTGAATTGTAAAATATACGACGTGAGTTTTCTGCTTTGTTTAAAATCTTTTGGTTCTCCTATAGTTTCTTCGTATCTGCAACCGCTATCAAGAAAAAAAATGTTCTCTGTCATTCCTTAGACGAAATTAAAAAAAAAATGGTAAACAGGCTACAGGGCTTTATTTGGTCATTTTTATTGTTTACGTACATTAATTTTGATAGTTTAATCGGCACTATACCTGTTAAAAACTAAAGCTGAGATTGCCAGTTTGACCAACTGTTTGACTAAAGTTTGATAACAGGATTAATAACAACAAAAAAAGGACAAATTTTGAAATATTAACACCCTCTGTAAATCGGCAACGAAATCGGTTGCGGATCTATACAGGGTGTCCAGTTTAAGTGTGTCAGTAAGTAGGTACATAGGGATCTTGGAAACGCTAAGAGATACGATGAGGTTGATTAAATTAGAAAGAAGTTGCACAATTTCATGCCTGAAACAAAATTTAGGATAATTTTAGTTGTCGCTGAAATATCCTGAAAAAACTGAAAAATCGTGATTTCTAATTTTTGTCATAGGTAGGTAGGTAGGTCTTTCTTATTATTGGAAAATAATAAAAAAAAAATTATAGGTTTACAAAAGTCGTCAAAAGCTTAATCCATTCGACATTACAAAATTTTTTAAATCCCAGGGTTTTCATAATCAATTTTTGTTTCTCTAATAGCCGCCATAATTATTCGAAAAAAAAAATTTAACCGAATTGCATCGATACGAAGTAATATTGCTTGTCTTACCTATAGTTCTTTTTTATTTTTTTTTATGATATTATGACATAAAAAAATAATATATGGCGGCCATAAGAAAAAGAATAGTTGGCTATGAAAACTCTCGGATCTATTAGTTAGGCTTTTAAAATTTTTGTAATGTGTCAAATGGATATAGCTTTTGATGCCTACGTAAGCCCATAAAAAAAATTATTAATTTCTATAACATTAAAAAAGATATTGCTAAGATAAGAAAGATATCGCACGATTTTTCAGTTTTTTCAGGATGTTTTAGCAAAAGACTGAAAATATCTAAAATTTTGTTTCAGATTCTTAATAAGCATAAAATTGTGCAGCCTCTTTCTAATTTAACCGACCTCGTATCTCTTACCGTTTCCAAGATCCCCGCATGCATTGCCACTTAAACTTGACTCGCTTGTAGGTCTATATAGCTATTATTACCTATAGGTATATGTTTATGAAATTTTGGAAAAATTACCCAAAGAACTACGTCCTTTCGTATGTAGGTACCTACCTGGTAATTAGGAACACCCTGTAAGTATAAGAAACACAAATTCAGTAATGTATGTCATAATATGACCCATCATAATATTATTATGATGGGTCTCAGATCTCGTGTTTCAAATTATTGGTCCTCTTCAGCAAAAAAATTATATTTTAGCTCAATTTTGCAGCACAATTTAATAGACTGCTGCTTGACATCTTCGAACGCCTTTTTCACCAAAAGGATCACATTAGGTATATGACCATCTTTTAGAAGTCTTTACTCAATTAAAGCGCATATTTTAAAAAATTATTATTAGAAAAGAGAATTATTCGCTCCTGATTGCATTACTTACAATAATTAAGAAATATTTACTACCTAACGTTTTGGTCTGAAATGTATAGCTATCAAAAAAATCAATTAGTTTTTTGTTATTAGGTCTAAATAAATTTTTTGGTAAATTTAGAAACTTTACTACCTACTCAAATTTAACAATAATTGTTAAAACATTTTTGGTAATTATAATAACTATGATTGTTAAGTAGGTACTTTTTTTAGTACCTTCCTATAGTTTTAATTGCCTTTTTAATTATCGACGTAATAATTATAGAAAGACTGCGGCACTCAAATCAATTAAAAAAAACATAAATATTTGTATCAATTATTTTAAATTGCGCGGTTTCTTTTAATTATCCACAGTAACAATAGGTAGTAATATTACATTGCACATGATGAAGAACATCGCTTCTTGTCAATCTGAGGCTTAAGAATTGGAGGCAAAAGACAATAATTGATGGCTTTCCAAGTCGGTATCGTTGTCATCCTGTCGACTAGGAGTGACAGGTTCACAATCAAAGCCACGACCACGACGACGGTTATAAAAATACCTCTCACTTCAGGAAATCGCTGTTAGCTTTGAAAATAAATTTATTTACACCAGCACTAGAGATGGGGTCTCTAGTCCGGTTGCTCTATAATAGTGGGCGCTGGGTGTATTAGGTATACCGAAAGCTTAGAAAGTAAAATTTAAAAAATTAATTATTATTTAATTCACTTATAAAAATAATAATCGTTACAAGATCATAATTAATAAATACAGCACCAAAAACTTTTAGCAGCTCTTTTTGTGAAATAATTTTTTTTATTATTTAAAGTTTCACAACAAAATATTTTTTCAACTTCTGCGAAAATCTTATTTATTCATCTGGTCTTGATCAGCCTGTTTTTCCCCGAAACGGTGGCAAGTATACATTATTGAAACTGAAATTTTGGCAATTTTTCAAAACTTTAAGGTTTACCAGCATTTTCACCAAGTCATCTGTAATTTTTCTGGGTTACTTAAATTTTCCTCTTCTTTGTCTTATAATTTCCTCATTTTCTGTACTATTATATTACGATATTTGTATCAGTGGTATCAGTACCTATAGGTACACAAAATTAAGTATTACCAGGTGGTGCTTTCAGTGAGGGTTCACCCAAGAAACATGACAATTTTATTAATATGTACTATCATCTTTGTTTGTTTTTTCTTAGATAGTTTATAGATTCAGTGGTACCATCAAAAAATGTTGCCAATCCCTTGAACTTTTCAGTCATTAATGAAATGATACTTGCATGCGCTGAAGCACCCTCAGGACCAACGTCAAGAAATTTCTCATATGAAATTTAAATCGAATTTGATAGGAACGACTTCCAGAACGTCACTAATATTATAAATGTTAGGGTATGAGCAGAAAACTTTAAATAGGTAATTGATTTGAATAAAAAATTCAGGTGGTAATTTAAGGTTTCATGCATCTTCCAGCGTTTATAATCATGCATCCTTATTAAGAGAGATTTTTTTTTTGGTAAGGTAACATATTTACAAAGTTTTTCAGCTGAATCTTTCTTATAGCTTACAGCCAATGAAAATCTTGCAAATAAATTCTAATATTTAGTCGTCACTGCAATTTTAGTCAGTTGAACTCGTATCTTAAGAATATGGTGAACTTTTTTTTTGAATTATAATTATTATTAGTGAGAGATATAACGACTCATTTTGACTAACTAATGATGATGAGAAATCAGGTTATTTTGTTCGATTATTTTAATGAATATCTAAATCACTTTGTATATTTATAGATCCGAAACGTGCACAGCGATTATATGCACATAGAATTAACTTCTTTGTAATTTTTTGCCTTTGATCCATTAAATGGAAATTTATAATCAATTTGGTGTGCTTAATTTTCTAAAATGATATTTTTATGTCTCATTAATCAACAAACTAATACCATTTATTTATAAGCGCGACAACTTTTTCTCCATAATAAAGTTGTAGCTGTATTGAATCGTAATACCATTAAAGTGGTAAATAAATTTTAATTTGATTGACTCCATGTTAGTTTTTAATTACTTAACACAAACTAAAGTGTTTCTATAATTATGAATTGAAAGAGCTGTTCACAATTTAATATGCAAAAATTTTCGGCACATTTTTATCTTGGAATATTCAAAACTAATTTATTTAAATACCAGCTTCCGAAAGACGCTTCGGAATCGCCCACGTCGTGATTAATATTGTTGTTTAGCTACAGAAACTAATTTGCATTTATAATAATTATCACCAGAGTTGAATTTTTATTTTTATTGATTACAAAATATTTGGAGAAAACAAGATTCTTTCGACGATTAAAATCTACCTTGCATGTCTCCTTTAAATAAAATACATTTTTCATGGAGATAAATATTTCTTCTGGCGCATCTATCCGCTAGTTTTTCCATACTTGCGCTCCTTTAACTCCAAGAATTTCTATATTATTTTGCATATCATGCATAAATAATTATTGAACCTACCTTCACAATATTTTGATCTCGAAAAAAAATACCGAAAGCGGTAATGAAATTTATGGGGTTTTTAAAGAGCCGAAAAATTCAATTCTGCATTCTACTCTATCAAACGTACCCATTTAGACCATCTGTTTGTTTTTGCGCTCGTTTGATGGTTTTAATTATGTTCTAAGCACCTTGAAGTCATCCCATTAGCATATCATACACCTGGATGTGAGTATTTCAATCAACGGATTACAGTTAACTCAACACGTCTTCATTTTTAACAGTAGCATTTGTTACGCTTATATGCAAATAATTAGATAAGTAAAAGAGCATTTTGCTTTTAATTTATGGATTTATCAAATATATGCTAATACGACTGGGGAGTGGGGACTATAAAAGTCAAAGAGGTAATAAAGCTTTATAACTTCATCACAACATTGTAATTAATCAAATTATCGTGATAAATTAATAGCTTGACGCACGCACCTTTTAACTCTTTTGTTATAACAATTATTATAATTTTATAAAAAAACAGCTTACCTATATGCTTATTTGTTTACGTTGTATTTTTTTTCTTTTTAATGAAAAATAAATGAACCTTGTCGAAGTAATTTTATTGCTTTAGGCAAAGAACGATCAAATTTTTCAGGAGAAACGTCATGTAGAAAATCGTATTTTAAGCACAAAATAATGAATAACTTTTTTCTTTTATTTTATACATGCAAGTTCGATTTTCACTGTCCAGTTACTTAAAAAAGACGTTTTCACAGCAGCCTTTCTTTTACATTTTTGCAAAAATTTCCTAAACGAGGCTTCATTTTGAAAAGAGTTGTTCTCTCTTGTATGCTCAAAATACGATTTTATACGTGAATTTCTATTTTGGCTGTCAAGTTACCAAACACCCTGTATAATACAATACTTACGATTACTTAGTAGGTATACATTCAGTAGGTATATATTTTTTATTTTGAAGGCATCTAACTATAAATAAGTAAAATAAATGTTCTGGGAAATTAGGGAATAATAGGTTAATTTGCCTAAAAAATTCTTCTAGTCAAATTTACCAGGTGGGTGGTAATCTTGTGGTATTGTTTACCTATTCCTAAACAACTCCAAAGTTATATTAGGTAACCTTACAGTCGATAATAAGTTAAATTGGGGTTTGACATTAATTTATCTATTGCCTTGAAAGTCAAGTTTCCCAATCCAATAGGGTTAAGAGGGTTGGAATTTGTATAGGATTATTATTTTGGTTTACCTATTTCTAACTTCAAAGTTATTTTAACCATCAGACAATCCATGTCACCACATTATACACCTTGAAAGTAATAACAAAATACTTTGAAGGTCTTTGAAAAATTACCATTTTAAGGTCAATTGGATTTGAAAGTTCGACCAATAGGTAAAATTAGTCATATTTTTTGGTGACTAACGAAAGGTTACCTATACGTTAAAAATCATAATTCGGAAGAAATTATAGGCTCAAACAATATAAACTACTATTGTAAGCAATCTTCGTTGCTTTAGCTTCATTCATAGTTAAAATTCCCAAATTATTCCACGAATTTACTCATAAAATCAAATTTATAACGTAAAATTTGGTTGCTTTTTTTGAGCGATAAAGGAAAAAAAAGCATTATTTTTACACCAGAATCATCCGACAACCATTTAGCGCATAATTTCCGGACACATTGTGTGATATAGTATATTTTATTTGATGAGATGAAGGGTTGATAAAAATGCACAATTGTTGATTTCACTAAAATAATTTTCCAACCTAAATTTAATTTTGTGTTATTGTTTATGGAAATTATTTTGAAGAACTTTTATTAAAGTTATTTCCTCTTCTTTGCAGCTGCTTTGGGTCATCTAAATGGCACCACGGGTCCCCCGATAGTGAGATGCGCTCTTAGGAAGCACAAACCAAATCGGAAACCGAGAACTCCTTTCACAACGCAACAATTGCTGGCGCTTGAAAAGAAGTTCAGGGACAAGCAGTACCTCAGCATTGCTGAAAGAGCTGAATTTAGTAATTCCCTTAGACTTACGGAAACACAGGTAATATTCAATTTTTTAATTTCTTTCTAATTTTCGTATCCAGTTTTTCAAAAAAAGTACTTGCCTTATCTATCCCTGTATGTTATTTTGAAACAACAGTATAATGGGGCATACAAAATATCAAACTCAAAGTCTTTGTGAGAAGTTTTTTCGTCTAATAAATGTAAGATTAGAGAGATGTTACTTTTTAACACATTTTCGTTTTATACAGGCTGTTGAGTCAAATTCAAGATGCATCATTGGATCTCGAAAACTAGAAGAGATACATACCTACTAGGTTAAATTATGGGGCAAAGTTGCCAAATTTAGGGCTCAATAATAATCTGAGAAAAAAATCTCCTAAAGGTAGTTTCGAAAAAAGAGGGGAAAACTGAAATTTTTGAAAATTAAAATTCCCATCCAATTAGCTTTTTTGAAAAGATATCAAAAAACTGAAAGAACATTCTCAGGGCCACTTTTAATTTGCTATCAAAATATGTATAAGATTGAGGGTTTCACGTTTCGAATTTCCGCTGCCATCATCAGCAACTTTATATGTTTTTAAATTCGGACCTGGATTTTTTCTTGATTTTGGGAGGAAATGGTGCTCTTAATTTATTCTATTCAGTTAGATTGAATTTTTTTTTCAATTGAAATTTCCACATCTCAGAAAAGAAAAAACTGATTAGAAAAAATAATTAGGGCGACACCATTTCCTTCCAAAATAAATAAAAAAAATTCAGGCCAAAAAAGTGGTCTTGAGAACGTGCTTTTAGTTTTGCTAATTAAAAAAAGTTTTCTGAAAAAAATCCCTCACCAACTTGATCTTTTTTCCATAAAAGTTACATTTTTCATGCTCGTGGCATCTTTTATGGTTAGCTTTTTACATTCGAACAATAAAAATTATTTAAATATATTACAAGAAACAGTTTTCTCACAAGTTGCATAGTCTAAGCAGAGATTTTCACGAAAATCCTTGAAAATTTATAGGTACGTTTCATCTTCGCTGTGGAATGAGAGAAATATATCAAAATTTATATACTTTCACAAGGACACTGGTCCATAATATATAGGGCTTCATCTCCACTGTCAAAAGACACCGTCAACAAGCGGTCCCTTTGATCCTAAAGGTACGAAAAAATATTTACGAGACATTGTAAACTCACAAGGTTAAGGTAATTCAATTCAATGTCAAGTCTTCTTATTACACCTCAATAATATCCGCCGCCGGTTATACCTAATAGTAAATTTTCAGTCTATTAAGGTAGATTTCACACAAATACCTTTACCTCTTAAAGGTAATTCCCAGGTACAATAAAAATTGACCTTTAGTAGCTCAATATAAAGGTGATAATAGACGGTAAATGGTTAAATTTAGGGTCATAGTTATAATATTTGGACATGAAAGCCTATAAACTTCTTTTATAGACATCTCATCCTCGGTCATTTCGTTAACTTTATGACTTCTTCTTATTACACCGAAGGACTGCAATAAAATTTTAACTTCACAATGGAATACAAAACTAATAATTTAAAGGATACTTTCTGCTTCCATAAATATTGCCATGAAAAGACGACTTGGTTCTTTCAATTTTCATCTCTTTAATTGAATTAGAATTAAGTAGGGAGATTTTTACTTCCCTCTTGTAGATTTCTTAGATCCACATGGATATCAAAAATATGAAGCATTTCTACTTGTCTTGAAAAAAAAAAGAAAAAGAAATTAAGCAATGAAAAAAAAAACTTCATTCTCAGAGACATCAATCATCAATGTCAATTAACAATCGTGAAATAAAAAAAAATGTGAATGGGAAAAAAGACCATTAACGAAAGAACAGATATTGCCATTTACAATAATTTTAACGTATAATACCTATTAGATGTCAGTGTTTTCTTTTTTTTTAGTGTATTTTTTAATAAAAAAATACACTATTGAGGACGACATCACTTTTCGAAAATCACCCAAACTCATCAAATGTCCACCGATCATGACCCCTAGATCACGAAAAAGTGGTTTTCCAAAATTCACCTGCCCACGATATATATTATATATATATATTTTTAATTATTTGAAAATTAGGTAAAGGCAAGCGGTGTGTCGCAAATAAAAGGTATGATCCTTTTTTGTTAAACTCAATATATTTCGATCTTAATTTAGATCTTCATCAGGAGAACTGTAATTATAAGAAATCAATATTTTTTCAAAAAATCTTAAGATAAATACTTACAACAAATGATCAAAATAAAATTAGCATCTTTAAAATTCTAAAAATCTTCATAAGGTAATGTTAATAAAGTTCGTTTTGTAAATTTATGCCAAAAAACCATTTAATATTTATAAATATCAACATTTAAGAATAATTTTTATGAGAATTTAGAAAAAAATTTTTTTTTATATATTTTATGACATAAAAGTTTTGAAGTTTTTTAACATTGTGAATAATGGATTATTTTCTCAAAAATCAAAACAAAACTTTATTAACATTACCTTATGAAGATTTTTAGAATTTTAAAGATGCTAATTTTATTTTGATCATTTGTTGTAAGTATTTATCTTAAGATTTTTTGAAAAAATATTGATTTCTTATAATTACAGTTCTCCTGATGAAGATCTAAATTAAGATCGAAATATATTGAGTTTAACAAAAAAGGATCATACCTTTTATTTGCGACACACCGCTTGCCTTTACCTAATTTTCAAATAATTAAAAATAACGGTGTTTTACTACATTCATAATTTATATATTTTTATATATTTATATATTTCATCAAAAACGCGAAATTACGATTTTAAAAACGCTCCTGTAGCTTTATCTTTGACGATTAGTAAACGAAATTTTGGATCCTAATAAAACTTTGGAATGATGTTAGATTTTCGTTGAAAAAATTTCCAAAAGTCGAGACACTTCTACAGGGTGTCCCTTCAAAATTCTAGAAATCCGGTTCTTGTGGTATCATTTCAGGTCGCAGTTTTCAATCTAGGAGGCTGAAATTTTTGTGGGAGTAAGATATCCACAAGGAGTGGTCTGGTATTGTACTTGAGCAAAATCGGCCAAGCCGTTTCAAAATGGCAGCCATTTGAATTTTTGGAAAATTTGCTATTTTTTGAGTCCCTGTATGAGCAAGATGGAAATAAAACTTTAAAATAAAATTAACAAGATTTGAAGAAAACTATTCGAAATTTGACTTAAAGCAATAAAATTGGCATTATTTATATTAATAAGCCAGTGACGCGGGTAGGAAAAGGGTAAAAATGTCTAAATTTCTATAACCGTTTATGAGTCCATTTTTAAAGAAATTGAACTGAAATTTTCACAGTAGGCAAGTACGCTAATATACTTTAACCCTTAAAAGTTTCAAGAAGTAAATAAGAAAAATGGCGGAGATATTAATATTATTTATAGGAGATATGCTGTAGCTTCATATTTAAAGATTAGTGAACGAAATTTTTTACCCTTGTGAAACTTCAAAATGACATTTGATTTTCGTAAAAAAACTTTCCTAAAGCTGCGTTATTTCTCCAAATTAAAAATAAAAACCGTCTATGAGGCACGGTTTCTGCGGTCGCAGTTTTCAATCTAGGGGGCTGAAATTTTTTTATGAATAAGATAGCCGCAAGAAGTCGTCTGGTACTGTATTTGAGTAAAATCGAACCGTTTCAAAATGGCGGCCTTTTCAATTTTAGAAAAAATTGCCAGATTTGGAACCCCTATACCTACCTACCTATAAGCAAGTTAGAAAAACAAATTTAAACCAAATTAACACGATTGGAAGAAAATTATTTTAAATTTGAGTTAATGCAGTAAAATTTGCATATTTTTCATTAATAAGCCAGTGGCGTGGGTAGGAAAAGTGTAAAAATGGCTAAATTTCTATAGCCGTTTATGAGCCTTTTTTGAAGGAATTGAGCTGAAGTTTTTCCAGTAGACAACTATACGAATAGCCCCTAACTCTGAAAAATTTCAAGAAAGAAATAATAAAAATGGCGGAGATATTCGAATACTTTTACATGATGTTTATATTCCTCTAAAATTTCAAATTTTCGGTTTTCAAAATTCCCCTTTCACTTTTTGCGAATTTATTAAAGGTAGTGTAAAGAATAGTATTTTTTAAGTAAAGTTAGCCAGTGGCGGACACAGAAAAAGGAAAAAAAAATTAAATTTGCCATTTTTTTTTTTATTTTGTTAAATTTAACAATCCATTCTAAGGGACGTTTTCAAACTAAATGAAATGAAATTTTCTCAGTAAACCATTACGCTAATATGACCTGACTATGGAAAATTTCAGAAATCGAATTTAAAAAGCGATGAAAATATTCAGAATTGAATCGCATAAAAATACACTATTTCTGCGATTGATGCGCAAGAAGGTTTTTTATTATTATTCTATCTACAAATTTTCAATAAAGGTAATATAGTGCAGCTAAAGACGTACAGCTTCCAGTTACAGAGTCTCATAATTATTGAGAAAACGATTTTTTTTACCACCTAACTGAAAAAAATTCGGAAAATTCTATCTAAAAATGTATCAATTACACGAGTTAGATTGTTTGCATAAAGTTTATCACCCATTTTTACGTTCATGTTAACTAAAATTACCATAAAATAAACGTGTACCTACCTAACATGCAAATTTATGTCATTGAGAGTAAAAATTATTTTCTTTGTTTCAGGTAAAAATCTGGTTTCAAAATCGACGAGCCAAAGCTAAACGTCTCCAAGAGGCTGAATTGGAGAAACTGCGACTATCGGCGCGGCCACTCCTGCCTCCCAGTTTCGGTCTATTCCCAGGTGCCGGTCCCCCGCTGATGTCCCCTTTCTTGGCGGCGATGGCTCACCGGCACCCCCATTTCGCGTTCGGGGGTCCCGGGGCGATCTTAAACATCCCGCAATGACACCCTCAAAGTGACTGTGAGTGAAAAATCAAACTAAGTGACTATCGATTTTTCGCCTCTTTTGTGATTGAACTTTTGATTTGGAATTAGTCGTCATTGTTTCGTTGCAATTAATCGTTTAGTGCAATATAAATTGATATTGGGAGGAGTATATTAGAAGACGTCGTAATTTGATTTTCCTGTATATTCTGGCCTCTGGCGGATTAAATTTTATTTCTGGATTTTCAGAAAAAAATGACTTCGAGATTATGATTCCGACAAATTTGGTTTCAGTGCAATTTTTGTAAAAACTGTGTCGTCAATCGATTTGTTTTACTATCTTGTATAAATGTTATAAGACTGATTAGTATTTCATTTACTTTTCGTTGTAGATATTTGTATCTATATTGTATATAGTTTTATTTAAATTGTTTGTATTATATGAATTGTACATAAAAGAAAATCAATAATAAATGTTTGTTTTTTAATAATTTTTGATCAATTTTCCTTAATTCCCCTGATGCACTAATCTAGCATAGTTCCTGATTCACGAATGTAACTAATAACTTATTATTACCTATCATAGGCAGTACCTAATATGGGACATTATACATGAGATATCGTATAAATAAACGGTAAGTGACACAGTTAACAATTATCTTATATATGTCAACAGTTTATCACACTGACAACAGACATAATAGCTTATTGATTATGTCCTAATAAACAGGGCTATAAGAAACCATAAAAAAATGGGTTTTTATTGCATATGAATCTTTCAAATGATCATTAAGGATTAAAAAATCGCGGTGTGACATTAGAGGGTGAAAATTGGAGATAGTGGTGAAACTGCACCCATTTCAGCTTCTTATAGTTATATCTCCAAAATGAAAAAAATCAGGTATAAACAATAGGAACTTTTGTAGATAAAGCAATTCTACATCGAAAGAATTCATTCAATAAATTTATAAAAAATTTCTTGTGTCAAAAATATTTAGAAAGGTATGTAATTTGAAAAAAAACAAAAAAATCTTTTTTCCACTATTTTTGCGTATAATTTTTTTCTGAGTGGAGATAGGTATAGACGTTGCTGGATGGAAAAACTAGTAGATTAAATAGTCTTCAAAATGTTGGGTTAAAAATTATTTTTGGATAAAAACTGACTGAGATGAAGCCGCTCAAACTTAGAATTTTTGAATCTTGAAGCATTTTTCTTTATATAGTTTTGGTTCTTATTTTTTACAACAAAATTGATTTTACTTCTATAAAAAAAGTATTTTAAGTTCACTTCTTAATAAACAATCACAATTGGTACGAATGTACGGAACTATTCGATTTTAAAAATCACAAAAAAAAAAATTTCTCTTGACTATACAGGGTGTCCCACGACGTGACTGCCATAGCTTAAGGGTAGGTGTAGTTTTTCAAGGCGATTCAAGATCTGGTTTCGAAATTTTCCTGAGGCCTTTCGTTTCAATTATACAGGGTGATTTGTACAATTTGCCGAAATCTTTGATGAGCAGTATCTTTTGAACGAATTGATCGAATTTAACGAAATTTGGTAGATATGCTCTACTAATGACACTTAATACCTCGCATTTTTCGCCGATTCGAAAACTGCAGGGCCGTACTAATTTTTTTTTATATCTTTCGGTTTTGTCGAAAAGTTCACCCTGGATGCATTTTATTCAAAGTTTGGTGCCATTTTCTAAAACTGCGTGAAAAATGCTACAATTGTGGTAAAAAAATACTTGGCATCATCAAACTGAATCGAGAATAAAATTCAGTTTTTTAGTTATTTATTCGGGATTTCAATTCATGCGTTGTTAATAATTTAAGAAAAATCAAATGTGGTTTTTTAAAACTTGCGTATTTTGTAGTTATTTCAAATAAATTTACTTTATCTACAGATTTAGCCAAGATTGGGGACCCTTCTACAGATTGTTTCGAGCTAAAAATAAGTTTCAACCGCAAAATAAATAACACAATTTAACACATTACCACATAGACAAACAAGTATCCACATAAACGAAACAGGAAGAAAAATATTACCAAAAATGTTGGGAAGATAAACTACAATTCAGTGCAGGTAATGGTCAAGGAGACCACCATCAAACTCAACAGATTTCCTTGACTTATTTGTCTATGTGGTAATGTGTTAAATTGTGTTATTATTTTGCTGTTAAAACTTATTTTTAGCTCGAAACAATCTGTAGAAGGGTCCCCAATCTTAGCTAAATTTATAGATAATAGTATATTATTTTATACGGAGGGAAAGTGACACTTTTCATGGCGCGCTCGTGTTTATCAGCCGAACGAAGTGAGGCTGATAATAGAGAGCAAGCCATGAAAAGTCACTTTTCCTCCAAATAAAATATACTATTTTTTCTTCAAACGTGGGCAAATTTAAGCAAGAACATCATTTTTAATTGAAGGAAAGCGAATTTTCAAAAGGTTTGGACTGGTATTATAAGTAGGTGAATATGGAGTATGGGCTGCTTCTATAGAAACGCGGCGCTGTCAAATTGACACTGTCATCAACGTCAGTGAACATCGAGAAATTATTATTGAAATTATTAAAGAAAAATAATAAAATAATAATTATGTAACTAAACTACTAAGCATCGCAAAATCAAAATTAAAAACGTTATAAAAGTTTGTAAGTAAGTTATAAAATTAATGATAACATCTACCTACCTCTTGCTAGACCCTGCTTGGTCAATTTTTTCATTTTCTGTTTCTGTTAATGATGATGATGCCAGTCAGTCAGAAGTTGAATGTTAAATATGTAGGTCATTGTAGGTAGGTACCAATAACTGTACACTAATACCTACCTAATAATAAAAATAGTGTATTTTTTTGTTAAAAAATACACTAATATAAGATGTTGGATTCCTTTATGTACCTAGGTATATGGTTATAATTATTATCCTTGTGTTCAATATTCAAACTTCAATACGGAATAATAATTATTTTTGTTTACCTCGCAATAACCCAACTTTTTTCTGACGTTTGAACCGACTGAGCCGAGCACGAGCTCGACTCGACTGAAGCCGACTGTCGACCGTCCGGCTTCGGGTATAATTATGACGTTTCACAGAATTACTTCGTTTCGGTGTAGATTTTCCAAAGATTATGTTTGATTAATACCAAATTCCTTTTAACCTTATTAGATAATAATAAACTAGAGAGTTTTCATATCTTAGGTTGAATTTTATTGATGAATATACGGGCCTACATTAATAAAATTTCAATAGTTGATTCTTAATACAGGTATGTGTTTGTATGTTGATGTTGCTATGGCACCACTTTAGCTCCGGCGGAGGTAAAGTGTTGCTTGGCAACACTTTAGCTCCGGCGGAGGAAAAGTGAAACTTTGAGACCGGCTACTGAGTCGAGTAATGTCTGATTTACTGACGTTTGAAGAAAAAGTAAATTTATTTGAAATAACTACAAAATACGCAAGTTTTAAAAAACCACATTTGATTTTTCTTAAATTATTAGGTAACAACACATGAATTGAAATCCCGAATAAAAAACTAAAAAACTGAAATTTCTTCTCGATTCAGTTTAATGATGCCAAGTAGTTGTTTAACACAATTGTAGCATTTTTCACGTAGTTTTAGAAAATGGCACCAAACTTAGAATAAAATGCACACAGGGTGAACTTTTCGACAAAACCGAAAGATATCGAAATAATAAGTACGGCCCTGCAGTTTTCGAATCGGCGAAAAATGCGAGGTAATAAGTATCATTAGTAGAGCATATCTACCAAATTTCGTTAAATTCGATCAATTCGTTCAAAAGATATCGCTCATCAAAGATTTCGGCAAATTGCACAAATCACCCTGTATAATCGAAACGAAGGGCCTCAGGAAAACTTCAAAACCAGATCCTGATTCGACTTGAAAAACTACACCTACCCTTAAGCTATGGCAGTCACGTCGTGGGACACCCCTGTATAATACATATGAATTTAAACTTTTTGTCATGTGTAGAAGCTTGAACTAACTAGCGAATCCTCACTCCTATACACATGTCAATTTTTTCTTGTTTCACGTTTCCTGTTTCATATTTATTTGGTATGCGGCTCGGCTAAAGGTGCGGGAGCCACGAGCCACGAGCCGAGCCCCCGAGCCATCCCATTACCACAGCGGGTGAGCTGCGGTAGCCGACTTAATATTATGTATAGGAAAGGATTAACTCATGAACCACTACAGAAAATTCAAGTGAAGATTTATGGAGACCATCTTTCATAAATTTTAAGGGAATTTTCATTAAAAAAAATTCTTTCGATATCATAATTCATTTCATCCCTCCTTCCTGCAAGGAATAGGAGCTTTTTTGTTTTAATAATGATTGATTTTTAATTTTTAGACTCCTGAGGCCAAATTTATTTATAATTTTTTTGTTTCTTGAATAAATCTCTCTTGTACGATGATTACTTGACCGTCTTCGAAGCTCAAGGTATATAGATGGCTGTTTCTGATCGGTACCGCCATTATTCCTTCACATTTCTCCTTCATGGCTTCAATGTTTTTTCCAGGAATATCTTGAAAAGAGAGGGTGATGTTGAGCATCCCTGGCGCCGCCCTTTGGTTGTTCTAAAGCAGCCTGATTAAGTATTCCCCGTCTTAATTGTCACCTTATTATTTCCGTACAAGTTTCTTACTGATCTGATGACTCTGTTTGGTATTTCTAACTCTGACATTCTCTCTCAAGGGACTCTCAAGGGAGATACGCCTTTCGATATCTACAAATACAAGATGGATATCTCTGTTCTTTGCCGTCTATTTCCTATAAGCGGTTTTCTTTTTAATGGGTACTCTATCTCGGCTTCCTTGTTCATCTTTTCGAGATCTGGATTTCCATCCGGGGATTTTTCTTTCATTCTGCCATCTTCCTACATTTATACCTTGGTTTTTTATGTATATTGGGGTGTTTTGGCCTGACGCAGCAACCCCATTTGGGAGGACCTTTATCTACAGTCGCTCTATCTGGACAAGACGTTGTTGATCACCGCTCAATATAATGAGCCAGACATGATCTGGTTTGTGTTTTTAAGTTAGCCCCCAAAAGCTAGGTTGCCACTTCCGCCGATCCCCGGACAAGAGGCCCTCACGGGTACTATCATGTATCTTGCAGAACTATTTTCCTACAGCGTGGAAAAGCTAGTGCACTGGAGACACCTTTGGCTAAGGTTGACGATCTTTTGACATTGAGCAGGGATGTAGGGTCTGTATCTGTTCTGCCGTTTTTTTCTTAAGTGTTTCAAAAGGTTTTATATCATCAGGTTCGGGATTTTTTGCAGGTTCATGACATCTTGCCTCACACTCATTCTGGGTTTAGACCTGGCCATGGTGGTGCTACTGCATTGGCCAAAGTAAACGACGACATTCTCAGAGCCACAAAAGATGGGTGGAGAACTGTCTAATTCGTTAAGAGTTTAGCAGGGTGTGCCTCAGGAATCTATTTCGGCAACAATTCTATTAACATTATATACTAGTAATTTTTATAAGCATATTCAATATTGTAATCTTCATAAGTATGCTGATGATACGCAACTTTACCTGTCATTTGATAAAGGCAACTTAAATGACGACATGACTAAGATTAATAACGACCCTGCACCTTGTATCATATGTCTGAGCTCCATTTACTTCACTTGGATCCATCCAAGACCATCAGGGCTTTGGGAGTAAGATTAAGGTGCTGGTCGTTTTGCAGCAGCTGACTCTGAAAATAAATAATGTGATTGTTGAATTATTCGTGGATAGGGTCAGAAATCTGTGTCTGATTATGGATAATACTTTTCGCTACCGTCAACATTTATCAAGCTGTATATCGAGGGTCTACGCTAGTCTTAGGTTGCTCTATCCTCATAGGGGATAATTAAGTAAAAATTTGAAGAATCTTCTTTGTGAACTTGTGGTGCTGTCCAAATTCTGGTATTGCAGTGATATTTATTCTCCATGTCTGGATATTGAGACAGCGGGCAGGATACAGGGTGTCCAGAATTCAAACTTTGAGATTTGTGTATTGATTGAGAAAGTTTGATCATGTTGAGTATGAGAAATTGATTATATCTTATGTCTGTCTGCTTCTATCGTATGGTTATCAGTGCTGGGACGCCACCATACTTGTGTAATAAAATTTGATATCGCACGGACGTCCATATGATGGGAACGTACGTCAAAAAGATACGTTATCACTATCACTACCCAAATTCAAACTGGAATTATTTAAATGTTCGTTCACTTATGATAACTTATGTGTGAAGATAAACGGCTTTTTTGAAAATCTTAAGAAGAATATGCCCACTTCAAGATTTACGAGGGAACTCAAAAAGTTACTACTTATCAAGCAATAGATGAAGACCTGGGCAAGGCTAGGAACCGTCTGATGGCAACTTTGTTTCTGTCCGTCCAACTATGTTCTTCTATTGTCTTTTTTTTCTTCTTCTTTTTTTCTCTCTTTTTGGGAGGGGGATATATCGTGGGAAGCATGTGCGAGGATCTCGCTGCCATTTAATTATTTCTTAAATTATGACAGGGTTTATGTAGTAGATCAGCTGAAGATTCAGTGTATTGACCATTTTATGTAAATGCTGAATTATGATAAATTAGGTCGGTATACGCTTTTTATGTAATAGTGCTATACTCCTCGATCCCTTCTCCTTCCTCACCTCTTGTGTGGTGAGGCCCCAGGCTTGGGACTGATTCAGCGGAGTGTAGTGCAAAATTAGTTAACACAAAAGTTTTATTTTATTTTTTCCAGTGAGTAGTAGGTAAAGGTATAGTGACTCTAATAACTATACTGGCTTTAAGCTGCTTCATTAGATAAGTAGTATCTAAAATAATTGTTTTATTTGTACTTACTAAAAGTAATAAATTATTTGTTTTTGTTAATAATTTCCTGTTGTACTTCTATTATCATCATTATCCTAACAGAGTCATTGTTTTCGGAAAAAAACTTAGTGGGTAATTTTTTACATAGACTGACCCGTATCACTTATAAAATAAAGCATCAGATTGTCATTTATTACAATTCTTTTACCTACTAGAATAGGTGGTTGCCCTGTTTTATTCGCCAATGGTATTTCCGGTGCCACTAATGACTAACTAAAGTTTATAGTTATAAAGACACCGATTAATTAAATTCTTAAATAAGTAGGTAAGTATACTATTACAAGTAATACCTACATAAAAAACAGGAATTTCTAACTCTAACCCATCAGGAATATAATAATTAAAGATTATTCTGCGTAACTGCATGAAGCAGCCATCATACCTAGCTGTTGCAAAATGTATATTTTCTAATTATTGCCTATAAATCAAGATTGTAATAAATAAATTGATTAAATCCAAACAAGGACTGCATCAAATATGTTGTTGAAATAAAATAAAATCGAATTGATGAAAATAGGGTGAGATGACCTGAAGTCTATTTTCCACAGCGTTCGAACATCCCGTTCAGTGTACTGGGTTCTGGTGACAGACCGCTTCGCCCATGGTGTTTTGAAAAATATCATTTTGATCTTTCAAACGCTCTTAGCAACATTTGTACCGCAGACATACAGAAAATGAGCTATATGCTTGAAGTTTAAAGCCACTAGCTCTTCAGCAGTAACTTACATTCAGACAGGGATACAATCAAGAAAGCGATTTAGTATTGCATTGTCAAACAGTTCTCAGCTGTTTTTGAAGTTCCCAAGTTTAGCCCTTCAGGAGGTTAGTTTAAGATCGATTGCTAGTTTAAGATAGTTTAAGATTTGTACAGACAGGGGGGAGTAACAGCAAGTTGATATAAACGTGGTAATAAAATAGAACAGGCAACCTTTTCTTATAGGTAAATAAAAAAAAACTGGATATTACTCTAACAATCAATGCATTTGCATCAAGTACGCTCTTCATACTTAGCTGCTAGCGTCACTGATTTCTGCTAATTTATTTCCATAATCAAGTAAAATTTATATTACCTTATTACCTCTAATAATGGTTATTACCTGCACTTAATTTACTACCTTTTTATTTTCTTCTCATGCAATGAGTCAATAAATTAACGTTAATTAGTTATAGTCAACATTAATTACTGTCCATGCTCCTTATGCAGATGAATACACCATTTAAAACTGATTTTAAAATGTTTTGTAGGTGAAGGTATTACATTTTTAGATTTTTTATTTGTATGCTTTTCATAACAATTTTTTATTACACTTATAATTAATATACCTACATATAATTTACAATAAAAGGATGTGTTTCGCTAATAGTGTTGAGATGAAATGGGAGAAAATATTTCGAAGGTAAATAGACAGGGGAACCTCCATTTTCATCCAAAACCCTCTTTATCTAGTCAGAATATCATGGAAGCGAGTCACAACCTCTTTAGTTAAATGAGGTGTCACTATGACACTCTGGGAGCGGTGCATGAGCGAGGTAATGATTCACGTTGTTTTTGAATTGGTGGAGGTTGCATTTGTTCCTCAGGACACTGATATGGATGTCCTACTGAGGCTCGACGTGTGTTTCCGCCCAGCCTCGTTCTAGGTTCAGATTTGGAGCTTGTATATAGGAGGAAAAGTTGTTAAGGTATAATCTCTTTGCGAGACATGTTCGCTTCGAAGCTCACGTCAAGTAAACGAAGTGATGACTATTGAGGAAGAGAGTCTCCCACCATCATCATATCTGTCTCCAAAACGTTGACTTTTTTGGAGAAGATGACTGCCATGGATTTCTCCACCATTAAATTGAGTGTTTCTATCGCCCCAAACTAGAATTTCTTGTAGGTCATTGTTACGTATTGAGACTTTTCTTGCTCTCTGCGAGAATATTAATCGACGTAGTTCGCACATCTACGGTATAAGAAGATCAAAAATGTGTATTGGGTTTTTTGTTGCTTCGAGCAGATCGTTAATATACAGAGGCATTCTTATAACCTGAAATATCCGAATATCTCGAAAAGTGCGCACTCTGTGGAAAAATGTTTTTCAAAAAAGTAGTTTGGTTCGATGGTGGACATCGCTTAAACACAAAAACAATCCGGCACCCCTCACCATGTAGTTGCGACGGAGTGGGGGTAATTTTGACCCATATCTTAACCCCTATTTTTTATTGCAAATTAGTAGGTATCCAGCGACAAAAAATGAGTAAGACCTACCTAAAACATGTTTTGCGCATCTTTTTCACTGAATACGAATTCGTAATAAAAAATAGGGGTTGTTATTTAAAATTTCAAAATTACCCCCACACCTTCGCAAGGGATGAGGGATGTAGGGCGATTTTTATGTTTGAACGATGACCTCCATCGGACTAAACCACTTTTGTAGAAAACATTTGAGCGCAAAGTGCTTTCATTTTGAAATATTAGGAGAAATGAACAAAATCAATTTCCTCGATTACAGTGCCAACCATAAATGATGTCAAAAGATGTTTCAGGAAAATATTACGCATTTTTGTCGCTGGTTACCAATTTGAAATAAAAAATATGTGTTGCGCTGTTTAAAAATTAGGGGTAGGTGAGGGGTGCAGAGTGGTTTTTGTGTTTAAACGATATCCCCTATTGAACAAAAGCACTTTTGTAGAAAACATTTTTCTGCAAAGTGGCATTTTCGGATATTTCAGGTTATAAGAATCATATAAGTATATGTATAAGAAAGAGATCTCAGAAAGAACTACATCGACGGCAACCTACAAGGAGCGATCTCCGAAACAACTCCCAAAGCCAGAAGCAGAACTTCTCAGTCATTCCAGTTTTTCCAACAATCCCCCATAGCAGAGCATGGTCGAAAGCCCTGGAAATATCAAACGCAACCACTCAAGACTCCCCATGGTGCTCGATCACGCTGTTGCACAGTTCGGTAATGTAGCTGAGGAGGTCTCCTGTTGACCTCTGCTTGCGGAAGCCGTACTGGCGGTCGTTGATAAGGTATATTTTAGCTCCTTCCAAGTAGGTACTTTAAAAGGTTTTGGTTAATCGGTTTGTTAAATCCTGGTATACTTCTTTTGTACCTATAGGCTTAGAAATTATCTTGTGTGTAAACTATGAAATATTCTGATTAAGTCTAAAAAGAAGTAGATAATCCTTTTACCAGAGACCCGTGACTTTCGAAAAATGAAAGTTTCCATATCAGATGTTGGGAAAATCATTCGGAATCGCTCGATTGGGATCCAAAAGTTTATTTCTGGCTAGTCCTTTTCTAATTCCACTTGGTGTTATTTTTGACAAGACAGAGACAATCATGATATATGTTGATGGAATTTTTGACGCATAGTCCGGCTTACTATCGGCATTTTTGGCACCCAGAGCATCATAAAGTGATGATAAGGCCAACTACTGCCACCACTCCTTCAACTCACTCAACTTTGATTTGTCTTAATGTCACATTTTTCGTTAGGACTAACGAAATTATCTGGTATGACAGTTTTCGAACAGAAATACTTGCAGAATCATCTTAAGTTTTTCGGATTAAAGAATCGCGGTAACTTGGATTTTCGTAAATTCCTTTGTAATCAAACCAAAAGATCAACTTTTATTGAAAATTCCCACAAATTGATGAACAAACTGATGGAAATGTAGGAAGCTGCATGCATGATGAAACCTCTGTATGATCTTCTAGCTGCGCTTTTAACTACGGCAATGAATCTAAGACAATTTGATTGGAATTAGTGAGATCGATCGCATAAATTAATGCACCTTACTCCATCACTACAAGTACACCGACTTTGTTACACAAGTACGTATAGGTATACACATAAGATATCCAATTAGAAATAAAAACTTTCCTTAATGATCGAGATCTGGATCTGGAATGAAATAGAAGCAATTAGTCTCCCCGAGGATCCTTATAAAGGAATCGTAAAATAGATTTAAGAAAAGCAATTTGTACCATTAATTGGAGAATTAACATTTAAATTATTAATACACAGCATTCCAACGTGTTATAAATTACGAGAACGGGAGCTGATCGTGAACGCCTCAAAGGATACTAATTGACTCTATATGGATTATGGATGGGCTGTGGTTATTTATCGTCGTGTGAAATTTCATTCTTATACAGGGTGTTTGCTGTATTTGATTAATTTTAGCCGTAGTTGGAAAATTTTCTACGAACTGGCAGAAGCCGCCAATCGCCAGTGTTCTTACTAATATGTCAACGTCAACTGTCGTGAGTCGATTTACAGAAAAAGGGAATTTTTTAAACAGTAGTTAGATGATATAATTTATCAATAAAACGATATTAGTTCAAATGAGAAACGCTAATCAAAGTAATGTCCGCCGGTGGATCAGAACTGGGAAAGATACTTTGAAAAGTATCTAAGATACAAGATACTAAATACTTTCTAACAAGTACCTTAAGATACATTTAGAAAAAGATACTAAGCATCAAAAGTATCTTTAGATACAAGATGCTTCTAAAACTCTCTATATATAGGGTGTGTTTCTAAATTGGATACTCTCTAAAAAGATACTTTCTAACACTATCTCAGATACTTAAAAGGGCCGGTTGCACGAAAGTAATTAAAAATATTTCAGATAATTACCGATTTTAAATTTCAAATTTTGAAAATATGGTGAATAGTTTCAAGGATATTTTAATTTTTGTTGGTAATTAACTCTTCTACAAGGGAGTAGAGTTTGTTTCCATCACTATCAGACCAATATTTTGATAATACAGAGCGCTTTAAAATTATTTTATTAAAATTCGATTATTATCTCACAGATTTTTAATTACGTTCGTGCAACCGGGTAAAAGTTTTTAAAGGATAATTACTTAAAACAATAACTAGAAATAATACTAATATTTCCTGATACCGAAATCCTTATATTAAAAGTTAATTTATTTGTCTTGTTTTAGGGTTAGGGACAAGAAATCTAAGTTTCTGTAATACAAAAGATTATTCGGTGTTTTTTTTTTGGTACAATATCAAGTTATGAAATCCACTGACTGCAAGCAACATAAATCAACATGTCATTGTAACAGTTCACTGTAATAAAGATTTATTTATTTGTCACCATTTCGATTTTATTTGCATTGTAAAGTTTCATGTTATTATCTTATTATTTCATTTCATTCATCACTATGGGCATCGTCCTTTGACTCCACGTGACTTTGTAGGTATACTCAGTCATACTGATGATGTATGAATCAATGAAAGACCTTCATTGATTGTGCAATGCTTTTATAGCCTTCGCCTGTGTCATTGCTCGCATTCCTTCGGCAGTGTCTCCACCCGTACCTTCGCAGTATTGTTTCCCCAATGACTTCGTCGTATTCCTTCACCGGTATTGACTTCACCTGGTGCCTGATTAAAGTTTTCTGGAGACCAGATTTGTCGTCCTTTATAAGCTGATTCGCTGATACTTGTTCCAGCCGTCTACCAAGGAAATCGCCAACACCAGCAACACATCTCACATTTATATCCTTCAACTACAGCGCGGAAGTCAGAAATTATTTACAATTATTATTCACTACCAGTTTTTCGATTTGCTTAGATCCGTCAGTTTTTTTATGGTTTTATTTGTACATGCAAAGTCACTTTTTTTAAGTCTTGCAATTTTCATAATCTATTAAGCCATATATTTTTTTATGTCATTTGTAATAGCTTTATGTCAATACATATTGTTTGACATTTAGGTGCGGCGTTGACATTTAAAAAAATATTTTCAAAAAAATTCATCGCATGCATGTATTTACTGAAAAGAAGCCTCAGAACTTAGTTTTGGAGTTTTAAGGTTGAAATTTGGTATCCACATGGAGAAAGGCCAGGTCTATCATCGCAATATAATGAGACTGAGATCTGCTATACAGGTGAGTCACAAATAACTGTCAAATTTTGCTTATTTCAGAAGGTCATAACTTCACTTTTTCAAATGGCACACTCGGTATTTTTTTCCACAATTAGATCCACCTCTGATCTGACTACATTTTTTATTTGGTATGTCGTATACCTAAAATGCACAGTTTGAGAGATATTACACATTTTCCGTTGGTCTGACCGCAGAAGATGCAAATGTCATATAAAACAGGGGCTATGAAGAAAAATGTGACATTTCTAGTGACATTTATCATTGCAGCCTAATAGCAACTCAAAGCTCGAGCGAAATTAAATAAAAAATAAAATACAAGATATGACAATAAAATTAAAATAATATCAAATCAAATCAAAAAATTTATTCATTTACCCAAAAGAATAAATCCATTTAGAGGAAAACAACAATAAAGTAGAATACAATATGATTTAAAAAATAAAATGCAACGAAGTTGTCAAATACACAGGTATTTACATTAAAACAGTTCAAGGTTCAAAATATGTATGCATGTGTGTATTACATTCATAGGTCTAGTCAAAATGAAAGAGAGACACAAACAACGATTACTACAACAAATCTCTGGAACAAGTATGTTTACCACATGGTCAGTGGGTACATAATTATACTACTTTTACCAAACCTAACTCGCTTAAATGATTTCCAATCTTTTAACCAACGAACTTTACTCAACATTCGTTGATTTGTTGTAAGAAAAGCATTGCGTATTCGCTCCTTCATATCCTCGATTGTTGTTGGTTTTTTTGTACACTTTCCGTTACGTAGTCCCATAGAAAAAAGTCGAGTTTGCTGAGATCAGGGGATCTTGCCAGCCAATTCACAGGACCTCTCCTTTCTATCCATCTGTCTGGAAATTCGGCATTTAAATATGTCCTGACAATACGCCTGTAGTGGGGTGGAGCTCCATCGTGCTCAAACCACATCCTATGGACAACTGCAATAATTGGCAAGTTCTCTATAAGCTCTTGAAATTCATTTCGCAAAAACTGTAAATATCACTCTGCGTTAACATTCATCAAATAAATATGGTCCAAGAACATAATCTCCGACAATACCACCCCATACATTCTGTTGATTTGATATTATTTTAATTTAAAATTATTGTCATATTATCTTGTATTTTATTTTTTATTTTATTTCGCTCGAGCTTTGAGTTGCTATTAGGCTGCAATGATAAATGTCACTAGAAATGTCACATTTTTCTTCATAGCCCCTGTTTTATATGACATTTGCATCTTCTGCGGTCAGACCAACGAAAAATGTGTAATATCTCTCAAACTGTGCATTTTAGGTATACAACATACCAAATAAAAAATGTAGTCAGATCAGAGGTGGATCTAATTGTGGAAAAAAATACCGAGTGTGCCATTTGAAAAAGTGAAGTTATGACCTTCTGAAATAAGCAAAATTTGACAGTTATTTGTGACTCACCTGTATAGCAGATCTCAGTCTCATTATATTGCGATGATAGACCTGGCCTTTCTCCATGTGGATACCAAATTTCAACCTTAAAACTCCAAAACTAAGTTCTGAGGCTTCTTTTCAGTAAATACATGCATGCGATGATTTTTTTTGAAAAATTTTTTTTAAATGTCAACGCCGCACCTAAATGTCAAACAATATGTATTGACATAAAGCTATTACAAATGACATAAAAAAATATAGCTTGTACACTTCAAAGCGACTAAGCTTCCAAGAGCCCTTTTCGTCGTGCTGGTACTCCTACTCGAAGCTTCCCTACCCTTTAATAAAGGCCAGAAAGTCTTTAGGTACATAAGAGGACTCTAATTTCTTCCTTCTGTAGAGTCTCTGACCAAAAAATTTTGAGCCTGAGGCCACTATATACATATATATACCTCGTATACGCCTATGTAGTGGTAGAAGTCCTCGTCGTCTGTTCCATATTTGATACAGACAGGGTTTCCCCTCATCCCCATAAAATGTAAGTGCCTGCTTAGACTGTTCTGACCGGTGAACACCCCAACTAATAGTCTAAGCAGCTCCGAATCGACTAGAAACAGTCTAGCCTGTTTGCAGCCTATGGTGTTGACCTCTAGACCTTTTGGTTTCCGTTCATTAATGGCCTTTTTTAGAAGACCTCTGGTCAGACCAAGTACATGATCGGATCCACGGAAGTTTTCCCTAGTACGCTGCTTTGCATATGGTGATCTTCCAGCTCCTTACCTGGTATTCCTGAATGTGCGGAAACCCATACCAAAAGCAGAGTCTCGCTCCAGTGTAACGATTCTTATTCCTGTAGTCATCTGTAAAGCAGGCTAGTCCTCCTGGTTTGAAGGTTACCTCTCCCTTTGTCCACTTTTCCTTTTCAGGAAGTAGCAAGGAATATTTCCTCTTTTTTCTATTTTCTCGTGTGACTGGAGGCAACCCTACAAGGTTCGAGATAGGAATCTCTATATCAGTAACCTTGGATATCTCATCAGTATGCCCCTTGTATCCCTTCTAAGCTTTATGATAATCATTGACTGGCTGCTTTTACTTTTAATTTTTGGAATCAATTTGAAGATTATACAGGATGAGTCATAAGGTACTTTACAAACTTCTACTCTCTAAATCATGTTACCCTTAAAAAGTGTCAACTTCCCTTCTCTGTTAATATGCGATTTGTGAATTTGGAAAAATATTCATTTTGGCTATAATATCCACACGGATCATCAGAATTTTTAAATGTTTTGGTGCAACTGTACACTGTTACCTAACATTCGCGCGGCGTTCTCCAAACTTAGAAATTTCAGGACCGGCTTAAGAAAAATTTATTGAGAGCGTTCGTACTAAGAAGTTACCCTTTCAAAGTGCACAAATAGACAATGAAAACTTGTGACAAAGAAGCAAGAAATCCAAAAATCAATAAAATATAATGTAAATCTTATGGTTTTTAAATTTTTCTATAATTTATTAGGTGAAAAAAAGTTTCTTTATTTTCAAAAAAATCAGAGTAAAATTGTGAAAATTTGTTTTTTGCATTTTATTGATTTTGGTTTCATTAATTTTTTTACACCGAAAGACATAAAAAAAAAACTCTATGGCTGTAGCAACCAAAATTATATAAATTATTCAAAAATTTTTGCTCATTTTAGGTAATTATGACCAAGAGAAATAATTAAAGAAAAATATAAAATTAAGTACCTACTTACTCAAAAATTTAACACATTTTGAAAACGCATCCTATAAATTTCAAAAAATTCTAAAAACGCATTTTGAAAAAGCATTCTAAGATATATAAGATATATTGCCGGGGGTTGAAGAAAAAATTCATGTAGGTACTTAGGTAGTATTTTATGCAAATTTGGTCAGTTTTTCTCATCTCAAGGGAGCGAATCTCACAACTCTTTTGTAGGGAAGAAACATGTTCCATTTTAGCTGAAAATAAAATTTCTTCCGGAAAGAGAAAAGGGGAAAAAGTATTTTACTCCAACTAGGTAAAAGCAAATTCATTATTGCAGATAAATGCAGATAAACTGCCTACGTTTGAATGGAATGATGAGAAGAGCTTAAAAACTCATTTAATAAATTTCGCATGTCTTCTGCACATTCGTCCTGGAACAGCAAGCTGAAAATAATTTCAGCAGTAAATTCGAAACCCATTCCATGTAATTGGTAAGAGATCGTACATCCAGTTGTGCATATAGATAATTTAAAGTGTAGTTTATTGCAACAGTTCTAGACTAATTCAGTCCGAACACTAAATAATTTCAAAGCGCGATAAGACTAATTAATTGAATTCTGAGAAAGGTTGCTTTTATTTTTATCCGCTGCAACAACGTTCGATAGTCTGAACAATGGCAGAAGCCGCTGCCGGTCTCTTCGATTCCTGCTCATGAGACTGCAGTGGCGTGGAAATTATCTAATAATTGTTTATATAAATGCCAAGAAATCCAAGAATACACGCAATTCATTTAAAAATATTTCCTTTTACTAGAAATTAATTTTGTGTTGAAAAAAAGTGTTTAATAATTAAGATTTATCAATTTTATTGTAAAAATTACCAAGTTAGTCAAGCTTATGTTACAAAATTGTTTAAAATCAAGATACCTACTGTTGTGATTGAAGTGCTATTGAATGTATTGAATAACTTTGAAAATTAATTATAACACAGAACTCGGAATTACATTAATCTGACTTTTTTAATTACTGAAAAACAACTGACATTTTATAAACAACTTCAAAGGTAACTTAAAATATTAAAAGGTTACTACACCTACTTAAAGTGGGGCTAAAATTTTACTTTTTGCGGGACTTACTCTATAGTGGGACTATTCAAAAGTTCCACTATCTTACATCAATTTTACAGGGTGTTTTCTAAATTAAGTCTTTTTTAACTAATCAAGACACGTTTCATTAATTAAGTCAAAATCAAAAAATACAGCCTTTAATAGTTGAAAAAATGGAAAACCATCAAAGGCAGTACTTATCTCTGTAATTTTAAATTTGTAGAAACTATAACGAACCTGTTCTTACCAGTCTTCCAGTTTTCCTTGCTGCTTTCTTTATAGTCAAATGATTCAGTAGCTTTGATTCTTCACCAAATCTCTATAATAACACCTACTCACACTAAATGGCTGGAAGAATTAGAAAAAGGTAAATCTGATTGTAACCATCCGCTTTATTTATCATCATTTTCATTAAAGGTGTTCAAAAATCTTGCGATAGCAGCTTACTTATCGATAAGTCTTAATATTAACAAGGAATTTGTTTTTGTCAATATTGTTATAATTGTACCTACAAGAATCTGATTTAGTCGGAAAGTCAATTTTATTTTAAATCGTCAAGAAATCACCAGTTAAAGCACTTTGGTTCAATTTTTGGCGAGTGAGGCGGATAGTTCAACAGAACAACCCATATCCTTATGAAATGTTTCATCGAAAAAGTTACATATCTAATGGCCTCTTCGTACAAAAAAATTAAAAATAAAGCAAGAAAATATATTTGAGAATTGAGGCTCGGTTTCATTATTCTTTGAACTCTTCAGCATACTATTTGAAGTGTACGGCTCAAATAAAAACGAAACTGCTTCATCTCCGATGTGTTCAAATCTGACATAACTCATGTAACTGTTAATTTTTTTTAAGCCAAAAATCTTTCTAGCTCAAAATCAAAAATGGAATTACGGAGCAGATGAGCATCGCCTTTTACTAATTACAAAAATCTTGCGTATTGAGATTGGAGTATTCTCGATGATAAAAGAAACCCCTTTAGGATAATACAAATCATTGCTGTTTCCAAAGAATCAAAATAGGCTTGAAGTGTATTTTTTCTAGGTGGCGACGAAAAAGTTATCTTTTACGAAGCAAGAGGAAGATAGCACGGTTTCTTGGAAAAATTTTTTGGACTGCAGTAAAAGAACGGTTGTGTGAGGCCATCGGTTTTCGTACAACGACTCATTAATAAGTTTATTCTTCATTTGAAAAACTGATACGCCACTCCACTGGAAGACAGTATGTCGCTACAACAACGTTCTCCTTCAGGAGTTTATGAGTAGAAAAATTCAGACTTGCATATTTGCATAGCGTGAAAGTGAGCTAGCGGCTATGGTAGAACAATAATAATAATTATTCAATAGGTATAGATATACTCGATATGTGAAAAACTTCAAGCACGAGAGAAAAGGCATAAAATTCACAAACCTGTTATTATCGAAATGAGTGGCACACGCAATATTATGTGCTTACTTAATAATTTCCATTAAATTGTATCAAAGTTCTTGATTGACAGAAATCATAATTATACTAATTCAAAAATGTTTTTGATTTATAGTCCCAGATCAAAATTGTAGTCAGTAAAACTATTTCTACATTATTGTTTCTTATTACTAAGACCGATTGCATTGCATCTTTATGATTTTTTACCGACATTCAAAATATTTCACTACATGTGTAACAGAAACCAACCCGCCATCAAGGTGCCTCTATGGCCTTCTTGATAAACAATGATGTTATCTTCCCGACGTAATAGAAAATGATGAACGGGCGTCCTAAAAATTTTTGCAGAAACATATTGTCAACATCTTAATTTTCAATTAATTTTTCACTAAGGTGTGCAGATGCAATACGTCCCAATTAGAATATCTGTAAGACTGGTCAATTATTCTTACTCATCATTATTGGTCTTTAAGAAGCTGATGTTATCCTAAATGGAGCAGTTTAACTTTAGATCATCTAGGCGTATACAGGGTGAGGCGCGAGAACCTTAGGGCATTTTTATATGGAGAAGTCCTGGGAGTAGAAGTCTAAAAATTTGTACGTGTATAATTTCGGTTTTGACGAGCTGAACTAAAATATTCACAACCCAAACCACTTCCGGTTATACCGGAAGTTGCCATATTTTTCTTTTTTTAAATGGTACACCCTGTATATTATTACATTTTCAGACTGCCTGAAAAACAGCAATAAAAATGATGTTTACAGTTCAAATTTGTAACGACCAATTAATGAGTTATAAACAAATGAAAATTGCAATTTTCCATTTTCAAAGCAGCTTAGCTTGAAAACGGGTCAAGATATCGGAAAACGGCTTACATGTCCCTATCATAACTTTTTGTATACTACACTGGAGTACCTACAAAAAAAATATTTTTTATTAATTTTTTTTTTTGAAAATTGCTGATTTTTCATCACTTTGTATACAAATTTCATCAGCACCATAGGATACTACGTGAATAGTTAAGATAGGGATGTAAGCCGTTTTCATCTATCTTGGCCCGTTTTCGACCTAAGCTGCTTTGAAAATGGAAAATTGCGATTTTCATTTGTTTATAACTCATAAACCACTCGTTCGAATTTTAAACTATAAAGACCATTTTTATCACATTTTTTCAGGAAATCTGAAAATGTAATAATATACAGGCTGTCCCATTTAAAATAAGAAAGTTGATGGCAACTTTCGGTATAACCGAAAATGGTGAGGGGTTGTGAATATTTTAGTTCAGCTCGGCAAAACCGAAATTATACACGTACAAATTTTTAGACTTCTACTCCCAGGACTTCTCCATATAAAAATGCCCTAAGGTTCTCACGCCTCACCCTGTATAAAAAAACTACTTATTTTCGAATTTCCCATCATTTGGTATACTTTTTGGGTAAGAATAATTATGTAAGGGATATTTTTAAACAGAATTTTCAATAAGTTAATTTCGTTCTAATAAATAAGACCATAAATGAACAAGTCTATAACTGAATTAATTTGTTGCATGACCCTGAATGAAACATTTTTTTATCATGAAAAAAATTATCCCAATCTTCCTAACAGACAGTGCGTTCACTGACCATTCGAAAGGAAAGAAAAAGGCTTCGGTATAGAATCCAGTAGCTGGTAATTTGAATTCAATATGCGACACGTCTTTTAATTGGTTGTTATCTCTCGATCGTTTACTTTCTGTCTCTCTCTACTACTGGGTGAGTTTTTGTCACAGTTCCACATCTAAGAGTCAACTGATTAACTAATTATCAAGAATCTTCGTAATTATACTTCGAGTTCAAGCAAATTAATGCCTTCTTCCACAGTGAGAAACTGATCACAGGTCTTTTGTTTTTATATAATAGACTAAATCGACACTATAAGTTCAATGAGCCTTCCAATGGTCGATTTTGGTGGAGAAAAAAGTATATGTAAATGAGTTAAATGACGAACCGTTAAATAGAGAGAGTTGGTGAAACTTAATTACCAAAATTAGCAGTACTCTATTGTAATTAAGAGGAAATTGATGAGTCCTTTATTGCAAAAAAAGTAAACTTATAACGAACTTCTTTGCATGTAGTGATAGTTACCTATAGAAAAATAATTTTAGAGCGGTTTTTAACAAACCAGGTACAATGATCTCCAAGAACGAACATAATAAAACAATAACGGTTCAATAACTTTACATTCTTGATAGTAGGTATAGGTAGATTTAAAGATTTGTTTTTTTTAGTAAATTTTTCTTGGATATAATTAACGCTTTGGTTAGAATTTTGGCTACAGGCTCCAGAAAGTCGCTATAGTAGGTCTTTGTCGGCATTTTTCAGCGTTGACAAATTTGTCAAGCCATTATAGTTCGGTCCATTTGATATTTGATACTTTCGTTCTGAAGTTGACCACTGGCTTGCCTCATTCTTCTTTTATTTGTCGAGGAACTTATAGCTAATAGCGTGTACCACTACAATACTTTATGCACCATTACCTTTTCATACATTTATGGGGTTACTTACATGTAAATATGCATACAGTCATGGTAAAAAGTTTGCAAAGATCAATGAAAATATCAATAAGGAATATGAACCGAAATTACTTTACATTCGACAGGTATAAGATTTAACATTACAACACATTATAATGATTCGTTTCACCTTGGAAATTATTGTTCCTAAAAATAGTTTGTTCAATTTTCAAGTTAATTTGATAAAGTCACTTCAAAATTATATAAAAAACAGTTGATAGTAACCACGGTAAAATTAGAATACACCTCAAGGTTCTTTTTATGTGATTCTTAACGAAAAAATTCTTTCGTTAAAAAAAATATTTGTAAGTTTAAGGTAATCCAAAACTTTGGTAAAAGCTCCCTAAGCAATAATTGTTGATTTGAATGCTTTTTTCAAATTTATATAATGTAAAGTTTTAGGATCTCAACCTGTTTCTAGCTCTAATAAGGCGATCAACAACGGAAACTCGAAAAATTTTATTTTTATAAAGTTGCCAAAAAACTTTAATTTAGGTGTTTCTAATTTTGTTTGATTTTTTTTTAAATGCTCGTGTCCTGTTTCTGTTAGCTTATAATAACATGTTTCTTATTATGACAAATATATAACGCCTTCTCAAGAGAACAAGATGTTATAGCTGCCATTTTTGATATCGAAGGTGCCTTATTGACACTATATGCATTCCGCTGTCATTATTAAAAAAATAACAGATCTCCAGCATGCAGCTGTCTGGCAATATACTGCACTTCATCCGAAGCTTTTCAAGAAACAGGTCCTTCAGAGTAAGAGCCAGCAATAAAATTTCCTCGGTATTTGCTCAGGAGAATGGAGTTCCACAAGGTTCCATTCTAAGCCCTACACTTTTTCTCTTAAAAAAAACAACGAAAACGGCTCAAGATTTCGAAAAACGGCTTGCATTTGTCCCTGTTTTGACTTTTAATGTGGTATCCTATTGAGTAGTTAAAATGTTTATAACGAACTAAGTAAATTTTTAAAAATATTTCTAAACCATAGAACAGTTCATGAAAAATTAGGACAGGGACATGTAAATTGATTTTCGATATCTGGAGCCGTTGTAAATATCATTTTAAATGGCTTTGAATATCGAAAAATATCAATTTTCACTTGTTTTTCAACTCATGAGCTACTCACTTTAAACGCAAACCACCGTCTAGACCATTTTAATTCGATTTTCTCCAGACATGCAATATGAAATTGTAATACTTAATATTTTTCCATTTCCCATTTTTACCCATTATACAGGGTGGTCCAACTTAAAACGTCAGGACTTTACCAAACGATAGATAACGTTAAAATAATGCCAGTTTCTCTAATACACTTATAGCCGGGAAAGCTTCCTTTTCAAGATACAGGGTGTTGAAGTTTTGGGAAAAAAATAATATTTTGCGAATATTTTCAAAACGGCTGCTTTAAAAAAATTGAAATTTGGCACGCAGCATGAGCTAAGTATCTTTCATGATTTACGGCTTATGGTGATAAATTGCGAAAACCAGCGGCGGAGATATGGGTGTGCCATCGCCCCTTTTCAAAAAAAAAAAATTTGACGCCACTGACTCTATGGCAAATTTAATAATACTATTCAATGCCCCATGCTTTTTAGAACAAAAAAGAACTCTTTAATTTTTTTCACAAGGCGCACCGTTTTCGAGATAATTCAGGTTTTCTTAGGTAATATCCGTAGCCATTTTAAGATAATCAGACAAATTCTAATCAAATAACTTTTACTTAAATAATTAAATAACAGAAATAAACAACACCTAACTAATGTAACAATTGTCAGTAACCATAGAGTCAGTGGCGTCAATTTTTTTTTTTTTTAAAGGGGCGATGACACACCCATATCTCCGCCGCTGGTTTTCGCAATTTATCACCATAAGCCGTGAATCATGAAAGATACTTATAGCTCATGCTGCGTGCCAAATTTCAATTTTTTTAAAGCAGTCGTTTTGACAATATTCACAAAACATTATTTTTTTCCCAAAACTTCAACACCCTGTATCTTGAAAAGGAAGCTTTCCCGGCTATAAGTGTATTAGAGAAACTGGCATTATTTTAACGTTATCTATCATTTGGTAAAGTCCTGACGTTTTAAGTTGGACCACCCTGTATAAATAACGTTTTTTTTAATATCTCAAGAAGCAAACTTTCAAAAGTTCTTCTGTTTTCACCACCACTGTAATACGCGGCAAAAATTTTCACTTTTCTAATTCAGGTAACCGACTTCATAGCTCCAATAATAACGAAGTTAGCAATGTAACAGAAAATCTCAGATATTTCATCACCCTGTATGCATAGTAACGTTACGATCATGGAGACTTTTGATCACCACAAATAAATGAATAACATAATTCAATTTCAGCAGTTTTTACTGAGGGCTGATTTTCATCTTATGAAAATTTTCATGTAAAGTTTCATCAGTTATCTCGACCATGTTTCTTTCAACAGCAACCATCATCAGACCTGAAAAGCAAATAAATATAGTTTTGTTCAAAAATTTTACATTATTTTATATCCGATTTTTCAGAAATTCGGTTTCTGGTTGTTTTTTCATTACTCTTTTCAAATCTTTTCAAGGAAAATTCCAGTGACTTCGGCCAACCAGTTTTGACTATTGAAATCGTAATTGATTCCGGGCTGTTATTTGGTCCGTGGACTACGGCACAACAGCCCGGAATCAATTACGATTTTAATAGAATCCGGCCGTGAAAGCTTACACATATCAATCAGTTCTGACTAGACCTGAAAAACAGCATCGTATCTAGAAACTCAAAAAAACTTTAATTTTTGTAAAAGCTGCCCAAAAATTTTATTATAATAGGGTAAGTAGGTACAACTTTTTCGGAATTTGATTTCTGAGGTAAGTTTTATTCTTTTTTCAAATACTCTTGTAAAGTATCAACTCTTTCAACCATGTTTCAGATAATGGCAACCACTATCTCACCTTTCTAGAAAAAGCTTTTCAGAAACCAAACAATCAGAAATTTGGTAGCAGATGTGACTCACTGCTTCTGACAACCAAAATCGGAGCTGGAAATCTAAAAAAAAAACTACAATTTTTATAAAGTTGCCAAAAATTTGTAAGTATGTAGTTCCAAGTTTTCCGAAATTTGACTGCAGAACTAAATTTTTGGCTGTTTCCAAATTTTTATGTAAAGTTATACCTATCAGTTATTTTTTCAACCATGTTTGTTATAATGACAATCATCATCAGACCTGAAAATTGAAAAAAATCAATATTTATAAAGCTGTATAAAATATTTATATTACAGCCAATTGTTATGAATTTTGATTTAATTGAGAGCCGAAAATTCCAAAAAAAAAATAACATTTTATAAAGTTGAGTCAAATTTTTATTTTCTGTATCCGATTTTTGGAAATTTGGTTTTTGATAGTTTAATTTGATGCTATTTTTAAATCTGTAGGTATAGTTTTATAGATCCTCAACCTGTTTCTAAAATCTTACAACGATAATCAGAGAAAAAATTAAAAAATTACAATTTTTATAAAATTGTAAAAAATATACTATTTTTCCAATTGTTTTGAAATTTGGCTTCTAATAAATTTTAAATATTTTCAACAATGTTTTTTTTTTATAATTACAACCATAATGTTTAGAATCGAAAATTAATAAAAATACAATTTTTATAAAACTTGTACAAAATTTATATAGGACCGATTGTTCTGAAATTTGGGTCAAGATTGGTCTTGTGATTGTGACCAAGAAAATGAAAAACACTTTTAGTATAAATTTGTATATGAAGCTTATTATTCCTGCATGGAATAATACTTACTCATCTGAATAACGTTTCTATCGTTCGCATTGCTGGAGAAATTTCATCATATTTAGGAGTGAGATTTCGCCTCACTCATGTGACGAACATGTTAAAGTTCGTCGTTCTCACTCGTACCTACGAGCTCTTACTACTACACAAGATGATATTTCTCCTGCAATGCGAACGAATGCAAACATTTGTTAGATGAGGGGCTTCATATAAGTAAAGATAAGGCTAATATCTATTTGAATCATAATTGTCTTACAAAATTGCCACAAAATTAATTGATGAAAATCAAGAGAATATCTTTTTTTGCGCAAAATGGGTAATTCTATTCCCAAAATATCGATCTTGACTTCTAAATAATTTCTTTCAAAAAACATAATTTCGTTTGGGTATATATTCTCCCGCGAATGTTAACTTTTTAGTAGGCTCCGTGACTTATCGAAGTAGGTAACTTTTCAAATTTATGCAATTTTCTTGCATAAAAGTAAAGATTCAATAACGTTCCAAAAAGTCAATACATTTATCCCAGATTGTACAAGCAGCGTATATATAGTTAAGTTGTAGTTCGAGCATACTAGCCCGTGACATGTTCGCTACAATTAACTTCATGTCCATTAATGAATTGCAACAGCGAGGTGACTGGGTTTGTTGGCTTTTGCAACCACTAATTTGCATACTATACCATAAGCACGTTCTAGAGCCAATAGTCACTCAAGAGCTAACTCACTTCTTCGACTTTTTTATAGCTCAACTGATGTGGCAATTACACGAACTACGTATAGGTACATATAAACAACCTGTCGAATGTGTTATTAAGTTATATACGCAACTCTTTAGCTCAGTGGAAAACGCAAGAACAATGACTTTTTGATACGATTGGTTGCTTTTACTAATAACTTGGGATTCTTTCATGTTCATTAATACACAACATGTGCTTTTTCGGTATTTCTACCACACACAGTTGATTTTATTGCTCTATCAAAGGAACAATAATTTCTCGGGAATCGTATGGCAATAAAGTGTTTCTGTTATTTTGCACCCATTTCTCATAATAGTTCTTAAATCCGTGATCATATAACTTTGAAGCTTAATTTCACGGCTGTTGTTGTGGTTAATTCTTATAAATTTATTTCCTAATATCTTCTGTGTAATGTAGAAGACAGAAGAAATCCTTTGATCATGTGAAAAGCTATTATAGCTATGTTCAATGTTTATTAAAGAAATTATACGTCTATAGGAAATTTAAATTGACAGTGGTTACTTGACGTAAGTATATATAAAAATGACTTGGAGGGTTATTATAAATTGATGACGACGTTTATCGCACCACTTTTTTCCATATGAGTTAGAGGAAAAAGAGAAAATTAAAAGTAAAAAGAAAAAAAGTTAAAAAAAAAGCAAGGCTTCCTAACCAAAATTTCCAATTTACCTCCTGCCCAACCTTCATGGAGGGGGAAGGGGGAGACATTTTCTATCGTATTTTCAGCCATAAAACCCGAATTTGCAATAAAAAAATGGGTTCTCACTTAAGGTTTCATAGTTGCCCCCTCCCACCAATAGGGGGTGGTATCTTTTAATGTCCCCTTTCCAGAAGAACAACTTTCATCGCCAACTTTTTTTTATAGATGTGTGGTCTTATATATTCCTATGTCTTCAGATAAAATGAGCACTCAGTAGGAATATTTTTATAAAAGATTCTTTAAGCTGGAGGGACTTTTGAGAGATGTATTGAAGCGCAAGATATGTTGGGTCTCAATATCACATCAATGCAGAGTTTTTTCTCCGTGGATTGAATGAAATAAGCATGCGTGGCAGTGCATAGGGAGGAACTGCCAATACTCCAGAGACAACTTGTTTGGGTTGTGGGAATTCCAAGGTTCTACCCCCCACCAATAGGGGGCGGGGGTGGGGGTCAAGTTTGGTATCGTTTATTGTCCCCTTTCCAGAAGAACAACTTTTATGGCCAACTTTTTTTTATAGATGTGTGGTTTCTTATATATTTCTATGTCTTCAGATAAAATGAGCGCTCAGTAGGAATATTTTTATAAAAGATTCTTTAAGCTGGAGGGACTTTTGAGAGATGTATTGAAGCGCAAAATATGTTGGGTCTCAAATCACATCAATGCAGAGTTTTTTCTCCGTGGATTGAATGAAATAAGCGTGCATGGCAGTGCATAGGGAGGAACTGCCAATACTCCAGAGTAAACTTGTTTGGGTTGTGGGAATTCCAAGGTTCTACCCCCCACCAATAGGGGGCGGGGGTGGGGGTCAAGTTTGGTATCGTTTATTGTCCCCTTTCCAGAAGAACAACTTTTATGGCCAACTTTTTTTTATAGATGTGTGGTTTCTTATATATTTCTATGTCTTCAGATAAAATGAGCGCTCAGTAGGAATATTTTTATAAAAGATTCTTTAAGCTGGAGGGACTTTTGAGAGATGTATTGAAGCGCAAAATATGTTGGGTCTCAAATCACATCAATGCAGAGTTTTTTCTCCGTGGATTGAATGAAATAAGCGTGCATGGCAGTGCATAGGGAGGAACTGCCAATACTCCAGAGTAAACTTGTTTGGGTTGTGGGAATTCCATGGTTCGGAGAAAAAATGAAACTCCAGAAAAAACTTGTTTGTTTTGGCTGAAGTTTTGGCAACAGCGACTTGTTTCGAAGTACTCGAGAATTGTGACTATACTTTAAGCCAACTTGCCTTTGTCTTCACTACTCTTTTTTAAATTTTTTCCATGCATTGTGCATAAAATGAAAAAGATAATTTAAACGTTCAGTTACTCATACATGAAATCTCTACAAAAGACTTTTCGCTTTGACCTTAACTTAATAAAAGCAAAAACCCAAGTACCCATCCAAGCTTTTATGGAACTGGTTAGGTATACCTACTGCTATTTTGATTAATAAAGGATCGGTCTAGAGAAAATTAATATTCAGTTGAAGTGAAATCGACATCTTCACTTGCTAGAAGTCTACTGAGAAGTGAATCATTAATGTATCATTCGAAAAGAATTTAAGTATACCTATAGGTATAATTTAATCTGTGCATGTTTGTTGAGAATTCTTCAAATTTTATTGCCGCAATCAAAAGCTATCAAGTTCGATAAGTCAATTGGCTACTGTGTGTGAATTTCGGACATTATAACATCTCAATATGAGATAAAAAAAACCTTCAACTCTGATGAAATATCCGAAAAGCAACTATTCTCACGCGATGGGTAAAAAAACATATTTAAATTTGATGTGAAGTCTCTTTATATCCGAAAAGTTGTCAACATAATCACATTCATTAATTAGAACCTACTATAATTAAATATCTATTGAATGCTTATTTATTCTCGCATTTACCTTTTTAGGTAGGACGATTAATTTTTTTCACCACCCGTTTTGTAACGTATAGAGAAAATTATTGTGAGTAATAGAGGTTACAATTAATTTCAAAGTACGTTACCCTCTGTGATGATTTCTGTGTTTTTCAGAATTTCTTTAACTTCCTTTTCTCAAATAATTGCGCATTTACTTTATCATACTACTCACATTCTATCTCTCATCATATACCTACCTATATTACAAATGGTAAAAAATAAAATAATTATAATAAAATAATCAGACACCTTTATTAGCGTTAATGACACATACAAAACGTTACAAAAAAAAAGCATACTAAAAAAAAAATAAAAGGAAAAATAAATGACACTAAAAGAAAACAAACCAGGCTCTGATGAAGACTGAACATTGAATAATAGTTATTTATCTACGAGTGATTCATAAAATGCACTTTTTTAGACGTTTCTTAGTTCATAAAATGTATGATTATCTTGAAGAGTGAAATAAAGTATTTCGGGTGAAATAAAGTGCCGTAGCGGTTCATTATTTAACGCTAAATCTGACAAGTTACTGCACGACGAACCAAGTACAGTACAAGTTCTAGTCAGCGGAGCGGCTCGATTCGGCGATCGCTGATACACGAGACGCTGATCGCTGGATTACATTATTGCATCCAGACGCCAACCGCTCCTAATGCTTGGTGCTCCGTGCTCGGCTTGTTGACACCATGCACCTATACTAGAGAAACGTAGTTTATTAGCGCCAGATCTATGTACAATTAATATTTTGTGTTTTGTGTCGTTTAATTATACCTAAAATGGATACCACTGTAAATGATTCAATGAATGAAATATCTTCTACCCCAGAAGAAATTATTTTTCAATCAAATATGGCTGCACAAAATCTGTTAGGTACCTACCTCAAAAATCTAAAGAAGTGTATATTAAGCAATATGTCACCTTTATGAACTGACGTGATGAAAAAAGTGTTAATCGCTTCAAAGAAACACTTACATAAGATATGAATGCATTGGAAAGTTTTTTTTTTATAATAATAACTTTTCGTTCTAATTTAAGTCACTCGTAGATAAAATTTTGTATGCAACATATGCATAAAGTGCCTTTTTATGCATATGAAAAAAAGTACCACTTTATGCACTTGTTGCATAAATAACTATTTATTATACAAGAGAAAAAAGTGATAGATTTTAGCTCGAGATGTGATTTCGTCCCCGACGCGTTTAGCGGAGGGGACAAACACATCGAGAGCTAAAATCGCACTTTTTCTCGTGTGTAATATACAATTTTTTTCTGCGAGAAGAAATATCAGTGTTAGAATGTCGAAAAACGTAGTTAGATAACTGAAAATTATGTCGGAAAAATGATTTATGTTAAACTTGGATTTTCAAACTGCCTTTTATCGTAATTGACGTTGCCTGGGTAACGAAACGATTCAATTAACGTTCAATAAACGTCATATTATTGTAATTAAAATTGAAGACAGTTTTGCAAAGATTCTTGTTAGTTTTCGATGAGTGAATTTAATAATATGGATAGTGATTATTATGAAAATTCCCTTAACAATTGCCATTTGGATAATAAGGTAACTTTTCTTTACGTATATTTGATATAAATTTAATGATATCTGAGTGTTAATAGTAGCTATACCTAAGCCGCCATTTCGGGGAAATAAGTACTCATTTATTTCCCTGCTAATTCATTTATTTCCCCGATAAGATGCAGCTCATATAATGAGGCATTTTTCTACCTGTCAACGGGGAAAAAAGGTCAAACTTATAGCCCGTCGCAGAAAAAAATATATTTTTTTTAATATTATTTTTCCTGCATTTTTTTCGACATATTATGTCGAAAAAATGCAGGACTAAATCCTAATACAACGTTGAGAAAGGCAACGGGATACCACCTTCACTATTTCATTATGTCCCAAGAAAAGCACACGAATTAAATGAAAGTGTTCCGGAGGCTTAAATCGTTCCCCGATCGGATCTTCGGGGGAACTGCGTTAAATGAGCATAGAAGTTTGAGAAGAGAAGTCAAGATAGGCAACTAATAGAATATGAGGAGCTTATACAAAGCTGGGAAACTAACCAACCTAATGAAGGAGATGAAAAGACTGAAGGTCGACGTACTGGACGTCTCCGGTACATGGTGGCCTGATGCTGGGATATGCCGTGTCTCGGGAGGAGTCATCTAACTACTCAGGAAACAATGAACAAAATCACAGAAAATGAGTAGGAATAATAATAGTGACTGAATAAATGTTCAGATCTGCTGTACCTAATAAACTTTCACCCCACTGAGACAAGATCGCACTTCTTAAAATGCATGCCAAGCCAGTCAACATCAATCTTACTCAGGTGTATGGAACCAAAACAGATTCGACCGCGGAAGAGTCATGAGGTAATGGGAAACCTTATAATGGGAAACTTCAACACTAAAATTGGAAGCGGTAGGAGTCGAAGACATAGTGGGCCCTCATTGATTAGGAACCCGAAACGATCGGAGAGAACCCCCATGCCCATTTTGTCACGCTGCAACCAACGGTCCAGACATCATCATACGTGACCAAATAAATCACATACTAATAAATAAGCGTTTTGGATCATCGGTAAAGAGAGAGTGTACGTTCCCTGATGCAGACGTTCCCCCGGATCCTGTTCTCCTTGTAGCAGTAACCAAAGCCAAGATCATGAATAACAAAACCCATAAAGATCAGAAGAAGATAGAGTACGATAGACTTAAAACGGACATATCAAAAAAAAACCTTCTTGCGCATCAATCGCAGAAATAGTGTATTTTTATGCGATTCAATTCTGAATATTTTCACCGCTTTTTAAATTGGCTTTCTGAAATTTTACATAGTCAGGTGATATTCGCGTAGTGGCTTACTGACAATTGCATTTCATTTCGTTTTAAACCGTGCATGCCTTAAAATGATTTTTTTAATTTAACAAAACAAAACAAACATTGGCAAAATTTAACAATTTTGGCCCATTTTCTATGCCCGCCACTGGCTAACTTTACTTAAAAAACACTATTTTTTAGACTACCTTTTATAGAACGGAAAAAGTGAAAGGGGAGCTTTGAAAACCTAAAATTTTAAATTTTAGAGGAATAAACATAATATGTAAAAATATTCTAATATCTCCGCCATTTTTATTATTTCTTTCTTGAAATCTTTGAATTTTAAAGTTTATTAGTATAGCTGTCTACTGGAAAAATTTTCGTTCAATTCCTTCAAAAATATGTTCATAAACAGTTATAGAAATTCAGCCCTTTTTCCCTTCTCCTACCCACGCCACTGGCTTAATAATAAAAATATTGCAAATTTTATTGCAATATTTTAACTCAATATTTTATAACTCAAATTTCAAATAATTTTCTTCCAGTAATGTTAATTTCGTTTAAACGTTTTTGTTTCTAACTGGCTTATTTAGGGATTCATAATCTATCAATTTTTCCTAAAATTGAAAAGGCCGCCATTTTGGAACGGCTCTTCTGATTTAACTCAAATGCAGTACCATACGACTACTTGCAGTTATCTTACTATCAAAAAAATTTCAGCCCCCTAGATTGAAAACAGCGACCAGAAACCGTGCCTCGATACCCGTTTTTTTTTGAAATTTGGAGAGACACGTTGTAAAAGTAGCGCAATTTTAGGTAAATGTTTTTTGTGAAAATCAAACGTCATTCCTAAGTTTCACAAAAGTAAAAAATTACGTTCATTAATCTTGAAAAATGAAGCTACTGGAACGTTCTTAAAATTTTAGAGAAATAAACATCATGTAAAAAAAAATCGAATATCTCGGCCATTTTTCTTACTCACTTCTTGAAATTTTTAAGTGTTAAAGGCTATTAGTATAATTATCTACTGTAAAAATTTCAGTTCAATTGCTTCAAAAATGTGCTCATAAATTGTTAGGGAAATTTAGCCATTTTTACCACTTTCCTATCCACGCCACTGGCTTATTAATAAAAGTAATGTAAATTTTTTTACATTAAATTAAATTTGAAATAATTTTCTTCAAACCCTGTTGATTTGGTTTCAAAGTTTTTTTCCATCTTGCTCATACAGGGGTTCAAATATTAGCAAATTTTTCAAAAATTAAAATGACCGCCATTTTGAAACCGCTCGACCGATTTTGCTCAAGTACAATACCAGACCAGTTTTTATAGATATCTTACTCCCACAAAAATTTCAGCCCCCTAGATTCAAAACTGCGACCTGAAATGAGATGACAAAAACCGGGTTCATGGAATTTTGAAGGGACACCCTGTAGAAGTGATGGGACTTTTGGAAAGTTTTTCAACAAAAATCCAACGTCATTCCAAAGTGTTACAAGGACCCAAAATTTCGTTCACTAATCTTGAAAGATAAAGCCACAGGAGCGTTTTTAAAATCGAAATTTCGCGATTTTGGAGAAATATATATATAAATATATATATAAATATATATATAAATATATATAAAATAAAATTTAACGGGCATATCGCTCTAACCTAGGGCTTCCTGAGGCAGACCTGACACACAGAGCCATCCAGTCATCTCGAAGCTGCAGACAACGTTGTTTCGGTCTCTTAGACCTCATCAGTACAGCACATCGAGAAATAACTAGAGGATGCATGCCAGGCCAGCACAGGAAGCCAACTATATGAATAAAGAGGTGACACGGAACTCCGTGACCTCAATAGTTGGTTGCCATCTACCGACGGAGACAAGAACTAAACGGCAGCACGCTACCAGCTTTGTGTCCATCAGGAATAGGCAGCCCACAATTCGGGGCATTACCATCCGTCGGGCGGTGCTGGTTAGCTACCGATAGATGTCTCTCGCCAAAGCCCATGGTTATTACAATAATAATGATGATGTTAATGAGCGCAAAGAATTAAAAATTCAAAATAAAATTTAACGGGCATATCGCTCTAACCTAGGGCTTCCTGAGGCAGACCTGACACACAGAGCCATCCAGTCATCTCGAAGCTGCAGACAACGTTGTTTCGGTCTCTTAGACCTCATCAGTACAGCACATCGAGAAATAACTAGAGGATGCATGCCAGGCCAGCACAGGAAGCCAACTATATGAATAAAGAGGTGACACGGAACTCCGTGACCTCAATAGTTGGTTGCCATCTACCGACGGAGACAAGAACTAAACGGCAGCACGCTACCAGCTTTGTGTCCATCAGGAATAGGCAGCCCACAATTCGGGGCATTACCATCCGTCGGGCGGTGCTGGTTAGCTACCGATAGATGTCTCTCGCCAAAGCCCATGGTTATTACAATAATAATGATGATGTTAATGAGCGCAAAGAATTAAAAATTCAAAATAAAATTTAACGGGCATATCGCTCTAACCTAGGGCTTCCTGAGGCAGACCTGACACACAGAGCCATCCAGTCATCTCGAAGCTGCAGACAACGTTGTTTCGGTCTCTTAGACCTCATCAGTACAGCACATCGAGAAATAACTAGAGGATGCATGCCAGGCCAGCACAGGAAGCCAACTATATGAATAAAGAGGTGACACGGAACTCCGTGACCTCAATAGTTGGTTGCCATCTACCGACGGAGACAAGAACTAAACGGCAGCACGCTACCAGCTTTGTGTCCATCAGGAATAGGCAGCCCACAATTCGGGGCATTACCATCCGTCGGGCGGTGCTGGTTAGCTACCGATAGATGTCTCTCGCCAAAGCCCATGGTTATTACAATAATAATGATGATGTTAATGAGCGCAAAGAATTAAAAATTCAAAATAAAATTTAACGGGCATATCGCTCTAACCTAGGGCTTCCTGAGGTAGAGCGATATGCCCGTTAAATTTTATTTTGAATTTTTAATTCTTTGCGCTCATTAACATCATCATTATTATTGTAATAACCATGGGCTTTGGCGAGAGACATCTATCGGTAGCTAACCAGCACCGCCCGACGGATGGTAATGCCCCGAATTGTGGGCTGCCTATTCCTGATGGACACAAAGCTGGTAGCGTGCTGCCGTTTAGTTCTTGTCTCCGTCGGTAGATGGCAACCAACTATTGAGGTCACGGAGTTCCGTGTCACCTCTTTATTCATATAGTTGGCTTCCTGTGCTGGCCTGGCATGCATCCTCTAGTTATTTCTCGATGTGCTGTACTGATGAGGTCTAAGAGACCGAAACAACGTTGTCTGCAGCTTCGAGATGACTGGATGGCTCTGTGTGTCAGGTCTGCCTCAGGAAGCCCTAGGTTAGAGCGATATGCCCGTTAAATTTTATTTTGAATTTTTAATTCTTTGCGCTCATTAACATCATCATTATTATTGTAATAACCATGGGCTTTGGCGAGAGACATCTATCGGTAGCTAACCAGCACCGCCCGACGGATGGTAATGCCCCGAATTGTGGGCTGCCTATTCCTGATGGACACAAAGCTGGTAGCGTGCTGCCGTTTAGTTCTTGTCTCCGTCGGTAGATGGCAACCAACTATTGAGGTCACGGAGTTCCGTGTCACCTCTTTATTCATATAGTTGGCTTCCTGTGCTGGCCTGGCATGCATCCTCTAGTTATTTCTCGATGTGCTGTACTGATGAGGTCTAAGAGACCGAAACAACGTTGTCTGCAGCTTCGAGATGACTGGATGGCTCTGTGTGTCAGGTCTGCCTCAGGAAGCCCTAGGTTAGAGCGATATGCCCGTTAAATTTTATTTTGAATTTTTAATTCTTTGCGCTCATTAACATCATCATTATTATTGTAATAACCATGGGCTTTGGCGAGAGACATCTATCGGTAGCTAACCAGCACCGCCCGACGGATGGTAATGCCCCGAATTGTGGGCTGCCTATTCCTGATGGACACAAAGCTGGTAGCGTGCTGCCGTTTAGTTCTTGTCTCCGTCGGTAGATGGCAACCAACTATTGAGGTCACGGAGTTCCGTGTCACCTCTTTATTCATATAGTTGGCTTCCTGTGCTGGCCTGGCATGCATCCTCTAGTTATTTCTCGATGTGCTGTACTGATGAGGTCTAAGAGACCGAAACAACGTTGTCTGCAGCTTCGAGATGACTGGATGGCTCTGTGTGTCAGGTCTGCCTCAGGAAGCCCTAGGTTAGAGCGATATGCCCGTTAAATTTTATTTTGAATTTTTAATTCTTTGCGCTCATTAACATCATCATTATAAATATATATATATATATATATCGTGGGCAGGTGAATTTTGGAAAACCACTTTTTCGTAATCTGGGGGTCATGATCGGTGGACATTTGATGAGTTTGGGTGATTTTTGGAAAGTGATGTCGTCCTCAATAGTGTATTTTTTTGTTAAAAAATACACTAATAGTAGTTGCAGAAATTAACGAAATGACGGTAATATCCGTGGAACCAAAGTTGCAAAGAGGAAGCCAGCATAGAAATCATATGGGAGAAATGAAGCTAGCCATGACAAAGGTCGCGGAAACTGAGCTAGGTTATTATCAGAGAACGCAAAAACGCAAATGTACAACAGAGGAAACCTTTTTGAGGAAAGGAGGAAATGTCTAAACCAGGGAAACCAAGAGGACTACAAACATATCCAAAAGGTCATCAGTGCAAAGATAAGAGCGGCAATGCGTGCATGACTGACTGAAAGCTATTAACCAACATCTTTTAAAATACTTGGAAGGAGCTAACATAATCAGCGACCGCCAATACTATTTCCGTAAACAGAGGTCAACTGATGACCTCCTCACTTACGTCACCGAGCTGTGGAACGGCGCAATCGAGCACCATGGGGAGTCTCGAGGGGTTGCGCTTGATATTTCTAGAGCTTTCGACCGTGTTTGGCATGATGGACTGTTGGCAAAACTGCAGGCCTATGGCATGCCCGAGAAAATCTGCTTGTGGCTTGCGAGTTATCTCGGAGATCGTTCATTGGAGGTGGCAGTCGATGGAGTTCTTTCTGAGACCATTTCCATCAATGCCGGTGTGCCTCAGGGATCCATTTTATCTCCGACTCTCTTTCTAATATTTATAAACGACTTGCTTGAAACAACAAAAAATCCGACCATCCTTGGAGTACTGCTCACATATTTGGAGCTCAGCTCCTAAACATACGCTGAGACCACTCCGCTTTTCAGAAAAGAGCCATCCGCTTGATTGGGGACCCAGATTTGACAAAAAATTTAGACACTCTCGAACATCGAAGAAGAGTAGCTGACCTGAGTCTGTTTTACAGATATTTTAATGAAAAGTGTTCAAAAGACGTGGCCCGCTTGATCCCACCAAGATCAAGACCGGGCAGAAATACACGCCGAGCCGCAGACACTCATCCGTATCAGGTTCAGCTCGTTACACCTCGTACCACCCTATTTCAGACTTCTTTTATGTATAGAACCGCATCACTTTGGAATAGCATTCCAAAGGGCGTGTTTCCCGAAGTATATAACCTACAGAGATTCAAGGCCAACGTGAATCGATATCTCCGCTCATGCACCGCTCCCAGAGCGTCATAGGGATTTCCCTGCAGTGCATGTGCATTTTCAATAAAAAAAAAAAAAAACTAATAGAATATGAGGAGCTTATACAAAGCTGGGAAACTAGCCAACCTAATGAAGGAAATGAAAAGACTGAAGGTCGACGTACTGGACGTCTCCGGTACATGGTGGCCTGATGCTGGGATATGCCGTGTCTCGGGAGGAGTCATCTAACTACTCAGGAAACAATGAACAAAATCACAGAAAATAGGTAGGAATAATAATAGTGACTGAATAAATGTTCAGATCTGTACCTACCTAATAAACTTCCTCCCCACTGAGACAAGATCGCACTGCTTGAAATCCATGCTAAGCCAGTCAACAACAACCTTACTCAGGTTTATGGAACCAAAAAGGATTCAACAGCGGAAGAGATCGAGACGTTCTCCAGGGAGCTGAAACAGGTAATCAAAAATGCTAAAGATCATGAGATAAACTTTATAATGGGAGACTTCAACTCTAAAATTGGAAGCGGTAGGAGTCGAAGACATTGTGGGCCCTCATTGTTTAGGAACCCGAAACGATTGGAGAGAGCGCCCATGACCATTTTGCCAAGGCTCCCACCAATGGTCCAGACAATATCATACGTAACCAAATAGATCACATAGGTAAATAAGCGTTTTGGATCATCGGTAAAGAGAGTGTCCAAGTTCCCGGGATCCTGCTCTCCTTGTAGCAGTAACCAAAGCTAAGATCATGAATAACAAAACCCATAAAGATCAGAAGAAGCTAGAGTACGATAGACTTAAAGCGGACATATCAAAAAAAGAGTCGTTGCAGAAATTAACGAAATGATGGTAATATCCGTGGAACCAAAGTTGCAAAGAGGAAGCCAGCATAGAAATCATATGGGAGAATGAAGCTAGCCATGACAAAGGTCGCGGAAACTGAGCTAGGTTATTATCAGAGAACGCAAAAACGCAAATGTACAACAGAGAAAACCTTTTTGAGGAAAGGAGGAAATGTCTAAACCAGGGAAACCAAGAGAACTACAAACAGATCCAAAAGGTCATCAGTGCAAAGATAAGAGCGGCAATGCGTGCATGACTGACTGAAAGGACAGAGCGACTATAGGAACTACACGACGGAGGAGACACTTCTCACGTATAGAAAACTAACGAGGTAAAATGGCGCAGAATGAGCAACAGAGAATAGCTATTTGGGAGAAGTATATTAAAAGCGTTTTCGACGACAATAGACCTGATATACTATAGGAGCCGCAGGGGACACGAAACTGTCTGGACCCCCCCTCCCTATCACTAAGGAATTAAATTATATGAGAACAATAAATACGTTAAATTACAGGAAGGCAGTTGATCCAGACCGAGTACCTGGTCGAACTACTACAACTACTAGCTGACAAGGGCGTTGCCGTTCTGCAGAAAATATTTAACACGGGAGAGTTCCCCACCAAATGGGTTAGATACATCAAGTTTTATCCCCTTGCCAAAAAGAAAAAGAACAATGAAACGAAATGCGAGGACCACAAGCTTTGTCGGAGATGTCAGGATCACCCAATTTGAATTTAGAAGAGGACTAGGCACGAGAGAGGTTATAGTTGCAACTCAAGTATATGTCCAAAACTGCTACGATTACGACCAGAGGAAAGATGTGATGCTTCATCGACTACGAGAAAGCGTTTGACAGTGTCCAACACCACAAACTCATTCATATTCTAAAGAGGATGGATATACAGCAAAAGGACATCCGTTGCATCATAAAAAAACCTTTATTGGAACCAAACAGCTGAAGTCAAGGTTGGCAATGGACACACAGAAACAACAGATCCTCAGAGGGGTCAGAGATGGATGCGTTCTCTCCACTGCTCTTCAATCTGTATTCCGAGAGCTAGCAAATATCTAGGCATGTCGCTGTGTGAAAAATTGATGTCCGAAACAGAAACCAAACGCCGAATTGACACTGCTCGTAGCGCATTTATGAGAATTAGGAAAGTTCTTACCAACACCGATTTTGATCTCAGTCTAAGAATTAGATTCGTGAGATTCGTATGTCGATGTTGCTTAATTACAGGCGAATACTAAAAATCCCATGGACGGTCAGGAAAACAAATGAAGGGATTAAAAGTATGATCTGATAAGTAGGCACAATTATTATTACTCCAAAATTTTAATCCAGTTAACTCAGCTGAGCGTTAATTGAAGTATTTTGGAACCAATTTAAGTAAGTATGCTCAGATATGGCAGTAAATTTACCTCCATTTAGGCAGAATGACTTCAGGATGGTGACTTACCTACTTAAACGTAGTAATCTGAAATACAGGAAATACAGCCAAAATTTCGCCACGAAACATATCTCTTACGAATAACAGCGTGACGCTGAACTAAAATCAAGACACCCTATATACGAGAAGCAGGATGGCTAGTAATAATAAGGGTGGAATCTGGCGTGAGGAAGCTGGAATATTTCCCCTCCAGAGCTGATGTAGAGCGTCCCAGTTTGTAATAAGCGAGGAGGCGTTTTGGGGGATCGGGGTTTGACTCCGGTCCCTCCACTTCAAACTCCACATTATCCCCTGGATGGGAGGAAATTACGGGACTACTATCTTTCATTTTACGGCCCAGAATTTCTTATTCCAATTTCCTGTTCGCGTCTGTCAGTTGTTATGAGTCATTTTCTGATAACAGCTCGTAGGAGGACTATTATGCAATAGAACTATTACACAAAGAGCTTATCTCGCATTATATGTCACGCGGTGGAGAATTGGCGTTCCAATAAACAGCGTTGCCACGGTTATTCGCCATTTATATACGCTTCGTGTACAGGGTGGGATAATTAAATCGATTAACATAATAATTGCTCTCGTTAAATTTGCTTCTAAAGTTTTGTTGTCATGATTGAATCAATACAAAATGAGATGATCTTTAACATCAAATCCAAATCGATCCTACAATTTTGAACCCTACACTACATCGGAGAAGTTCATCTAAGAACATTATGAAATAGAAATTTGTTACTAGCTGAGTTTATTTATTAACCCTTTGAAAAAATTTTCTGGGGATTGCTTTTTCTATCAAAATTTTATCATAATTTGAGCGTCGAAAAGATGAAAGTCAAAATTTTTTAATTGATATTTCCTTCACGATTACTTACAGCAGGAAGCACTGAAAAAATCAAACTATGTAATGATATAATAATGGTTGGCAGAAAAGTTGAAGTATCTCCCACTGAAAATACAATCTGTAGTTTAATGTTTTGAAAAATAATATTGTCAGTCTTTGGAACAATCATTTCAATCTTCGGGAAGACTTCCACTGATAGAGAGTTCCAAGTTACCCATAGTCCCATAACCTAATATAAAAGAGATCTAGGAGCAACCCTAAGGCCTAAACCTAAGCCTAAGGAATAATCGTCAAAATCATGAAAACAGATGCATCTTTGAACACCAAAAATGTGAGTGAAATTTGAACTTTTTTTGCCGTGTGATAAAACTTAGTATAGTATTGGAATTTTGAATCGGAATTAACGGCCTATTTTTCCAGACGTCTGGATGCCAGAAATCTAGAAGAGTTTCCTTACCCTTGTTTGTGCGAAAGTTCAGTTCGAGTAGCCACATGGTTGGGAGTAAATATTTCAGTATAATATAAACTTTTACGTTTATACTCCAGCGTAATAAAAATATGAACGAGTTTAACACTCAGTTCGAACAATGCAGTCAGATTGTTTTACATAATGAAACTAATCGTTTGAACTAATTGTTTCTCTGATATTTGATACTTCTGTGGTATTATAATAATAAGAATACATACGGGGTCCAATCGGTTAGAATTCTTGCCCTTTTAGTGTGAAATTTTTATATTTTTAAAAACAAAATTAGCTGCGACATGGGGCAGTTAATTTCGATATACAATTTTGATACACATGCATATAAGTAAGAAAGGAATAAACCCAATCTGTTAAAAGTCGAGCATAAATATAAGAACGATAAACAGTACCAACACACCCTGTATATAATGTTGAACGCGTTGGTGTTTATTCTCAGGTGTTTGTATTGTTTCAACCTGGGTCATTGTTTGGAGGAATGTTTTGTAACCTGTAAACGATGAGGTTGTTCGGTTCCGGTGAAAAGTTCGCATTGATTTTGTTCATTGGTGATCCAAATAATAGAGTTCAAAGGGCTTTAATACTTTGTTGATCGGCTATAAATGGAGTTTAGATCTATCATATCTGCTAATAACCAAATAAAAATAATAAAAATAGTAAAATTTTACATTGTCTACTTGGTTATAATTTTTTCAGAATAAACACGGCACCTCCTCAAGAGTTTTAACAAAAAAATTACAGATTAAATCTGAATTAGAAAAACCACAAAAGCCCTCTTCGTGCTCACTTTCATTATTTGTCCAGAAAACATATTATACAGGTGCCCACACATGCGAGTCTGTCTCTGTTGGTCAAACGATTAATTTTTTTGTTTTTTTTTTTGCAAATTCAAGTAAAGGATCACCATTTTCACGAATTTACTTATTTTATTGCATTTTTAGATAGTCTGAGAAGAAAAAAAAAAGATTATTTTTTACAGTTGGTGCTTAAATTGAGAAGTTTGTGAATTATAAACGAGTGAAAAGCGCAATTTTAGAAGTTCAAGGCCCTATGCAACGAAAACGTCTCAAGATAAAGAAAAAACGGTCTATGTGTACCCAGAGACCGACTCTAATATAATATACGTAAACTCATACAAATGCTATGTGTGAACTGTCTTAGACATAAAGTTTATTTTGTTGAAAGTTGAATTCTTATTTTTCTTATTACAGTTTATAGAAATTTTCACGAGAAAATCCATACGATAAAACAGCCATATATTGATATTTAACTTTTATCCGAAGAATAGATGGAAATAAATTTTTTGATGTATGAAGTGACGCTTCCTGAATAGACACCAACTTCGCAACCCTTTCAATTCCAACACAAAACTGAAGCACGACACTGCTGAATGCAGTTTGATGTAGAATAGCGACGAAATAGACACTTATCAGCCGTTTTGCGTTATTATATTATAACAAGCAGCTGAGAAGCGGAAATTAATGCAAACTATTTTCAAATAGGGCCTGAGCCAGTGTGTTATAGATAGGCAGAACCATTTCCTTTGCCTCGCTCGTACGCCCCCCCTCAAGGGGACGACAACCCCCGTCTCCTTTATGTTGCTATTTAGTGTTCCTGGAGAGCATATTCTAGGGGTGGAAACAGCCAACTTTGCAACTCCTTCCCCACTATTTTCAGTGTAATTGTGTTTAGTAATATCAAGTTGATATGAGAGCGGCTTTACCATACTTTTAACATCTAGGTTTGGGTTTATTTTTATCACAACAAGCTATGTGTCGAATACCAGTGTGGCTTTTTGGGACAGTATACCTAAGTACCTACAAGATCCTTAATTGAAAATTAAATTACTTCTATTATAATAATTCTTATAAGGTAAGTGTGTAGCAATATTTTAAAAGTTCAGATTTAAACCATTTTTTTAAACAAATTACCAAAGTTGAAGATTTCAAACTTTAGCATAATATACTTACGGGTATTGTGTATAAATATTCACAACTAAGTTTTATTATGAACAATTTTTCGGATTTATTCATATTATTTTTTTTTCGCCCATGGTACACACTTCCCTCGTGTAACGGGGAAAGTGTGTATGCGAGCCAAATTTAATACACATATCAATAAGCGACAAAGTCTGGGGCAAATGTGTAAAACTGTGATATTATATTTTTCGAATGCTGCAAGGATTTTTTTATTCACTCAGTAACTTTTCAAGTTACAAACTTTTTAACAAAAAATAAAATTCTTTTAAAAACTAAAAGTAACAAAAAATATGTTTCATACCACAGCTTAAAGGCTATTAACTTAAAAAACAATTATGGTTATTCTTATATTATTACTGAACATTATAATTTATGAAAGAAAGTCCAAATCGATGCAAACCCCTTTTACTAACAACTGGCTTTGGAAGAACCATAATAATTTCTTGAGTTCCAATGAAAGAACATTCCTCAGGATCAGCCCAGATGAACGAATTTGTAGTAGTTGGGTCTAGCGAATGGACTTTTCGTAAAAATTTTACTTCCACTTCTTCATCTTCTTTTTTTATCGATAAAACTTGACCGATATAATGTTTTCTTGATTTTTTACCCATGAATACCACCAATACCCAATCATCAACATCTACATCTGAATGTTCTTTGTTTAGTTCATCCATAAATGTATCTAATTCTTCCTGATCTCTAAATTCTTCTTCAATATCATCATCACTCTTATATCTGTACAAATTACTTCTTCATCTGATGATGTTTCTGTTTCGATTACTATCTTAGAGACTTTACTTTTTTTCAATGGCTTCTTAATCTCCTTTTCTTGTAAGCGTTTCAGTACCTCTGGAGTTGTTATAATTTCGGCTCCCCCCGCAATCTTTCTTCTGAGTTTTTTCTCTTCCATCCCTTTGTGTTGTTTCACCATTTCTAAAAGCAGCTCTTCAAATGAAGTCCCGTTTTCTGGCTTCAAATTGTCAGAATCGGCATCACGTTCTATGTGGTTGGAAAGGCTGGCAGTTCCAGGTTCATCCAGATCATTTTGTTGTTTTGTTTTTTCATGTTGATTATTAGGATTCTGCAAATTGATATTTTTCTGATGAGTTTCCCATCGTTTTAAGGCAAGAGGGTCGTAGTTATCTGAGGAAATAACTTTGGAATCGAAGGGATATATCCCCCCTTTTCTAAAACCGCTGCTTATTATTTCAGATTGTGTTTCTCTCCATATTTTTCCTATTAGCCTACTAAAGTGTTTTTTTGGAATCCTGTAACCCTGGTTATGCCTTTGCCACTGTATGACTTCCATATCCCATCTTGTCTTCAGTGAACGAAAGACACTTAAATCAAGCGGCTGTAGCAGGTGACTAGAGTGAGGGGGCAGTTTTAATATGGTAACATTATTTCGCAATGCACTTAATATAAGACGCTCATCAACGTGAGAGACATGGCCATCATATATTGATAAAACTGGCCTAGTTTCCCCAATTTGTTTTATAAAACTCTTCTCAAAGTAGTTTAAAAAATTTTCGTGGTTCCTGGAAAACCTTGGCCTTCCGGAGCAATCCATTCATCCCAGATATTCTTGCCTTTAAATATAATAAAAGGGGGTGCTTTATGTCCTGCAGCATTTACTGCCATAAGAACTGTTACGTTTTCTCGTCCTGCGCCAGCTGTGGTTCGTGAAGCTGCAGTCCCTTTATTTCCCACAACTTTAGTTTTAGAGGGATCTAAGCAGAAGCCTGATTCATCGAGGTTCCAGATGAGATGTGGTTTATTACGCAAATCAAAGTCATCTAATGTTTTTTCTAGTAGTTGGAAATACTCGTTTATTATAAATGGGTCCATACTTTTCTTGCGGACATACTCTACAGACTGTGGCTTCTTGATAGACAAATGATGTCTTTTCGAAAACCCCAGGAACCAATCTTCCCCAGGAACACCGTTTTTGAAAGGAGTTTTAAGACGATTACGGTTAACGTATCCTCAATATTTCCACCCTACTTAATCCCCATCCCCATTTTTCCATTGTTCTTATTCCCTCTGCCAATTTATTTTCTTCATCTAATGCAATAACTGTGTTCCTACCCTGAGTATTGCATTTTTTCCCTCTTATACCCCTTATGTGGTAATTAAGTGTCATCTTTGGTATGTTATATTTGGCACTAGCTTTATACGCAGTACTCCGTCCTCTCTTGACCTCCTCCATAGCTCGTTTCAAGTCCTCTTTTGTGTAAGACTTACCCAGGTCACTTTTTCTTACATTATGTTCGACCCATTTCAACTTTTTTGTAACTTGCCTAGCAAAAATAATACACATTTGCACCGAGCTGAATTTGAGTGTGGTAAGTGTGTACTAGTACGAAATAAAAACAAATCCTTGATCCAAACTGAAAATAACTGTAATACGTTAAAATTAAGTAGTTTCTTACCTTATAAGATACAAAAAAACTTCAAAAAACTAATTTTGTACAAGATATCACACGATGAAAAAACATCTACCAACTACGTGCCTTGTGCGCGAAAAGAGGTTATGAAAAATAAGCTCTTCCCGCCAATATAGTAACTATGGTAACTTCGGTTTTAGGTTACAATGGTTGCCAATGAGCCTCTATTTAGTGTTTCATAGATAGCAGCACCTGTGTGTAATCGGAATAAAAATTATTTCGCGCTTACACAATTACCCCATATACACACTTACCCCACCTTACCTTAATAAATAATTTTTTAGAATTTTTTCAAGATTTATTTAATTAAGGGTTATATCATTTATATACTTTTTTTATTAATTTAATTTTTTGTATAACGATAGTTTACAATATACCTAATTATTTCATTATTTATTGGTTTTTAATGCTGTACCTGCTGGATTCTATGGATTACCAAAACTTCACAAATCACAATTATCACTTACACCAATATTATCTTCTATTTCTTGTCCTAATTCTATTTCCTTTCACCCCAACCCCTGATATCGCATCCTTTAATGATAATATCAGAAGTTTTAAAATTAATGTTTCTCAGTAGACTTGTCAAGAAAATCAAAAGTTATTTTTTATTCAATAAACGATTACTGACTGCATAATGACTGAAAGACACAAATCTACATATATCTTCGTCTAGTCTTTGTCGGCTTAAAAAAGTAGCGAAAAAAATTTACCATTGAATTCTGAAGCAATGTTAATGACAAATTTAACATTCAAATTCAGAAAATAAATATTTCTTCGAAATATCAAAAAGCAACGTAAGAAGCACCGACGAATTATTCATCCAATATAACTAATTAATATGATTATATAAGTTTGTGAAGTAATATTAAGATTCAAATGAGAAGAAAAACTTTGAGATTCGTCATCAACATCAAACGTAAAGAATAATAATTGATTGGCTAATAAAAAGATAGACGTCGAAATCAGGGTTTTTATAGCCACCGAAAAGACATAAAATCACATTAAATCGATTCTAGAAGTGGTGATAATTAAGCTGTTCGATTTAATTTGTATACAGAGTGAGTTAATTTGGTGACCGTCTAGAGAAGTTAATAATCCTGCACCGTTAATTCAGTCGGTGTTTTATCTTATCCTACTTAATTCTGGTTTCAAACAAGGATTTAGGTAGGTACGTTAATAAGAAAGTAACGAATTTCCGAATGGAAGTAAAAGATAATTACTCAGTCTCTTATAGACGTTGCAACAATACAGCTTGGTATTGTTGTGTAAATCCTATACAGTATTACAATAATTAGCACTTAATTTCACTAGGAAGGTTAATAAGAATTGTAATTTCTACACGCGTGACGAAATATAGTTAACTTATTTTTATGTCTAATGTTATTAAAAAATAAATGACTTTAAATTAAAAAAATATCTCCATAAAATCAGAGTCGTTTACCTTTTAATTGATAATTATCTATTTTGAAATGATAAATTTTCCTTCTTTTCTTCTAATACTCCCCTCCAACAAACTATAATTTATAATGTTTATTTTCTACTGATTTTATTTTCGTAGCTATTTTCAACCGAATCAAGGGCGAGAGAGAATGTTGCTCTATTGAAAAAAAAAAAATAAGAAAATTTTGTTTCGGAATGGGAGAGCTTTTCTAGAAAAATTAGGAAACTTTAACGGTTATAGTGAGACGTCAGTTAACCAATAGTAGCAGGAAAAAATCCCCGAAATGAGTTTTTATCAGAGTTTTCAGTATAGCCCCCAGAAATTTCTATAGAAAAATCCTGTTCCACTTTGCCGAGAACTCAATAATTTATTAATTGTTAATTGGGATATTGAGTGTCAATAATAAAGAGGCAATTTACAGTAGTTAGGACTAAAAAATAAATGGCAAAAATGAGTTCTGATTGGAGTTCTTGATAGTCGATTTCTGTACTCTCTAGAGTTTCTTTAGGTGTACAACTCTTCGTGGTCTACCTAGACTCTAATCAGAACTCATTTTACTTTAACGCTTACTGTAAATTGCATGATTTACTTTTAAATAATACAAGTTTAATTAATATTGACAATCAATTTCTCAGTTTACAACTTCTATTGAGTTTTTGGCAAAGTGGAAGAGGACTTTTCTATAGAACTCTTAGGGATATACCCAGAACTCTAATCAAAACTCATTTCCGGGAATTTAAAAAAAAAAACAAATTGTGGAATCATTTACGAAAATACAGGGTGTCCGGTTAGTACCTCCTAATCTCTCGGGAGATTACAGGGGAAGTCAAAAAAAAACCTAGTCTGTCATAAAAAAAATTTTCCTTAAGTGTCCCCAAACGGAGATATGGAGCCCTAAAAGGGTGCCCCGCAATTTACTTTTTTGGCTCTAACTTTTGAACCGACCTGTATATTTTGATGAAATTTTTATTTTTTATAGATGCTATAAAGACTCATTAAGCCATATCAGAGTAGATGTTTGACGTCCTCAAGGAAGTCAGGAACGGTTTTACCAGCACACTCATTGTGTCAAAGTTTTGACAGGTGTCATTTTACAGAGCTGAAAACTTATTTTTTAAATACACTGATCATTCATCTTCACAAGAGGTACTCTTAACATATTTCGATAAAACTAGCGGTTCTCAAGATAAATCGACTTTTATGCGAATTTTGACCAAGTTCCGTCAATAGCAATCCATTATATAGGTAGTTTTATCAACAAGAACCTAATTTTTACCTGTTTGTGTTTAGCATTAGTAACTTTTGAGTGTTTCGCATTCCTAAAAACCGATTTATCTCGAAAACCGTCGTTTTACCGAAATAAATTAAGAGCACCTTTTTTAAAGATGAAGTATTATTAGACTATTCAAAAAAATAGTTTTTAGCTCTATAAAGTGACACCTGTCAAAATTTTGACTCAACGAGTATGATGGTAAGTCCGTTCCTGACTTCCCTGACGACGGCAAACATCGACTTTAATATGGCCTGATGGCTCTTTGTGGCCTCTATAAAGTATTTAAATTTCATCCAATTATACAGGTCGTTTCAAAAGTTAGAGCCAAAAAAGTAAATTGCGGGGCACCCTTTTAGGGCTCCATATCTTCGTTTGGGGACACTTTAGGAAAACATTTTTTATGACAGACTAGGTTTTTTTGACATCCCCTGTATGCTCCCGAGAGATTAGGAGGTACTTACCGGACATCCTGTATACAGGAACTCTTACCTACACTTTTCGCTGCTATTAGAACTAATTCTCTGAGAAAATATGAGGTTTCGTGAAGTTAGCTCCCGAAAATGGAGTTTTGACTTTAAAGCGCTTCATTTCGCGGACATATTTGAAATTTTCATATAGAACTTCATGACTATACTTAGGTACTATAAAAAAATAATATTTTTAGGTAGTTCGGGGACCAACTTCACGAGAATCCGGAAATATTGAAAGTCAAGAAGATAAAGTAGGACTTTTTTAAGTTAATCGCCTTTCATTTTACCAAAATTTATAGGGAAATTGAGTTCTGAACTTAAGAAAGTTATTACTGCCAATTGCTCCACAATAGATGGCAACAAATCTGGCTATCCCGCCGGGATCCCCGGAAATGTTCCTCATTATAGGCTCGCCCTCCCAAATCCACCGATTTTGCATATCTCTGGTGAAGGTACTGCTGCACCTGCGGAAGATCCTAAGATTATATTATATTTCTAGGCCAACTCAGAAACATACTCGGAGGATAGAACTAAGCATTAGTGTCTAAATCACAATACAGGGTGCACCATGTATCCTTCTCTATATTGCTACCTCTTAACGCTAACAGATACAGGGTCGGTTAAACAAGTCCAAAGAAGCGCAATTTTGTGGCAAAATATCTGTGACCGTTCCTGAAATATCCTGAAAAAACTGAAAAATCGAGATATCTTATTTTTTCCATATCTTTTTTATTATTGGAGATTAATGAATAATTTTTTGTGGGCTTACATAAGTCGTCAAGAGCTACCCATCTGCATGACATTTCAAAAATTTTCAAAGCCGACTAGATCCCAGAATTTTCATAGTCAACTTTCGTTTTTCTTATGGCCACCATAGTGTTTTTTTTATGTTGTTCGGTATAAAAAAAATCATGAACTCTAAAAATTGTTAAACTTCAAAAAATAAATTGAAAAATTTTTTGTTCTTCTTTTTTTTTTAAAAAAAGACAACTTTTTTGACCGAATTTCATAGATAAATTAAAAAACCATAAGGCAAGCACTATTTCGGCGTATTTTACAAATGTTGACGTTTTTCGACAATTTTTTTTTGGTTTTTCTTTGAAAAAAGAAGAATAAAAATTAAAAAATCTATTTTTTTGAACTTTATTAATTTTTGCTTTCCATTATTTTTTTCATATCGAACGACATAAAAAAATAATATGGCGGCCATAAGAAAAACGAAAGTTGACTGTGAAAACTCTTGGATCTAGTCGGCCTTGAAATTTTTTGAATTGTCAGATGGACAGCTCTTAACGGCTTATGTGAGCCTACGAGAAATTATTTATTAATTTCCAATAATAAGAAAGATATGGCAAAAAGAAGAAATCTCGATTTTTCAGTTTTTTTCAGGATATTTCAGGAGCAGTCACAGGTATCTTGCATGGCTTGACGGATTCGACATGGCCACAAAACTGCGCATCTTTTCTCTAATTTAACGGACCCTGTATCTCTTAGCGTTCAGGAGATAGCAATATAGAGAAGGATACATGGTGCACCCTGTATAATAAATATTTGAGATTTTTTTAATCTATTTTTCAAAAATCTCTTAGCATTAAAGCAAGTTGCAGTATAGCAAATCGTCTTCACATAAATCATTTAATGAACTCTCTTCGTACCCAAGCTTTTAGAACTTAATTATAAATATTTCCCGTATTGGTATTGGTATAAAGCAAGAGTATTATAATGGTACAAGTATAAGTTTTTCTCTCATCTTGGATATAGTAAATCAAACAAAAAAACATATACGATAGAACATGTAGGTATTCCGATAATACGTGTGAATGAACTGGACTAATTCCTAGACACATTCAAGTACGGTATACCTTATAGATTGATACAAGAAGATACAAAGCAATTAGAGATCAATATCAGGGCATCAAGCGAAACGGCCATAGCTGAAGAACAATTCGAACAAATACGCCAGGAAAGAGCGGAATCCTACTAAAAACTGGCAGTCAATATCTCTCAACAACCGGGGATGGATAAACCGCCAATCCTATCAATTCAAGTGGTAATATAGCATTCTCTCGAGACTCAATACCTGTCCTATATACCTGTCCGGGCTAATTAGGGAATAAATCAATGCGCTCTGCTACTTTATATTGACTTTCAGTACACCTGGCTAAAGGATACGTGGTTGCCAAACTAACTCGAAACCTCTTCTTCTATACTCTATTTTTCCCAAATCTTTCCTAGGTCTTCTTCTTGATTAATACAAATAATAATCCAGGCTAAATTTAAAAATTATCAACTAAACGAATATTATCTTGCAGAAATTGTGCTTTGTTTACAATTCCAGGATATTGAAGTAAATCTAGCAACGCTGGTTGTTAGCGCACAGACGACGCTAATATACTCATACCCCGCTTACAAAGCTCTGATTAGTTGCTTATACTTCTAGTTTGCTAAGAAATTGCTCTGTTAATTGTCGCGAAAATTATACTTCCAGTAATTAAACATCAGGTGGAGTTATAATAAAATAATTTAATATTTCTTTATTGCATTAAGATTATTAATTTCATTACAGTTATATGCTGGCTCGCATTGAAATCGACTTAACTGTTCATCCAGTCAGAGGTCTGGATTCTTGTTCCTCGCCTGTCTAGAATCTAGAAGAAACTTCTTTTTGCGTATACATACATACCTAAATATGTCAATCTCGTATTGTTTATTGCATACATTTGAATGAATTTTTATCATTTTTTTGCAACCGAAATTAAGTTGAACCACGCTTACAAGTGGAACACAATCAGATAAAATTAGGCATGAAAATAGTTACTTAACAAAAACAGCTTCTTTCTAGTTAGTAAGACATTCTAGGTGTACTCAAAACCTCTTTCGACTGATACCTTCAACTTCATCCAACCATATCCAATTACTTAGGTAGGTATTATAAAAAGGGTCAAATTAAAATGTTCAGAGGAACCAAATTGGCTATTAGTGCTATCACCATTCGGTAGTCTTTATTCGGAATGTCCCCTAATATTTCAACCCAACCCTGCCAAAGGGTTGTCACCCCCATAAAAGGCGACAGTTCTACCTGCGAAGCTTTTCTATCTGCCGGCACAAATCACATATGGCGTCTACAGTAGTATAAAAGCTTCGAGGGTGTGAATTAACTTGGAACGGTAAAACAAAAGATGATAACGGACATGAGGGGATATATAATTAGTGGATTTTATCGAATTTTCACCCCGAATGAGGCAATATTTCTCTATAAACAGCAGGAGCAGTAAAATTAAACAAGTCGTAGAAACACCACAACAAGATGCAAGATGCGAACCATTATTCTTGTTGAAAGAAAGAACAATTCTGTTCCATTTGTGACATAAATGTGAGGATTCTCTCAAAACAATTAAGTATTGAAAATTATTTAATACAGGATTCAGAATTTAGATCATAATCCTTTCTATATGACTAAAAACATTAAAGTGATGCACTTTGAAAATCAATAATTTTTTATTCCATTGATCTTTATTTTTATTTAAGGAAAAAATCGCGAACTCTTCATACAGTCTGGAAACAGAGTCGGGTTTTTCCAATCTTGAAGTCTGGTGATCCTGTACAGGTTGAAAACTATAAACTAATAACTGCCGTTATATTTGATAAAAATTTTTATAAAAATCTTTCTATGAATAATAATTTCATTCCCAAGAACCCGATTCCCAATTAAATAATACAGAAATTCAACTAATGAACCTTAACAAGTTTTTCAAAGTTTGTTGAAACAACCCCACGTTAAGCCTCTGATCCCAAAGTTTAGGCATTTTTTCGGAAAAATAGTCAACTTCCAAAAATCAGTATTATCTGTCCCAGCATTGTCTACTGTTTAAGTAAATATCCCCTTCCAAAGCGTTTCACAAAACTTCTGATTAAATTCTGCTACTTCCTTTATAACACTGTGCTTCTTTTTTAAGTTGTTTTTTTGTTTTTTCCATCTTCTTATTTTGTTCATCCCTTCCTTGTTTAATATCTTTCATCATCTTCTTGATATTGTCCTTCATCATATTCTTACTACTTTCATCTTAAGTATTAAGTTTATGAATTACCTACTTAAAAGAAAGTGTCCCACGTTGGGCGCCAATTTTGTTATGGTATCCCCTTTCTAATTACTACCTCCCAATTACGTCCTTCCACCAATCAATTTTCTCCTACTCCCCTCCAATTATCTCACCAGTTTTCGTTGTATAACTTCCCTATGATTCAATACAATTTACTTATTAAATCTTCTTTTCAACTTTCTTAGTACATCTTCTATACCTTTACCTCTTTTCTTCTAATAACAGCTACAAAATTGTTTCCGCTTCTAGTTTACTGAAGCATTTTTTCCCTATATGATTTTATCTGTTCTTCTATTTTGTACTCGTACTCGCCATGCCAAGATTCTTGCACCTTCTCTTTTACTTTCAATTATTCATTTTCGTTGTTTATCTTTTTTTTAAATATCTTTTATGCATCTATGACTGCTTCTATTTGCTCATACAAATAATTGTTTCACTCTTTAACTTTTTTCTGACAGACACTTTCAAATTCCCCTCTAATTTTTCTCTTTATCGTTGCTGTTTAGTTATCATCCTCTTCATTTTTTTCTACCTATATCATTTCTGATTTTTCAATAATCCAAAAAATATTTTATTGTGACATTTCTAATTTCTTAATCTTATTATATTTTTTATTGTTACAAGTTCATTACAAACTTAATTGTTACATTTTTTAATTTTATTCAAACTTGAAATTGCTACTTTACTTTTAGTGGGATAGATCTAAATTTCAACTCTTGTTTTTTTTGAATTTTTTTTTGTTCCATCAATTAAGTGGACCACTCTTGTTATATAGCCAAAGGGCGAAAGAGTTTTTTTGCTCCTAGGTTAGCCGTGAGTCGTTAGACAAATGAAATTTTCCTGTAAAAAAACGAGATCTCGCTAGTGCGCGTAACCTGGTGTGTCTAATCTCACAGAGATATCGTTAAGAGAGAGACCCGTTTTCCGATATTTTGAGCCGCTTCCGATGCACACTGCTTTCAAAATAAAAATGGCGATTTTCACTTGTTTATAACTCATAAAGCTAAGTACTCAGTTAGAACTCCAACTGTGAAAAACATTCTTATTACATTATCTCAGGAAATATATGAAAATACAATTATATACAGGGTGTTCTGTTTAAAAAAAAATAGACAATATCGTCATTACTGAGCCAAGGAGCATGCAGCCTGTATAAAAAATTACTAAAAACTCGACCTGTTTTTTATTTTTCCAAAAAATTGGTAGCTACTTTCCGTTTTATCGAATTTATTCCTTACTTTTCTCCCCCACTGAATATGGCTTTTCATATACATTTGTATGTCTCTGGACCCTTTCCGGGTAAAAATACCTGAAAGGTGGTTCAATTTCCTTGAAAAGTGAACCCCAACCCGAATAATTGAACCCTAACCCTTTCCCTTCTCGTGTTATCCTTCCCGATAAAAGAAATCCAGTTTTTTACGCCCTATCCCGCCCCTTCTAATCAACACGGAGAGAGCCCATGCAGGCTTGATTTATTTTCAAAGGATTGAAAGAACCTTTCGGTTGTTCAGAAAATATCTTCCCTTCATGATAAAAAATCAAACAATTTTTTTTTATTTATTGTTTTGGCCGCCATTTGTTTATTTTTGGGGAAAAAAAATTCAACCGATAGGGACACAGTACAAGAAAATTAGGTTTTTTGCTGTGTTATGTCCGATTCCCTGAGTTTTAGATTTCCCCTTCGCCTTTATAATACACCGATCCGCACAAAATTTGGCGGAAACTCTTGGTCAATTAATTTACAGGAGTGAATTTTTCGCCCCTGTAAACTCGTTGCCTCCCCCTGAATTATGCCTCCAACTCCGTCCATTACTCCCAGTATTTTTTTTGGCTAAAAAAATAAATAAAACCGGCGATATCTCGGAGAGTAATGGACGAATTCGCGATTGTGCCACACCAGGTTGTGGTTTTTTTTTTTACTGACGACTCACATCTAACCTAGGGGCAAAAAACCGTTTTCTCCCGTTTTTTACCTGGTTTTTCTCCTCCCCACCTCCGAGACTTGCGCAATGGAAGTTTTTCACGCTAGATCTATTCCACTATTTATCTGAACACATTTTCCATAACAGTACTTACCTAGAGGAGTTGATACATTATATTCATAGACCTTTCCAAGACCTGTGATAAAATCGATTATCGCAAATACTTTTGTATTAAGGCGCGTCCACACTAGCAAATAATTACGTTGTGCGTGGAATGTAGAATGCGCTGCAAATATTTGAGGCGCAAATTCTACATTGTTGATGCATAAATTTTTACGTCGTGCGCCGTGCGTCTCCGATCAACGCGTGCGTGCGTTTCTACTCTGATAGAGATGTTTTATCCAATAACGTCTGTTTCTTTTTCCTTTTTAGTGTATTTTTTAACAAAAAAATACACTATTGAGGACGACATCACTTTCCAAAAATCACCCAAACTCATCAAATGTCCACCGATCATGACCCCCAGATTACGAAAAAGTGGTGTTCGTTCTGAAATTTTGGATTCTTGTAAAGCTTTGGAATGACTTTTAGATTTTCGTTGAAAAAAATTCAAAAAGTCACGTTACTTCTACAGGGTGTCCTTCCAAAGTTCCAAAAATCCGATTTTTGAGGCACGGTTTCTGGTCGCAGTTTTCAATCTAGGGGGCTGAAATTTCTGTGAGTCAGATGTCTACAAGCGGAGTGGTCTGGTATTGCACTTGAGCAAAATCGGCCGAGCCGTTTCAAAATCGCGGCCATTTGAATTTTTTGGGAATTTTTGGAAAATAGGCTATTTTTTGAACCCCTGTATGAGCAGGATGGCAAAAAAACTTTGAAATCAAATTAACAGGATTTGAAGAAAATTATTGAAAATTTGAGTTAATGCAATAAAATTAGCATATTTTCCATTAATAAGCCAGTGTCGTGGGTAGGAAAAGGGTAAAAATGTGTAAATTTCTAAAACCGTTTTTTGAGAAATATTTCTATATTTTTCTATAAATTTTCTAAACCATTTTTGAAGAAATTGAACCGAAATTTTTAATTTTTTTTCCTTTAACATATAATTTGAAGTCTTAGCTTCAATTCGCCTCGATTAATGTAGCACTTTAAACGAAAAATAAAAAAGTTTCTCGCTTGTTGAAAATTAGCTTACACTTATTTAAAATTATCAAATCGATGAAATGGTTCGCAATTTCTTTTTATTTTTTTTAACATTTAATTATGAATGGTTCTGAAAATTAGAAGAGTAATCGCAACGACAAATAAATCACCTACATGCGGGTGAAAAAAGTTTTCAAATTGGTCTTTTAATAACGAAGATATGACCAGTTTAAAAAATAAAATGTGTAGTAGATGTGTACCTGACGTAATACATATACCCGCTCAGCACTATATGTACAAAATTAAAATTGCTCCGTAGCGGTTTTTTGTTACGCTCTTGCCTGGCAGTATGATGGTCGGTGTTCGAATCCATGAAAGGATAACTATTTTTTGGGTAGGTAGTTGGAGTTTTCTAAAAAAAGATCGGTTTATTTTTTGTGAAGTATATTTGGGGGACGTGATAGTATCTATGCGAAACTAACTTTTACGCGCAAAATAGAAAAAAAACTTTTTACCCACATTATAGATTGGAAGAAATTTATTTGAAATTTGAGGTGGTAATGCAATAAAATCTCTATTATTTCTATTAAAAAGCCAGTGGCGGGGGAAGGAAAATTACTAAATTTCCGTAACCGTAACATATACTTTTCCAAAGAATTGAATTGAAATTTTCACAGTTTAAACAACTACGCTAATATCATGATATAACAATGAAAAACTTCAGAAAGCCAATTTAAAAATCGGGGAAAATGTTCATAATTGAATCGCATAAAAATACACTATTTATGCGATTGATGCCCAAGAAGTTTTTTTTTTTTCTCGATAAGATGGTACATAACAATCAAAGCAGCTTATTTCTTTTTCATTGCTATTGATGCATCAGAAGACATGATGCGACCACGAAAACACTACTAGTAATTAATAATACGTCCACACTAGAACAATGCTGCGGCGTAAATCGTTTGATGTCTATCACAAAACCGACAACGAATGGATCGCGTGTGTTGAATTTGGCGAAAAATTTTGTGTGCGGTTAAATGCGCCGAACGCGTCCATACTCGCATAAATTTGTGAACGCACGAATAAATTTGCGGCGAACGCGACGCACAGCATAAATTTTTACTAATGTGGACGCCGCTTTAGGTGTAAGCTGTCTCTCTGTGGTTTCTATTATATTTGATTTGTTTCTATATGATTTGATCGTGTTACTCGAATCATAGCGTCAGCAGTTTGTAATAGACAATGGTTACAAAGCAACAATTATGAACATATTATGTGGTGTGCCTCGGGGATCTAATTTGAGCCTATTCTTGTTTTAGGTATTCATGATGATTTCGAGATTTTTAGAAGGATAGTGCATGGTAGCTGTCATTAGTTGTGCGTTGTTGCAGGTGACGGTGACGATTACTATAGGAAAAAAATATGAAATTCATATCTATCAGCTTAAAAATTTGTTTCTGTTCCATGATTCTGGACCAGCCCCCAAAATGTAGTTTCTCAATAACAGCCCACAGGGATGTTTTCCCTAAACTAAAACTGCTCCCTAGAATACTTGGAGAGGTAAGTGATAATTTAGAAGGCTTAGGATTTGTTTTCGCTGCGTCTTTCGTCTTTTACATTTAACTTTCTCTGACTTTCACTATATCATCTTAACATTTACTTCACCTGTAACCCAACATAAACTTCAACTTCCCCCGATCAAATCCTTTATGAGTATTCGACAAGCCACTGCCAAACTCAAACATTATTGAACCAAAACCAAAGAAACAATAAATTGTTGAAAGGCAAAATGTTTCAATTAATTATCTTTTCATATCACTTCGGTCAGTTGTGTTCGGTACTTGCTCATGAGAAGACGAAGAAATACTTGGAGTTAATAATTTTATTATTATTGTCATAATTTCAGTAATTTAACTTAATTTTCTAAGAAACAACAACTGAAAAAGAGAATAATTAGCCATATTCACATGATTAGGATCGACAGAAAGAATAAATAGTTATGTTAATTGGGTAGAAAAAAGATTAAAATATAGGAATTTTCAAGTAGGTGACACTAACCGACTCTATTATCGGTTGCATGTGGTCCATATCGAATCGGTAATTAATGTAACGGCTACTGTTTGATTTTCTATGGTTTCTTGGACACGAAATAGATAACCTGCTATCGAATCCTTGCGTCTTCTTGGTAATTACACCTGAGTTTCAAGTAATTTATCTGTTAATAATCCACTCTTTGAATTATAATTAAAAACTTGTATTTAGGTATGGAGATAGAATAAAATAACGGAGAGGTACCTACTGCTTGAGAAAATAATCGTTAAGGTACCAGAATTCTAACGACTCAAAGACATGACGAAATAATGATGATTTCTAAGGTTTCTGTAGAATTTTTTAAATGAAGAACTCATCGTTTATACGATTCATTACATTTCATTAATTTTAACCATCTCGCTGATCTGAGTTTTTGATGAGGATCAGATCGAAATTGAATAGCCTTTATTTTTATTATAAACTAATGACGTGTAGATGGAATTCGGGGTTTTATTTAACAAGGAGGGACCCATTGGCCTTCCAAAACACGTATCTCCGCGATTTGGCTAATTGGAACAATAAATTGTTGGTACGTTGTCCACCTTTAATAGGCTGATTGTCTTCCACAGTGGCATCTGTTAGGCTTCTTGACATCCAGTAGTCCAATGCACTTGTTACCATTTACAGGCTTACTGTAACCATCAGGGCTACTTGTATTTAAGCTGCGCTCTACGATTTTCTCTTCGCTTTAAATCAATGAAGAGAAGTTGACAAGTTGTGAATGAAAAATTGTGGCTGAAACGATGTCTTCAGTCAGTATTGTTGTTTTATTTTATGTTATAATATTTAATATTAATTTTTTGAAAGTAAACCTAATTGGGTGACCACATCTGTCTAGAATTGCATGATGCATGTAAGTACGCACCTGTAAGTAGGTATAAGCTCGAGACCAAGTCGCTTTATAACTCATACATAAAAAATTTTGCAGCATAATATAACTTGTAATGAACGAATCTATAAGAATATGTTCACTTTTTAAGCTACTGAATTTTGGAACATCGACCTAAATAGGTAAAAAACAAAGTGTAGAGTAAAAATTTAGGCTTCAAATCAATATTGATCAAAACTTATTCAACATGCAGATAACGACAAAATCGACTATTATTTTAAGTTATCTGCGAAATGCTCACCAAAAATAGTTTTTTCCTACGACCACTATACAAAACACTACTTTGCGCATCGTTTTTTGTGCGCAAACTAGCAGATTTCTCACGTATCCAAAACTGTGCGACAAAGTGACATAACGCATAGCCAAAAATCGTTTCCGTACAGTTTTAATGTAAACAATAGTGATGGGCGGTAACTGAGAACTCAACTGTTACTTATTGTTAATGGAATAACTATTCATTTAAAGCTTCAAGGTAATAAAATAAACACAAATGGGATAACATAGAACCCGACAAGACTATAAAATAGACTCATTATTCTCTTGTGGCAGTAATTATTAGAATTTACGAGTTGATCGCTAATAACAGTCAAATCAAATTCACGAACGTGATCGTGAAAATAACTCGCACACCTCTACTAACTTCCATCGACGACGCACAGCGCCTGCGTTGTGTAGAAGTTGCATATCAATGATATACTAACCTCTCTTAAATCATTGTTATATATCATTTTTAGTTTATACGGGAGTCTCATAATAAATAATAATAATATTGTCGGTTGAATTGAATGATTTTACAGTATATAATAGTAATAATAAAAAGTCATTGCTAGAATTGAAAATAATACCTACCTAGGTAGGTAGTCTGAAAAAATAAACTTTAGTTAGGTACCTATCATTATAATGGATTGTAATTCCTCTGAACCTGAAGCAGAAAATACACCACCTGAAGTCAGAAAACAAGCAGGTTTGTGTTCATTGAATTTGTTACCTGTAGTTTCGAGAGAAAAATACGAATCTGCTTATAAACATTTCATAAATTGGAGAAAAGGTCATAAAAGCAGAGCATTGTCAGAAAAAATAATTTATGTGTTAAATTTGTTAAATAATTAATCTGTTAAATTGTGGTCGTAGGAAAAGTACTGTGTGAAGCACGCGCGGAAAAGAAATTTCACACTCGTGTGAATTGTGTCACTCGACTTCGTCTCGTGTCACAATTGTTTCACACTCGTGAGAAATTTTCTCTTTTCCGCACTTGTTTCACGATATACTATAACCGTTCCATTAGGTCAGTCACTGTGTACATTTTTTGCAAGATACAGAACATGAGATGTCAGCAGTCTGTTGGGAGATTAGGGAGGGGGGTGGTCTTAAAGGTGTCTGGTTAATTTTTTGTCGTTTCTTACTTTCTCTCGTAAACGGCCTTTCGTACACCTTTCGTACCTTTCGTTCAAAAAAATGTAAAAGTTTTTGCTCAGTTTTACCCGCACTAGCTCGTTTCAGTCAAGCGGTGATTGTTAGAATTTTCGTAACGATGGTTACGAATCATTCTTATAAGAAAGAGTGCTGATTCCCCCTGAAAACATGCAGTTGTAATTTGCAACATTTTTTATCTCGTATCAGCAATAAAGGTATTAAATTGTTCACAAATGAAGGCTAGGTTGATTCTCAATCAATTTTCATACCAAAACCTGTTTTAAGAAGAAATTTAAATTTGAATAATTTTTAATGTATTTTTTTGTTTTTATTGTTTGTCCTGAGATAATTTTTCAGGATTTTTTCCTGAATTTTTGTTCTGTAACTTTAGCTTCAATAGGAGGCTACAATTTTCAAAAATCGGTTAGCGAGGGAACAAGTTATCCACTTCCAGAGGAAACAGTTAATTTTTTGAGATTACCCTATAAATACAGGCGTTAAATCGAAAATTTGAAACCTTTTCGAGATGAGACTTCAAATGAGAATTCATAATTTGCTCATTAAAACTCACAAGAAAATTTTATTTGGAAAAAGTTGGTACGAAAACAGCGGAGTGATTCTGCACGCGTTCACATATCACCCTGTAGGAAATTTGTTTGTAGGTTTTTGAGTATAAATCCAGTAAAGCAGATAGCCCGAAATATCATGAGAATATCGGAAGTTATCCTCAATCCAATTGAAACAAAATTTTGGAGTTCGACACATTCATTTAAGTTTAGTATGGTTTGGAAGCGAAGCATCCCTTTGTAAAGTGATAGAGAGAAGGGCCGCAGTAATAGAGGCAAGTGCAACTCAGAATTTCAAGAATAGGAATCAGGGGTGAACTACGGACCGATTGGAATCAACCCCTGAACGTCTGTAGGAACCTCCTGATAATGCCAAAAGACAAAACTGTCAAAAAAGTCAGCTTCAAGAAAAACTTCATCATGGAACTGTCTACGAAAGAGGAATGGAGCAACACATCCATACACACTGTCAAAGAAGGTACAATAAAATGATACACAGACGGCTCTAAGGCCACCGGGGTACTTGGGCAGGAGTATATGGGCCAGGCATCAACTGCTCCGAGCCATGGGAATATCCCCAAGCATACTTCAAGCCGAACTATAACACGCAATAGAAGTGTGCGCCCAAATACACCTCCACAGGAACTATAAAAATAGGGAAATAGCAATACTGACAGACAGTCAAGCAGCCATAAAAACGCTGAGCTCTCTTATCACCAGCTCTACAGTGGCATGAAATTGCCTACGAAAACTCAACAAACTAGGCAAAGAGAACAAAATCTACCTCAAATGGATATCAGGTTACACTGGGATTGAGGGAAACGAACTTGTTGGCAAGAAAAGGAGAAGTAGCTTCCTTTATACGACCAGAGACATTCAGTGGCCTTGAAGACACGTTCTTCAAAGTAGAACTCCAAAAGGAAGAAGGTAAACTGAGACAAGTCCAATGGAAAAACCTTTCAGACTTGAGGCAATCCCAAGGAGCTTCTCGGGAACTTTAACCGAGAAAGGTCAAGAAAACTCTTGACCCTCAACGAATCAAGTGCTAACAGGTAAAATAAAATTGATGATCTAACTAAATAAATTGATGATCTAAATAAATGATTTAGCACTGATGGAGATTATTAGAACCAGTGGCGGAATAACATTGCGAATTTGAATAATTGTTGAGAGTAAAATCACGACTATACGACTTTGTTCAGGATTTTGTTTTTTTTTTTCTTTGGTCGAATTCTGCGTGTAATTTACTATGAAGATCTCGCTTTTTGAATTTGTTAAATCGAATTTCATTAAGACATTTCTGCAGTGCCGAAACGAGTTTAATAATGTCTTAAAGATGTCACTATTTTTGGGCGCGTTTAAAAACATGCCCCGATAGCTTTACCTCGAAGATGGCGTGCAGAAACGAGTTTAGGTAATCATCCAAAAGATGTCACTATTTCAGAGCACGCTGAGAAACATGCCCCCAAAACTTCACCTCCAGAGCGGTGTGCGGAAACCTGTTTAACATCGTAAATGATATAACTTGGATATACAATTTTATATGAATTTTCCACAGTTATAATTAGGTATCTTGTGTTTTTTTCTCGCAAATAAGGACGACAAATGTAGACAAGAATTTGCGCAGGAAAATGTTCTTGTCCATTTTTGAAGCTCGGAAGCTGGAAACCATATTGACTCTATATTGTGTATTATAATTTTGTGACATCTGGTTGTGATCTAATTGTGATATAGGAGCTTATAGTTCTGTCATAATCTCCATTTATGTTACCGATAGGTAATAATTTATTAACATTCATATTGAAAAATGTAGATAAATACACGCAGTGCTTCTTACAATAAAATTGTGATTGGTCACTTAGGTCTTCGTAAGCTTATAGAGAAATGCCTCTTATAACCAATCACGTGTTCCTTCAAAGTCTTTCTAATCACTTCCACTTCATTCATAACTATTTCTATCAATGAAACACAAACTTAACAAATTAGTGGCAAGAATAGAGTCGTCGTCATAGAGAGTTTTGTCCGCGACCTAACTTTAACTTTCATTAAGAACACGCTACTTTAAAGCAATAAGTACCTCAGCCTCATTTCTCAATCTATATTTACCTTCATTCACTGTTACCGTTCCGTCGTTTGTCTTTCATCCAGAGGTTTCACTGACCGTGTCCTTAATTACTTGAGGAAAGGTCCTGCGGTCTTAGCCTGCCTGGAGTTACAAGTTGGAAACAACCGCAACCCACTCGCCTGAACTAATTACAGACTAATTAAGAAGTGCACAAAACAAACCAGAACGACACGAAAATAACATAAGAACAAGAACAAATGAAGACGGACAGACAGTCATTTAATATCTTACTTCCTTCGCGAGAAATGCGCTCCACATCCATTACAGAGTTGCCGTTGCTAGCCTAACTTCATTGAAGGGACTCCTTCTTGACAGATATTGAACCCTAAGTGGTCTTCATTTATTATTACGATCCAAGCTTAATATTTAAACTTGAAGCGTCATATTTTGAAGAGTTAATGTTAGTTGGATTTTTCCATTTAGATTAGACGGGTTTTTGGCAACCCGGCAACCCTAAGATGCATTTCTTTCCATGCCAACTTGATACCCAGATCCATTAATTACTCATTAGCGCTTAGAGACAAGCAGGCAGACAGACATGTGTCGGCTTGATGATCGCGCAGTTGAAACTACATGCAGATTCCTTCGATTCCTCGCATAGTCCAGGAGCTCATCTGTTGGGAATACTAGGTTTCATTCACATTTACAACTGTCAGATATTTCATTATCGTCTGGATACGTTTGGTTTGAAACGATTTGAAAGGTTTTTATCGTACCATCCGTGTGAATAAATCTTCAGAGATATGTAGAGGAGCTCTTAAAGAGAAATTCCTGGTGGTGGAAAACAGTCAGCTCTTGAGTTGGAAGCTATCCTGAGTAAACAGATCGTTTTAAAGCAATTAGATTTTTGCGGGTATAGTATAGTTTAGTCGTTCATTAAGTTAAAGTAACAACTATGTTTTGTGTGTAGTTTTTGTCCGGAATTTTAATATTCGCGTTAATTATAATGGTCGTGTATTTAACATTTGACACCTAGTTAATCGGTAACGTACATTGCTGCCCTTGAATATCTATTGCTATTGTTTAACTCCATACACATTGTAAGGTCGTCTGCTCTTTTGTTCTGCTGCGATTGATTCATTTTATGACGAAAAAACAACGGTATAAAAAAGTAACAATAAGAAATATCTTAAGTATATCAAATTTTAAGTTTCTTATGTCATAATAGCATAGTGACTTTAATCTAGCTGGAAAAATGTTATGCAGACTAAGGCTTGAATTTTTTCGTATGTAGAAGGATGTATGATGACCTCATGCTGTAGTCATAATTGTCCCCCTGATCTTACGAATGCCTCACATATTCGATGCAGCTCAAGAAGGGATGAAAAATATAAAGAAGTGGTCAAAACTTAAACTCAATAAAAATGTCGTGGCAATGACCTCGATGACCGACACCTGTAATCGTTTTCAGCATGGACATTTCAAAAGTCTTATCCATTGACGCTGGTGCATTACCCCAAAAACAAACACCATAGACGACCAATTGATCCAAACAGAGAATAATGATAGACCAGCATATGAACGCAGAGCCCTCTACCTTAGCAAGCCTCTCGGACAAGTATCACATGTAAGGAACCCGTGAAAGGGTATCATCCAGAACCTCACATATATAGCAACCTCACAATCGACCCAACCGAGCACCCCGTGAGAAAGCGAACTCTGTAAATCTTATCGAGATTAATTTTCAGACGATTGGAAGTGAACCAATCGGTAGCACCAATAACGCCATCCAGAGTCGAATCGTCATCCACCACGTTTAATATAGTGGTGTCATCAGCATAATGGTATTCATTTCCCATTCACTTTGTTCGGAAAATCAATGTTAAATAAATGAAGAGCACGGGAGCAAGGATTGAGCCTTAAGCCACCTCAATGCTAATGATACATCTTGATATAGAGAGAACCCCGTTGATTCTGACTCACTGGCGGCTCTCTTTAAGGTATGAAGAACGGATTTCTTTCCATTTATCCTGCAGAATGATCTAGTTCTAGGAAGATCAAGCAGCAAACCCGAAAATCCCTTCCTCCATAGATTGATCCTCTAACGTAACAAGATTTGATGGCATTAATTCCAGTGTCGTCTACTACTTTTTTAGGACTAGTTTAGTGAGTTATCTTTAATTAGAGCCCTGAAGAGTTTAGGTTGCGGGGCTTGTTCGACATCAGCAGCTTTCTCGTAAAGGGTTTTGCAGACAATATATTTTTGAGTCAATCGCATACCTTTTTAAGTCATGCATTGGCGGTGGCGCGTTTCCTAATTTTAAAAATGATAACAGTAATCATCTGGCGATTATAGTCCAATATTGGTGACTCCAGAGTTTCAGAGCGGAACGACGTTCGACCTTTCGACTCTTCGACAGTTCCTAAAGGGTACTTAAAAGGCTTAATACATCCGAATCACTGTATCTTCTTGCAGTTTATTACTTTTTTTACACTCTCATGCTACGTGCTCATATACTCATATGCTACGTTTTTGTTTCCTGTAGCTATAGTAATTCAAGCTCGGCCTCACGAATGTTCAGAATGCAAAAAAGGGTGTTTTCTATCCCCACAGTATTTCCGCCATTTGCATATTCTCTGCAGACCTCTTTTTCAAAAATTTTGGACATTTTTCCTCTTTCTTCTCTTTCATAATATTGGTATACAGTGTAACATACGGAATAAAAGTCATAATTCAGAGAAAAAATATTTTTGAGGAAGTATAGGGCGTTTTTAAGAACTTTTTGAGAAACACGTCGACTTTAATTCTTAATTTGACATTTTTTCAGCCTCACTTTGAGTGTTTACCCTTACCGATATTCCGTCCACCATTTTGAGCCTTTTTTTTATGGCAACCTACCGTTTTGCTTCGGGCTGGAACTTGATAGATCGGATTTTTCTATAAGAATGAGGACACACACCTGCTCGGAGATAAGGTAGAAGTTGTTAGTTTTTGATACATTTAGGCTGTTTCCTTAATATTGCAAAAAAAATTGACAGATTCTTTGGTCAAAAATGAGCCGAAAATTTCCCATTTATATGTATCCGGGATATACCGTTTTTGAGATACAGGGTGTCGTACTCGTTGCAGACCATTGACCAGGAGTAATTTTTTGTGTAGTTGTCGGTTTAAAATCCGCTTTTAAAAGATCAATTTGCGCCATGTTGTAGATGCTAGGAGCAAGGGACAAATAAACCTCGCGCAACCATAAAATCTCCACCACTGGCGTATGAAAGAAATTTAGGTAATATCAATGATATGACATGTAGAAAAGGTGAGCTCATATCTCAAACGGCTTCCGAGATATCTTAAAAAAAACTGGAAAATTAATCTTTTTTTGCATGCACTGTTAAAAAAAATTATATAATCCTGTATCTATCTCAAAAACGGTGCATTTTCGGATACACATAAACGAAATTTTTTTGTTTATTTTGACCAAAGAACTGTCTTTAAATTTTTTCGCAATATTAAAGACACCCTGTATACAGGAAGATTAATTATTGTATATTTTGAAAGTGAGGAACCCTTTAATGGAATAAAATTCATAAGTCGGAAATTAACTTTTTTGCTCATACGCAGGTCAACTTTAATATTTTTGCTTGAGATCTTTCAGTCTTAATTTAATTTTTACCCTTATCGATATTCCCCCACAATTTTGACGTATTTTTTTATTTAATAGCAGCCTCCCGTGTTTGGGCTGGCCGTTTCTGGGTATGAGGACACCTCGGAAGTGCATGGCTCGGAAGTTAATAGCTTCCAATTATACAGGGTGATTAATATTATTATTATTATTATTATTATTATTATTACTTCTAGGGTAGGTTCAAAGCCCTTGTACTGAAGCTTGCGCTTATTGTACCCCTTTGGATAATTATCTCATCGGTCCCATCTCCCGAAAGTATTTCAGTATGAGTCCAATGGGTGCTTGTTAGGTGGTATGGGGTTTCCTCCCCCTCCCCGCATCTCCTGTAATCCGGGATATTTCACTCCTATTATTGAGAGGTGTAATTAGTGGGCAGTGTCCTGTTAGAAGTCCAATTGCCCATCTCAGCTGGTGCTTACTCAGCTTTTTCAGTTACATCTTCTCTGCTCCCTCTTCCCTTTCCCCACCTAGTCGCTTGAACAGCTCCCCAGTTAGGCCTAGGCAAGGTCTGCATTGAAGTTGCTCAGTTACATCTTCTCTGCTCCCTCTGCCCTTTACCCACCCAGTCGCTTGAACAGCACGCCAGTTAGGCCTATAGGTAAGGTCTGCATTGAAGTTGCTCTATTTTCTCCCTTAGGTTTTTTCCCATGAGGAAAATTAGTTGTTGGCCTTTTGTGTCAGGTTTTCTGTCCAAAAGGATCCATGTTTTAATATTGGGCAGTGTTCTGTTAGAAGTCCAACTGCCCATCTAAGCCGGTGTTTACTAAGCTTTTTCAGTTACATCTTCTCTGCTCCCTCTGCCCTTTTCCCACCTAGTCGCTTGAACAGCACCCCAGTTAGGCCTAGGCAAGGTCTGCATTGAAGTTGCTCAGTTACATCTTCTCTGCTCCCTCTGCCCTTTACCCACCTAGTCGCTTGAACAGCACCCCAGTTAGGCCTAGGCAAGGTCTGCATTGAAGTTGCTCAGTTACATCTTCTCTGCTCCCTCTGCCCTTTACCCACCTAGTCGCTTGAACAGCGCCCCAGTTAGGCCTATAGGTAAGGTCTGCATTGAAGTTGCTCTATTTTCTCCCTTAGGTTTTTTCCCATGAGGAAAATTAGTTGTTGGCCTTTTGTGTCAGGTTTTCTGTCCAAAAGGATCCATGTTTTAATATTGGGCAGTGTTCTGTTAGAAGTCCAACTGCCCATCTAAGCCGGTGTTTACTAAGCTTTTTCAGTTACATCTTCTCTGCTCCCTCTGCCCTTTACCCACCTAGTCGCTTGAACAGCACCCCAGTTAGGCCTAGGTAAGGTCTGCATTGAAGTTGCACTATTTTCTCCCTTAGGTTTTTTCCCATGAGGAAAATTAGTTATTGGCCTTTTGTGTCAGGTTTTCTGTCCAAAAGGATCCACGTTTTATTAGTGGGCAGTGTTCTGTTAGAAGTCCAATTGCCCATCTCAGCCGGTGTCTACTAAGCTTTTTCAGTTACATCTTCTCTGCTCCCTCTGCCCTTTACCCACCTAGTCGCTTGAACAGCACCCCAGTTAGGTTTAGGTAAGGTCTGCATTGAATTAGGTGTGTCTTGGTCCATTATGGCCCACGAGTAATGGAGCTATTAAAGAAATACCATACGCAGAGCTCCATACGTATGGTAGGCATTTATTTTCGAAGGTGCGCCACTTCTTCGAGGTTGAATCCAGAAGGGACTGATCTACTATTCAGCCACGCATCCTTTTAGCCTGGGTTCCCGCCGTAGGATTTAGGTTTTTAAAGGTTGTCTCCTTTTGGTCCAGGCGTTAAAGCCTAGACCCCCGTATTCCTCTGTTCGCGAAATATAACCTCGACAACAGAGTTTTACGGTCTTTCGGAGAGTCCACGTTCGGACGTTCTCCGGCATCGTTATAACCCCTGTGCAGACCTTTAGTCACGACACGACAACTAGGTTGGGGGAGGTGGTCCGCGGCAGGGCTTTGAGCTACCAGTCTGGAATTTTACCTCCGACAAGCTTTATCATCACTGCTAACCTTACTCACTTACGCTCATTGTAAAGCCTTCCCCCTATCCGCCACCTGGGGACGCGCCCGATGGGTACTCAACCGCACGGGTGATTAATATTACTCTACTCTAAGTTCAAAACTAGATGTTAATTTTTTATAATCAACAGCTTGCAGTTCGCAGAAATGAAAATGTGATGAACACGTATAGTGATTTCCATTACTAGTATAAGTAGTATAATATCTTCTAGCCTTCTGCAAACTTCTCGCTATCGGTTATTGACAAAGTTATTGAAAAATTTTTTGAATTTACATTTTTTGCACAATACCGAGGTAGGTATACTCTGTTGAGGGACCTCACTAATTTGACTTTTATTAATTTTAAGAAGGCGATAAAATCATATCTGCTGAATCAGTGTTTTTATTACGTTCAGGTATAATTTGTGCTAGTGCCTCTTTGTTGGTTTTAATAGGAAATTAGTTTTTTTTTAATTTATAGTAAGATGGTCTCTAAAACAATAAAAAGTTAGAAAAATGGTTAAGTGAGGGAAGTAGTGCAGAACTTATTAAGAATCTGAACCAAAATTTAGGATAACTTCCAGTCCATACTGGAATATTCTGAAAAAAAATTGAATGAAAATAAATTACTTTTTATGTATTCACATAATAGTTTAAAAATTTTCAAAGCCGACTAAATTCCAGAGTTTCTTAGCCAATTGTTTTTTTTTATTTTTTTTATCGTCATATTGTTTTTTATTTTGACCGTTAAGTATTTGTTTCTGCATATCATTTGGCATTTGGCCTACTCGTAAAACAAAAAACAAAGAAACTAAAAGAATACCACAATGAAAAATGTAAAAAAAAAGTTTATTCTTTTTTCTAAAAAGAACACATTTATGAAATGTGATTAAATATAGTGATAGGTACAGTTAAAGAGCTCATGACGCTACCTTACTTACAATAAAAAAAAATATTTATTTTCATATTTTTAATAACATTAAAGATAATATTGCTGAAATAAAAAAAATCGATTTTTCTGTATTTTCAGCATAGGTATTTCAAAAACTACTGAATTTATCCTAATTTTTTTCAGATTCTTAGTAAGAGAATAGAATTCTGCACTACATAATTTGCCCATTAACTCTTATATAACTCTTATAGCTTTCGAGATCCTCAACTAAAAATTAAAAAAAAAATACCCTTGAAACAAATTCCAATTTTTTGATTATTAAAGGGTTTTATGGAGCGACTTAAAAATCATCAGTAGAACTCGAATTATATGCAAAATGCATATTTTTGCATATTTTGCAATTTTTATGCACTTTGCTCACGAACTGCACTTTCTTAGAAAACTTTACATAATATTTCTTCATATTTTGTTATTTAAACCATATTATTTATTTTTTGTTTGTTGTTTTTTACTTATTTGTTATTTTTATCCTTTTTTGGCAATAATTATTGCTGTAAACTCTTTCTTTTTTTTGTGTCCCGAAGTACACCCTTCTCCCCTCTATACAAAAATAAAAAATATAAAAACCAAAAATAAGCTCAAAGTTAATCATGTTATGAATGATTTTTTAATTTTTGTGCGATTTTACTGTACCCCTTTGAAAGTGTTATTTATCCAGATATTAATTCATGGACGACACTAAATTTCTTCAGCCCCATAACAACTTCTTGAATAGAAATGGAGTCTTCATATTGTAAAGAAGCCTATCTTTTATAGTAAAAGTTTTGGTGACATCTGAAAGTGATTGAGGGCAATAAAACTTAGGTACTTTGTTGATTGTAAATAAAGTTCCTATATCCCTTGTAAGTTCATTTTAATAGATTTTCAAAAAAAAAGCTCATATAAATAAGAGTTCTTTTCATATTCCCATTTTATTTATTTTTTTCATTTATTTTTTTTTAAAGGAGGGAGCTTCGGTCTTCCCTATGTAGGTAAGACAAAGTCGCTCCACTCCGGTAATTATGGGTTTGAGCTATTCGCCAACATTACCCAGCCTCAAGTGTACCATTAAATAGTAGAAAGGACAACACAGACACCCAGAGCCTTCACTGAGAATCGAACTCAGTCCGCCGGGTCCAGTGATTCAGCAGATCGCCCACTGAACCACCCGGCCACCGGTGTGCTCCATATTCCCATTTCATTTTTATTAATATTTCGATGTTTTTAAGGAGTTTGGGAGTAACTTTAAGATTGGCCTGAGTATATTTAAAGGGATTAGGTAGTGCCGCTCAGTTAACTAAAAAAATTACCGCTCTTGGATTTCTATGGATGCAAATTTTTTTTGGTACCTACCTATTATAGTCACTTAATGATTAATAGCTTGTAGAAGTCATAAAATAAAATGTGGCGATTTAATAATAAGTAACTTTTCTTATCTCTTGGTGAACATTTGTTTATTACTTAGTTGATACTTCACTGTAGTAGTCAAACAGATAGGGAATGAAAACTGCGCCCCAAATTCGCCTATAAATTCACTTCATTTCTAGTTTTGTCATTGAAAAGTTAGTAGGTATTAGTTTGAGCAAATTCTTTATAATATTAAAACGTGTCAATTATAGTGATAGGTAGTGAAAAAATGTTTTTGCATATGATAGCATTTTGTTGCATATTTAATATTATAAAACCATGGCATATAAGTAAACCTATGCCCATGTTTTTGTCATTTTTCTTGCATAAAATCCCAGCTCTAATCATTAGCAACTAACACCTAACCTAGGTTTAGGTGGTTATATGCTTTTGAGAGTTTATTATATTTTAATAAGAACTCTTGCGGCGTTTTGCTGACAATTTGGTAACCTCTAAAATACTGAGCATGGTATTTCTCTTATTTGTACTCATTCTATTGTTTTTAAGGATAGGCAACTTGTTGTTAATAGAAAATTTTACATAATTAGTTACTTAATTGTATGTACTTTTAATACTTCAATACTCTAACAGCCAGTATTATAAAGACTCATTAAGTTAACGGGCAGATTTCTGGGGCCGTTTCTAGAAAAGGTATCGGCCATAGGTGGAAAATTAAAGCAATTAGGCTGATTCTTGGCATGAAAGGGATTACAAAAATTTCAATAAAAGTTATATGACATCGATATTAGCGTTAAAAAATGGTACCTGAAATCTTCCCGTCAGCTTATGGGCCTTTATAACACTGGCTGTAATAATACTTTTTTTAACATTCTGTAATACAACCAGTAGTATTGACGCGGTTGCTGGTATAAAATTGATATACCTACATAAGTACCGGTTTTTATTATGATCATGAAACGAAGATTATAAGTCGTGATTAAATAAACTCATCATTATCTGTCTCCTCTGATTCAAGTCATTCAAGTCAACTTGTTAACTGATTTTTACATGATTGGACGACAAACAAGGCATCATCTGTAAAGTATACTTTTTCCATTATACGATTTTATGAAACAATGTAATTATTGCAAATTAGTTTGAAATTACTGATTAAATCTGAGATATGTTTACGCTATCATGTTGTATGGATGGATAATGATGATTATGGTAATATGTTTCAATTTTCTTATAGCAGCATACATTTCCAGATATGGCCGTGGAGTTCTCTCACCCCTATCCAATACAATATTGTATCCAAGTTAGCCTAGGTTCTGGTGATCTCTAGTGCTAGTACTATAGTATTGGTACTAGTAAGCAGTTGCAGAAGCAGAAAGAGTGGATTAAAAACGTCAGTTTGCAACTGCAGCGAATCCGCTCAACAAGTCAGTACCAAATAGAACGAGCAAGCTCGTGAACGTCAATTTAAATAAGGATCTGGTTATTTATCGGTGATTCGCGATGGAGAAACAATACATTTGTCTGCGACATGCCAATGGTTCGTCATGTCAGACGCTTGAGTCCTTCAAACTCTTAATAGTGGTTCGTTAGACATTCCTCTTTAATGGGATGAGGAGATACGACCTGCAGGACTCCTGCTTGATGGAAGAGCGTCAGAGACTGGCAGTGGCAACCTCTTAGAAGCTCGTTCCTATGTTTGATCTGAAACAAGACATTCTGGATTTCACCTATTACAGATCACACTTTGGTCTTGGTCATGGTCGAGTCAAGCAAGTTTAATCTAATGGAGATGGGGATTCTTTACAACTTGTTATAATTTTAAATTATTAGCTTCTATACATTCTTAATTCTTGTTAAAGTGATATGATTTAAAAAATAAAAAATTAATATTTATAATATCGAATGTTTGACGAGGACATTAACAATTATTATTCAATAATAGAATAAACAATTCAATAGCGAGGACTTGTAATAGAAACAGTGAACAGTACACAGTCTAGTGAACATTGTAACACATTTTAACATGTTTAATTGGAATTGACCCTTTTTGTATTCAAAAGTTGACCCTTGAAGATAAGTAAACGATTGATAGCGTTACTTTGTGAATTTATAAGCCTATTGGGCAGTAGATTCCGATCTGGAAAACAATGATGACTTCCGTTACTTGCAAATTACGTAAAATTTTATTGTCGTGCCATAACATAAATATTGTTAATTTGCATCTCTAATTGAATTTTCATTAGATATTGATTATGATAGTAGCTTTCCGCCGTGTCGCCGACTTGCCGCGTCAAATTAACCACAATAGGCAACGATAAAATTACTAAGGTCAAGGTTAGCGATTCTTTTGCTGGATGATTCTGCTTATAGTTCAAAAACATCGAAATATTACTGGAACGGGAGGATTTATGGGGCACGGAGAAGGTAATGGTGGTCTAATTATTTATATTATTCACGAGCCCGTGAAAGACATTGAAAATTTATAATTATTGTTATTGGGTCTCAATAACGCATTATTTGTTTACAATGAAAAGATTTAAATGTTTCTCAATACCGGCGCCCAGACGTCGTCTAATGGGTCACATGCATAAATGGAAATACTTGACTTTTCATTTCGATAATTATTATTACAGTGAGAAATATGGAAGAAGCAAGGATAGGTCGTCATGAGTAATTTTGTAGAAAATTTGAATACCTTATCTTAAGGCGAAAATTGGAATCCTACGACTTAGGAAAAATATTACACTTCTGCTATTTCCATTAATAATGGAATCTGGGGTCACATCTTAATTTCCATTTATAGTTTCGCATAATTATTAAAGAATAGAAAAATACAAGACACAAGATCCTTATCATGAAGAAAACAGGTTTCAGGAGTAGCAGATCTGTATAAACGATGCCAGAATTCAACCTGGCTGGGAAAATTAATTGAGAGAAAATGTACCGAAATTTTCAGAAGTGGTTACTTCTGCATTGATAACATTGATAGCAGAACCATAAGCATTGACTAAATCGGGGTGAGATCAGGGATTATATATACCTAAACTTGATCTCTTGTAACCACAAAGCTGAAATAGACACTTATGGGTGCTCTATCAAGATCTCACAGCGGAGAAACAGATAAAATTAAAGATGCGGAAGCAGCAATGTTGGGCAGCCTCCTCGCTTTTTTCACTTATTTTTGATAGTGATAGCTCTAAACGTACTACAGACATTGAACAATGCAAACCTAGTAGGACATACAAATACAGAGATTTGAAGAAGACACGCGCGGTTAAAGAACGCAAGTTAAGTGTGAGGTGAGAGTTGAGAGTGGATGGTATTACTGCAACTTTCAGAAAAAACAGAGCTTCGAAATGTACGCCCACGAACAGGAAGAAGAAGTTACTCTCGTGTGTTGTAAATTTTCACAGATTTCTCAGAGACTGGCCATGGAAATGGTGAGAGAGTCGATGGAGATAATCAAAAAATCTACTATCCCTCAAAAGTGGCGTGGTGACATGGAGAACCAAAATCTTGCAGAAGATTGCTAAACCGTGCTGTTTAAAACTTTCAAGATGGCATTTGGAGTAATGATTCCCCAAACATACAGGGTGCACCATGTATCTTTCTCTATATTGCTATCTCCTGAACGCTAAGAGATACAGGGTCGGTTAAATTAGAGAAAAGATGCGCAGTATTGTGACCATGTCGAATCCGTCAATACATGCAAGATATCTGTGACTGCTCCTGAAATATCCTGAAAAAACTGAAAAACCGAGATTTCTTATTTTTGACATATCTTGCTTATTATTGGAAATTGATAAATAATTTTTTGTAGGCTTACATAAGCCGTTAAGATCTATCCATCTGTCATTACAAAAATTTTCAAGGCAGACTAGAACCAAAAGTTTTCACAGTCAACTTTCGTTTTTCTTATGACCGCCATATTATTTTTTTATGTCGTTCGATGTGAAAAGAATAATGGAAACCAAAAATTAATAAACTTCAAAAAAAAATTTTTTTAATTTTTATTCTTCTTTTTTCAAAGAAAAACCAAAAAAAAATCGTCGAAAAACATCAACATTTGTAAAATACCTACGCCGAAATAGTGCTTGTCTTATAGTTTTTTAATTAATCTATGAAATTCGCTCTTAAAAGTTGTCTTTTTTGTAAAGAAAAAAGAAGAATAAAATTTTTTTAATTTATTTTTTGAAGTTAATAATTTTTTGTTTTTATGATTTTTTTTATACCGAACAACATAAAAAAACAATATGGTGGCCATAAGAAAAACGAAAGTTTACTATGAAAATCCTGGGATCTAGTCGGCTTTGAAAATTTTTGAAATGTCAGATGGGTAGCTCTTGCCGACATAATGTAAGCCCACAAAAAATTATTTATTAATGTCCAATAATAAAAAAAGATATGACGAAAATAAGAAATCTCGATTTTTCAGCTTTTTCAGGATATTTCAGGAACGGTCATAGATATTTTGTATGTCTTGACTGATTCGAGATGGCCACAAAATTGCGCTTCTTTGGACTTGTTTAACCGACCCTGTATCTGTTAGCGTTAAGAGATAGCAATATAATGAAGGATACATGGTGCACCCTGTATAGAAACCCTGAACAAACTAGTACTTCGTACTTTATTTGTAGAAGACACAAATAAAGAACGCCACTTAAGTGTGAGAGTTGAGAGTGGATGATATTTTTAAGCTTTCGGAAAAAAGAGAGCTACAGAGTGTAGGTAGGTACTCCAACAGAACAGCAAGAGTTACTCTCATACGCTGTAAATTTTCGCATAAATAGGTTTCTACTAGACTGGCTTTTGAAATAATGAGAGAGTCGATGGAGATAATCAAAAAATCTACTATCCCTCAAAAGTGGCCTGGTGATATGGAGGGCCAAATCTTGAAGAAGATTGCTTAAATGGTGCTGTCAAAGCTTTCAAGATCACGTTTGGAGTAAAGATACCTTAGATCGAAATAAGAAAACCCTGAATAAACTACTACTTTGTATTATTTGAGGGAATGGCTAAGAAAGTCGTCCGATATATAGAGAACCAGGTTGATATATAGGTACCAGGCTCAGAATCGAACCCTATAATACTGGACCTAAACAACTGTGTGTTTCTTTCCCAGAAACTGTCACTATACCTACTCTGATTAAATAAATTGCACGTGAAAGACAGAAAAATGCTCGAGTTTAAGATTATATTTTTCTGTACTGGTTAATTTTGAAAAAGTGACTTTACGAGACATGTTTGGAAAATTTTGACTAGCGGCTATTTTTAAAACTTTTGCGCAACCCTGAAATCTCCACAACTGACATATAGATATACCTACATCCCAGAACATAGGCTCAGAGCATGGTGTAAGTTAAAATCTGCACAAAAGCTGGAGCGTTTAGTCTTGACGGTTCTTGAAATATCGCAAAAAAGTAAGAAAAAACTTTTTTTTAACGTATTTACTTATATATCGAAAAAAGTGCGTTTGCCCTTTAAAAAATCATGTTAATTAAGGAACCTTTTTCTTGAAATAAGTTGTTGAATTACCTCCTTTATTTTCTACATGTTGATAGTTAACATCCTGTAGGTATAAGATCAAGCAACTAAAGCTTTTTTCATGACAACAATATAGTAACAGAAAAACGCCGGTAACAAAAAAACAGAAAATACGCGGAATGGCTCCCAGATCCTAAATGCACAGAATTTACCTTTTTTTTATTACTACTTCAGTGCAAAAAGTTTTTTGTTTTTTTTGCTTATAAAATAAAAACTGATGGAACAATGTAATATTCCCAATAAACGAAATGTAGAGAATGAAAATACGAAGGAAATGAGCGTTGAAACAACGCGATCTGTTCATTAAAAGGTCGAAAAACCGGAAAAAATAACGGTTTTTCTTTTTTTCAAAAATTCGTAACGTCGCTGTTTTCAAGTTGTAGTGGAGGCTACTTCCTGTGTGAAAAACTTCTTTTCGCGTAATTGCAATCAAAAGTTCTTCATACCGTATTTTGCAGCGAGGTTGAAGATCATGCGATTCGAATTTTTCAAACGTATTTTGAAAGTGTTCGGCTATAAAACGTCAATCTTCCTTTTCCATTTTAATGCTGAAAAATGGTTAAAAATTGCTCGCAAACCTGAGCGAAATCGGAGAGTGGTCGTGGAGTGGAGTAGAACAGCAGATGAGGGGAAGGCATAGTTTTTTATTTTCTCCCTTAGTATAATAAACCGATTGGTTATTTTAAGCCTCATTTTCTTCGTATTTCAATTGTCTACAATTCGTTTATTGAAACCATTTAGATTCCCCCATCAGTTTTTCCTTTATACTCAAAAATAAATTAAAAAATGAGATTTTTTGCATCAAAGTGTTAATGAAAAAAAAAATAAAATAGTAAACTCGAGTATAAAACTGTGCAGTGGATCTGGGGGATAGTCTGCGTGTGATGACACCGGCAATCAGTTACTTTATTTTTGTCAGAATTTGGTCATTTTAGAGCGCTGTTGCTTGGTCTAATAAGGAAGCATAAAAAAGTCAGCATAAAAATGCTGACATAAAATTTTTGTGCTGATATGTTCCCCATTTTTTTAATGCGTTTTCAAAATAATTATGCGTGTATTGTTTATAAGTATTCCATAACTTGCACTTGTGGTCAACTTTTTGTTAAATCGTTTTCGATAAAATCGGCCACAAATTTTCAATTTGTGATCAAAAATACGTCACCACGAAATGAAAACAAGAAGAAAATGACGTCACATATTGCAGAGCTTTACCTGATTTTCTCGAAAATGGCTGAAAATGTCTTAAAATGTAACCCCCGCAACAGTAGCATAATAAGCTTTTCAATTTTGAGAAATTATTGATTTAATATTTCTCTCTGAAACATATCTAGGGAATCACCCTGTATATAGCGCGTCTGGAAACGAAACACCCGGTATACTGCCTCTACATCTAGATTGGCATTCTAGTTTTATTAAATGGACGTCCCTCCTATTAGCACTCTTATTGGAAATTATAATTGTTACATACCTACAGCAGGTAGAAAAAGTATTGAATTGGTTATATAGAAAAAAATTTACTTTCAGTAATAATCATGCGTACTTATACCAAACAGTTTCCTTATGTCCTTCGGATATGACGAGGAAGCAATAATTACACAAACTATTCCATGTATTTAACTCTAATTAACGTTAAATAAAAGTTATTCAAGTACGAATATTTTGTAAAAAAAAATTTTTTTTCACAAAATTTTTTCAAATATCAGTATTTTCTGACGTTAATGGAAACATTTTAATTATTTTAATTAATCGTAATATATAAGTCTCTAAGAACTATTATTATGATTTCAGTTAGTTCTTATTAAATCGTATAGGTACATATTGCGATGTAGATAAAGTTTGTTAAAGTTCACTCTGTTTTAAGAATTTTAAGTTCTGAACATTTTGTGTATTCGACTGTTCCTCGATTATTTTTTTTTCTGAAATGTGATGTGTTATTTATTCTGCTTCGGTTGTCAAGCGGAAATTCAGTATATTCCGTTAATTGATTACAAAGGATCGCCTAACGATCATTATTTTACCAGTTTATCGTCATTGTATTCAGATTTCGATGCAGGTGCCTCTTCGCGGCCGTGATTTCAAATCCCGATTAAACGCTACTTAATTACAACCCTTGCTGAATCAATTTACCAGTTAACGTCAATTATTACCTTGTTCGAGGCAGATGCACTGTCCGGTTCTTATATTTAGTAAACGATTTATCTTGTTTAAGTTTAGTTTGATTGTCTCTTTAATTCTCATGTTGCTGTTTATTAAATTGTTTAATTTAAATATTTTTACAATATTTATAAACTATTAACATTCATTAGGTATACGAAAAAAGGGATGGTATAATTAGGTGTGTAATTTATGTTATGCGGTTTTCTTGTTGTCTGAATAAAAGTTTCAGGAGGGTAATTCATGAAGGAATTCTAAATAAATCCGCTTAAGTCTAGACGTGACAAGCTTTGAACAATAATTATTAACTTAGAAGATTAATATAGTTGAATTAATTTTGATTGTACCATTAAATTCAATACTTATTACATAGGTAGGTAAATACTCAAAATATTTTATTTACGAGTTTTTTATTTATTAATTTACGAGCGGATTAAGAAATAAATTTGGAAATCTTTTTCTAAAGTTGGTAAAATAAAAATTCTGTCTTGATTTTTGTTATTATTTAAATTATTTTTGTAATTTAATTTAAATTAATTCAATTTTTGTCAAATCGATATGAAGGGGATGAGGTGGTTTAATTGAGGAAAGTATCAGGACAAATTTTTATTTTACAAATTTTAGGACACGTTTTTCAAAATATCCCTCTTAATCTTCTGAATGAAAATTATTCGTATTTGGACGTGTGTCAACATTTGCATGGGATTTTCTATATTGATTACCCTTGCAACACCCGGTTTAATTCTTATTAATGATGACTGAAGAGTTTTTTCTATATATGTGAAGTGGATTTATTATCAAATAACTAATTAAATAGTTTTTCCTTTGTATCCTATGTATTGTTAAATAAGCTACCTCGTCATTGCTATTTTTCACCCTATACTATTCATTGTATCGATGTACAAAAGTTTCATTCATGTTTCTCAAGAGCGCCATTCTGTCTAGACCATTAAATCCGAATTTCACCAGGAATTCAAAGAACTGACAGACAAAACTATATCTGCCAGGTCATCTAATCTACAGAACATTCACCTACGACTGCTTCTTATATTTCCAATATTTAACTTAATTTTGACACACTGCGGGCAAATAGCTCTCCAGGCCAGAAGTAGATAATTCACTACCTATCCGAATCTACAATGGATTAATAACATAATACATAATTTATGTGCCATTCCTAAACCTCAAACGGCTCCACAATACTGCCAGTGTATTAAACTTCTCTATTTTGGCACGAAAATAGAGACGTCATATAAACTAAAAATACAACAGGATTCATTCATCGAACTCATTGAAAAGGTGTGCTCTGAAAAGAGCAGCTAGAATGCGAAAAAACGTCAAAAATCCAGGATAAATGACGATGTGTGTGTGTGTGCGAGGTTCTATTGTTATCGCGGGTGGCTACACATGCCCTACTTGACCCCATGGGAACACGCGTGGGCATTAATCTTCATTTGTTACCGGCCACTTCAACTGTTTACCGTATTGTCCATCTTTTACACCTTAATAGACCAACTAGGATGGGTTTTTAACGCGTTTATTAAAAATCTTCATGGAAAAGTGAGCGCCGATTATTGTACACAATCGCATTTCAGATGTTCCATGACGCGTATTTTTCACACCGATCGGCACAGAAAATATTTCGGAATTCTTTCATTAATATTCTTAATCCACTATCTTTTTTATTTAGTGTACGAGTGCATAAATTATGAAAATAAGGGTTATTGTTTGTTTGATAATCAAAAGCAACAAGAAATTCTTACCTCCATGCTTATACTGGAGGATATTTCACACTCCCTAAGTTTGTTTTCCTGATGGACTTCTTATACAGGTTGTCGAGAAAAAATTATTTTTACAGTTATTTTAAGATATCTCGGGAACAATGTGAGATACAGAACTCAGCTTTTGTATGACTCAAAGTACATACATGTATTATCATTGATATATAAGCTTACGGCCGTCTTAAAAATTGGGCTAATAGGGCTATAGCCCAGGGGCGCAAGCATTTTAGGGGCGTAAATTAATATAATTCAAAATCTTTTCATTTCTAGGACAATAATTGACTCGAAAATTGAGTCTATACATTTCTTAACATAGCTCTAGCTCTACGCATTTTTTGTTGAAGTTGAAGCGACGAAATAAGAACTTTTCTGCATTTTTGTGTATGAATTTATGTTTTTGTTTTTGTATGAATTTTATGTTATGTTTTGTTTAGTGTTATAATATGGTGGTGTCAGTTGGTTATAAATGACTTTTTTCAAATCTGACACTTTTTCTAGCCCTTCTTGTTCTAGCCATCCACAGACTCCATGGCGTAAACCTTTAGGTTGCGACAATTTTTATTGTGTCTCTAGGCTAGGCATATTAGGAAAAAAATGGGATTTTAGAGGAAATTTTGGCTATATTTTTTATTTTCTCACCCCCTATAGTTTTTAGGTCACTAAACATGAAAAGTTTTCACGCATAAATTTGCCCGAAACTTTGTTTTTTGGCACTTTTCGCCCAAATTTTGGTATTTTGACACTTTTTCAATTTTTGGCCTATATCTCAGAAAAGAAGCGTTTTTTTGACAAGCCCATTCTATACAAAATTAAAGAAGACAAAATTTCATACATTGATCATGTTTTTTGGAAGACCAACCGCCGCTTGATCGCGCCAAAAAAACACACTCCAATATCTAGTGAAATTTACCGTTTTCGCGGTTGTTTGGCACTTGGCACCTGTTGATCAGCCTCACGGGTCTTTGGGAGCGAGAAAACGTATTCTCCTGAAATCGGAAAAGGGAAACGTTTCTCCATCCACCTACTTTCCTGTGCACGCTCTGAAAAACAAAACCATCAAAGAACACAATACATCATGTTTCTTCACGCAATGAGTATAGGTGTGAAGAACCTACTCATACACCACCTCACAACCAAGAGAAATTGGAGTTTGTGAAAAATCTCAGCAAAAACCCCCATCAAAGTACCAAAAAAGTACCAAAACTTTTTAGCCCAAATTTTTGCCTGCAAACTTCAAATTCGTGTTCAGCTACCCAAAAAGCCTACAGGGTAAGAACTCAGAAAATCAAAAACTGTATAGCACCCTCCTCTGAGAATTTTACTGTTGCCCTATAGCCCAACTCCAGCTATCCATTTTGTGTATTTTCTCATAAAGAGGGCTGCATTATTTTTAGTAACTCAAGGGCGAAATATTTAAAGACGACCCAATATAAGCTATACATTTTTAATACCTTTTTGATGTCAATTAATTTTTTTTTCTTCATGTACCTACCATAGGCGAAGATTTTAGAATCGAGCGAAGTTTTTTTACCCTTCATTTTCCGATATCTACATATTTTGAAACATCAAAAGTGAGTTTGAGAACTGTTAATCAAGAGTACCTTTTTGGTGTATCGGTTCTAACAGCCTTCTTAAAATTGCATTTATTACAGTGGTGTAGAAATTAGTGGCTTGAAACCCTCAAAATATCCAAAATCTAGGACACTCAATTTTTTTAGAGATATTGATAAATAACTGAAAAAAATTCAACTTCCCCACCACACCTGCTGTATCTTGAAAACAGTACCTGCGTACCTATATGGACATAAAAGTTTAAAAGAAAAAATAAATCTAATTTTTTATCTAGAATCGGTTTCTTTTCTGGGCATTCTGTATGGCAGTGTACATGCCATTTCTGGGCACGCTGTATAGTGCAAATTATTATACAAGTAATGTACATTTTATACTTACTGGCTAAATGCCAGCGACCAGGAGACAACCGCGTTGCGCGCGTCGCATAAGTGAGTGATGGTGGCTTTTAGTTCGGTCAGTCGACGGCGGTGCAGACGCGCCTGGCGGCAGCCCTCGAGTTTCGTCGATCTCGATTGTCGAATTTCGATCTTGTACGCCGATACCTGAGATTCCACTTGTAATTGTGTAATTCTTTTCACCTTGGGAAATCGCGGAAGGCGGACCTATTTCCGAACACCTGTCGCTAATAATGGTAATTTATTCACCGTAATGGGTCGTGAATAATTCCCTTAAAATACCGCAGACATCATCCACGTTTTTGGCTTGCATTTTTCGACCAGCTCGATTTTTTCGACCAGCCTGATTTTTCCGACCTGCTAAGATTTTTTCGACCAGCTTGCTTTTTTCGACCTGCTTGATTTTTTCGACCAGCCAAGCTTATTTTCGACCCGCCAGATTGGAGCACATTATTTTCTTCATTTGGAATACACCTGGACTACCGGAGCTGTCGCTTTCACCATCATAGCACGAACATATATACCAGTAGCTAGCAGCCGAACCGGTGAAGTTCCTGTACCCCCGGTTGAAAAACCTCCATCTTCCAGCGGCAGAGAACTCCTGAAGATAAGTGCCTTCGCTGATCCATTTTATCAGACCAAGTCATTCTGCTGAACTCCACACTCTTGTCTTACTATTAATTGTTAACCACGCTCAAGAGTTCCATTGTGATAGTAATAACTGTGATTTTTTTTCAATAAAGAGTACCTGTTGTTCTACTGACCTGCGTGTTATTGTGAACTCTCTTAGATTAGCCACTGAATCCACGACCCTTGTCTCTTAATTGTCTCATGCTCTCAACGGTTATTTTTCCCCTCCAAGGGTAAAATAATTCGTCTCAATTGACGCCCAACGTCAATAGTTCATTTCAAGTGGCGCCCAACGCGTCTGTATCTGTCTAAAATTCATTTCAAAAATATTGTAGAATAGCAATAGCAGCTTAGTGCTTTGAATATTTTTTTGACAAGATTTTCGTTTGACAAGATCCGATCAGATCGATTTTTTTGCTGCAAAATTAGTTTTAGAAGATCGGTAAGCTGGAATTGTTTTGCAAGGTCCATTTGACAAGGCGTAGTCAATCCGAAATTTTTTCATTGCAAGGTCCGGTCGGAACGAAATTTATTCGGCAAGGTCCTGTTTTACGAGGTCCGGCTAGCTAGAATTTTTTTGCAAGGTCCGATTTGATAATGACCGATAAGCTGATTTTTTTTGCCAAAACCGGTTTGACAAGGTTCGATCAGTTCGATATTTTTTTAATGTTCGGTTTGGCCAAATCCGGTCACCTCGATTTTTTTTGACAAGCTTTAACAAGGTAACACCAGCTTGATTTTTTTTAAAGGTCCAGTTTCACAATATCCGGTTGGAGAAGATCCGGTCAGCTGAAAATTGTTTTCTTTGCAAAATTGGTTTGACAACGTCCACTCAGCTCGATATTTTCTTTTTCAAGGTCTGGTTTAACAAGGTGTAATCAGCTCTAATTATTTTTTGCAAAATTCGGTTTGACCAAGTTCGGTCAATTCGATTTTTTTGGCAAGTTCCGGTGTGACAATTTCCGGTAAGCTCAACTTTTTGCAAAGTCCGGTTTGGCAAGGTGAACTCCGTATTTTTACAAAGCCCGGTCAGCTCTTATTCTGGTCAGCTCAAAGTCTGGTTTGACACTATCCGGTTATCGAAATTTTTTCGGTCAGCTTAAAAGTTGAAGCTTTGTCAAAGAATACCTTACCAAAAAAATTTCGAGGTGCCCTATTCTATAAGATCAACACTTTTGATGATTTGTATCTTTCCAGTTTCAAGATGCCCATTTTTCATTAATCACATAATTGAGAGAAAAATAATATATTGTTAGTAACAAAGCGCAATTTGTACAATATCTATCAATTATTGACGTCGGATATTACGAATAATACCCAAGTAAATGTATTAGATTTCAAGATATTAATCTTAACAATTAATCTAATTGAGCTCTCCTAATAGATGATTCATTCTTAATGACCAGTTTAACAATAATTTCACCATTACATGGACAAGAACTACTAGTTCCATTTGGTCATTATTTCTTCGAAAACAAGCCCATTCAGTCTCACATTATAAAGATAACAATAATTATTATAAATCAGGCATAAAGAAACGAACTTCCATGCCCAATATACAACGGCAGCTACCACGTCTTAGATGAATGCCTTATAAGCCAGGGCATACTAGCGACTGCTCCCGCGCTCCCGGAATTCAAGAGCTAGAACGAAAAATTATCAAAAGTCTTTTATTGTTTATTTTTTCATTGATTTTTACTATATCAACTACTCGTATTTACCTATGACGATTACGTGGGTAGGTTTTTATTGATATCTCAGATTCCCAAAATAAAATAAAAATTAATCGATAAAAATAATTTTGACGCACACCTATAAAAAATTCAAGCTGAAGTCAAAGATGAATGAATAATGTTACGATGTGGGATGTAAGAAGGAGATGCGCTCATGAGAGAGGAACAAGCTTTTAGCTGTTCGGGAATGGGCGCGGTGTTGATTAATATGTTATTTTGACGTGAGTCCCTGTTGGACTATTAGCTAAAGACTCTCTAATCACCGAAAAGCGTTGGCATATTAGTGTTGGGCGCTCACCATATGCGTATTTATAGCACCACGCCACTCTAGAAACCTCCAGTTTAGAGACCGAACTATTCAGGTCCGTATCGATACTAAATCAAAATTTTCGGTCGATTTTTTTGTTTGTTTATGACAACTTTAAAATTGCAATAAGGTGATAAAGTTCACAGACAAAAAATTATTTTTTTCATTATAATTTATGACGTTATTCTGAAATAAGTCGTAAATGGTCAATTTTGTTTAGGTTACCTTACGCAGCAGCCTTAGTCCAATTAGGTACTTTTCATTGATTCCGGGTGGTATTGGGCTATAAAGATGCTCCAGAGTTTTAGGTTTGCTGGCGTATTATTAGCGATAAGATTCTTAGGGTAATTCCGCAAAAACTCAGCTTCCGCATTAAATTTCATGTATCATTATCATCCAGCGACATCGACATCATGATGGCGACCAGTTTACATCACCAAAACGTGAAACATAGCCCTTTGCATGGGAACTTTGTTTGCAGCACCTCTATATTGGTGCCCAATTGGAACCATGTTTACCACATCAACTATTTCAGAGTAAGGCATCTACAAAGAGACTTTTTCAAACTGCTCATATCTTTTCGCCACTCGAGTTGGCCTAACCTTCTCAAACTTCTCACTTCATCTCAAAAGCCATTTTGTCCAACATTTGAGCATTTTGCTTATACACTAAGATAAGTGCATGCTCCTCATTGGAAAAGAATATTTTCTATAAAAAATAAGGGTCAACTTTCTGCTGCTCAGCACCGCAATGAGCGAAAATTCTTCGCTGTTTCACTGGAGAGATTGTTACAAGTTTGCGCTTGAGCTGAAGCTCTTCACTGAAGAGATCAAGGTAATTAAGTTAAGCATGTTAAATATTAATATTCTTTAGTTTATGACTCTCTCCTCTCCTATTTTTTTGTATAAGAATTGTCTCAAAAAATCTTTCTCAAAATTTTTTTTCTCAAAAAATCTCAAAAAAAGTCTAAAAAAATATCTCAAAGATTTTAACTCATATTTCCTGAATACAGACCTGTTCTGTTAAAGAGGTGGTGTCCTTTTACAAGCAGCATCATTTTTCATACTTAAAAGCCACATTACAAATAAAAAACAAGCGAAAAAAAGAAAAAGGCCGATAGATGTTTTGATTTATGCTGCAATGAGCATTTTTTCCTGCAGTAGCTATGCTGTTTTCTGTTTCTAAATTTACACCCGGGTGCATTTATTTCTGACAGAATAGCGAAGAGGACGTTTATCATTGCTAACTGCCACTAAAATCATAAATGTATTATCTTATACTCGGCTGGGATTATTTTAAACTGTGAATAAATTATTATGCATTAAGTGAATGCAAATGCATTGTGAACGATGCATCTTTTCTGTGTAATGATCTCATATTTTATAGAGATGATTTAATTTATGAGTCTTGAAAATATTTTTAAAACAGCCTGTATAGCCTGTAGCACTAACACTAATTAACTGGAACTATATAGACAACAATACAGAACAATATGTGTGGTATAGGGATATAGAATATGTAAATTTATTTATACAGTCGCATATCATGCACTAAAATATACTTCGTGATTTATATACTTAGGCTTTATTATTTATTTAAAGTACATAAGTATAAGTAAGTATTAGGTATACTTGAGTTGTCTTATTTGACTATGCGGTGTTCGACGTTCAGCCATTCGCACATGTTTTCTTATATTTTGTTGACCTTAAACTTTTCTTTAATATTATCATTTTTTTAGATTTGTTTTTATTATTTACTCACATTTTGTTTAAAAAAAATCTATTATTCTATTCTATTAAGAAAGCTATTAACCAACATCTTTTAAAGTACTTGGAAGGAGCTAATATAATCAGCGACCGCCAGTACGGCTTCCGCAAACAGAGATCAACTATCTCACCTTATACGTAACGGAGCTGTGGAACAGCGCAGTCGATCACCATGGGGAGTCTCGAGTGGTTGCATGCTTGATATCTCTAGGGCTTTCGATCATATCTTGCATGGGGGATTGTTGGCAAAACTGCAGGCTTATGGCAGCGAGAAAACACGGCAGTCATCTTCTCCAAAAAAGTCAACGTTTTGGAGCGAGATATGGTGATGGCGGGACACTCTCTTCCTCCATCGTCATCTCTATGTTTCCTTGGCGTGAGTCTGGGAGCGAACATGTCTGGGCATGATCGTGTTGCAAGTTTGCCGAAGAGTGCTTCTCAAAAACTTGGAACACTCTTCCGCACAAAGAAATTTTATGCACCTCAACAGCTTCACCTCTTATTACAAGGCTCAAATCAGACTACAATCAGAATCCAGATCCACTTGATCGGGGATCCGACTTAAAATAAAAATTTAAATAATCTTGTCATCGTAGGAAAGTAGCTGACTTGAGCCTGTTTCACAGATATTTTTATGGAAAGTCTTCAAAAGACGTAGCACGTTTGATCCCACCTAGAACGAGGCCAACAGAAATACACGTCGAGTATTGTCAGGTTCAGCTCGTTACACCTTATACCACCCTACTTCAGACTTCTTTCATGTATAGAACCGCATCCCTTTGGAATAGCATTCCAAGGGGAGTGTTTCCTGATGGGAGTGCATCACTCCCAGAGCGTCATAGGCGGGGATTCACTTGCAGTGTATGTGTCTTATTCATGAACAAAAGTGAGAATATATTTTTTAGTCTACTTTCCTTTCTGCTAAAGCTAAAGTATATGTTTTGTTGGTTAGCAAGGAAAATTTAAAATCGAAAAATTAATTTTTTTTGTGAATGATTGCTTGATACCGGTCAGCGCATATTAATAGGGACTAATTGCTATTCTGTGAGTAATAAAACAATAGTTATGTTTTTAGGTCAAAAACATCTCATTTACAAATTGAAAATGGAAACAATAGGAGAATACCCAAAAATATTATGAACATTATACTATGCAGAATACTAATTTTCTAATAAAAATGTGCATTCAACTTGCATATATTGTTAATGTATGGATTTTCGTACTTGTTGTCTGCAAATATTTATACCTAACATTAATTTGAACCAAATTTATTAGAAAGTTTGCAGAAAAATTAATTTCTCCAACTTAACTGTCATGGAAATGTTCATCAAAAATTGATAGGTATACCTTCAGAATAGGACGAAATTTTGTTTGAGCAAAGCTGTCTGCAAAGAATTGGAAGAACTATATCCGCAGTTCAAGACATTTATTTTCTCAAAAATTGGCAATGAAAATTTTTCTACATTCAAAAATTATTACCATTACCAACTTTATTGTATTTTTGATTATAAAAAAATTTTATTGAATACAAGTAAAAGTTACACTTATTTCTTCACTACTTGGTTCATTTTGCTCATAAATAATAAGATGCTCAAAAATGGTTCCTTATATAGTGCTAAAATTTTAAAAAATTTAACAGTTTTTGATTATATAATTCCCGTAAATTTGAACCGATTTTGATAAAACTCGCCATGAACAATAAACAAACAAAATCTTTAATTTGGCTATTTTAGGTTTTGTGGACATCTTCCAGTGGCGTAGATATTAAGGGTTGGCGCCCCTTTTCCCTCTTCTTCGCCACTGTCTTTATTCCAAATACAAATATGTATAATAGCCCAAATACAGGATGTTTTTTTTTTAAGTTGATAATACTTTATTTTTACTTGTGTATATTAGATTGGATTAGAGTAAACAATTTTTTTTATTACTTTTCTTAAATAAGTTACAGAGGGGTTGAAGAAAAATTTCAGCTTTCGCCGCATCTGAATATTTAATTTTATATCAAGAGCTTATTTATCATAATTTAGAGCACACAAAACTAATAAAAACACGGGTAAAAAAGTTCCGCAGTGGCGTAGATACAGGGTAAATGACCCATCTTTCGTTCAACAACTTCTACGCCCATAGACTTACAATATCTTACTTGTAAGTTGGTAATTCCCCAGAGTTTTCTTACAAAAAAAGGTATACTTATTAATATTCGAAATTCCCCATAGTTTTTGAGCAAATTGAGTCATTTATTTATATCTCAATATCATTTATTTAACTATATGCAAAATCAGAGATTTTTTTAAGTTTAATTTTATCTAATATCGATATCATATCTACTAATATCGAAAAAATTACCTTATTTTTGCGATATGATGAAGTTTATACTCATTTTAAGTACTTAAAAACTATGGGGAATTTCGAATATTCATAAGTACCTATACCTTTTTGTATAAGAAAACACAAGGGAATCCAACGCTGATAAGTATACCTAAGTCTATATTAAGTCTATATTAAAGTCTTGGCGTAGAAGTTTTTGAGCGAAAAAGAGGTCATATACTCTCTATCTACGCCACTGATGATTCTTTTTTCGCCGTATTTTTCTTCGACCTCTTGGTATGAAATTAAAATGTTGAGAAATGCCATATTATGCGACGAAAACTTTTTTTTTTCAACCCTCTATCTCGTTTATTTTTGATTTATTCAGGAAAATTTATAAGAAAATATTTACGTATTTATATTCCAATCGATACATACTTACTTAAAAATAAAGTTTAAACATAAAAAACACCCTGATGTATAAGAAAAAAGTATTTATTTTTTAGTTTTTCCATACATCAGGAAAAATTTAGTACCTAGGTATTTTTCAGGTAGCTTTTAAAATGATAAATAGTCCAACATTATCTATTAAGAAAACTTCATATATCTCAAAAACAGTGCGACGTATGAATAAACTGAACAATACTTTTTTATTCTAAAATGCAGGGGCTATTGAATAATTTTTTTGTATTTGCAATAAAGTCAGTGGCGTAAAAGATAGGGAGGGAAAAGCAAAAAAAAAAACTGGATATATTATCTACGCCACTGGAATATATCTACAAAACCTGAAATAGCCCAATTAAAGATCTTTGTTTGTTTATATTGTTCATTCCGAGTTTAATCAAAATCGATTTAAATTTACACGAATATTATAACCAAAAAATGTGATTTGTCTGTAAATTTTAACACCTTGTATCTCGAAAACGGAGCGTTTTTCCACATTTGATTAGGAGAAAAAAAGTTTGTTTTGACTCCTTTTACTACCCCTAAAAGGTTGCCCGTATATTTATGATACACCCTGTATAAAAATTTTCATCTAAGCCCTATTACCAAATACCTATACCTACCTATGTAATAAGTGTTTCTTTTTTTCCAGTCAAAATATTTAAATAATATTAAATTTTTTAACTAGGAAAGTGCAAATTATTATTCGTTTGACCTCTGCATTTTTATTATTTATGTATTCAAATTGATTGCTCGTAAGTAGGTATCTAGTTTACAATGTGGCGCCAATGCTTAAAGTCATCGTTTGTTATTATTTGTTACCGAAAATCGGATGTCATTGCACGAATCCTTGAATGGAGTTATTGAACATGACTTCATGCAATTTTAATTTTCAAACTTATAAATAGAATATTTTCATATACATTAATTTTTTGTTCGTCGCACTTACACTGATTAGGTATACAAGCACAATATACCTATATTTATTCCCAATAAATTCAACTTAGTGTAACAAAAGAGTAACAAGAGTAACAAGCGATAGTCTACGAAGCTCTGGAAGGGACATCCTAATAAATAAAATAAACATTTAATATCGTAATAATTTATGCTAAGTTAGGTCAGCAACTAAATTCAAAAGTTTCGTGCGTACAGGTGATCATCAGTAACTCGCGCACTCGGAGCATGCTGCGGTAAACTTCACTTTTTAAGAGTGGTAAATTTTCTTACTGCAGTGTTGTAAGTTCTTTGCTTCCAAAGATATGACCATTTTTGTAAAAAAAAAGGTGGTAACACTGTACTGAACATGTGAATAAGTTCGGGTTATTGTTATTATTTTTATTTCCATAGCAACGAAGGCATTTGAATATTTTATATTCTAAGTTGAGTTTAGGTGGTTGCCAAACTTCAAATTTCGTTCAGATTTAGGTACCTAATAGTGTCTATTTCCAACATTCTCAATTCCTCTGTAAAGAGGTTTTGCGAAAAAAAAATTGATGAATTATCTGGTATCTATTCCGTTCCAGACATTACAGTAAACTTCTAAACACTAAAAATTCCCTTTAAACTCGGATGAGGGAAACTCTGTAACTTGAAAACCAAACCGTTGAATTGAATTTTTTTTTGCAGAATTTCCTTAATTTTAATGGGCTCTATCTCGCCCTGTATTCGGAGTCCACGAGTTACGGATCAACCTGTATATGGGTATAGTTTTATCAGATACATTTGTAAGTATACAATCCCGGAAATTCTGAAAGTTGATAAAGCAACTTCTAAAAGTTATAGTTAAAGTTTTTACTCAAGAAATCAAGAAACCGATAGGTACAGTTAAACCGTTGATTGAAGAAGTAGGGCCTGACTCCTTCAATCAACGGTTAAACATACACCTTTACAAAATTGCTAAAAATATTAACAATTTAAAAAAAAATATGTTCTATTAGGTATTCTAGGTATAAATTTTGTAAACTTGTTTGATGGTTTTTCCATATACCTACCTAGTCGTAGAGAAAATAGCGTCTTCTACTTTTTAATAATTACTAACGGGTAATAGCTCGTATCTCTAATGCTACTAGTGTATTAATTGTTAATAGCCTTTAGTTCATTATAAGCTCGCTGCATACCTTAGAAATCTTAGAATAACCATTTGTTAAAATGTAATAAAGAAGAAATGAAAGAGGTTTTTGAATTTTTTTTAAACCAAGCAATATTTCCATGCATACATATGTAAAGAAAAATAAAGACAATCAATTACAAAGAAAATGCATAATTTAATCAGCAATTAGGTACCTTTTAGTTGTTTATAAATCTTAGGTACATAATCATCCCATTGAGCTAAATAAAAATTACCAGCAACAGGTTTACCAAAAGAATACTTATCAGCAAACTTCTTAATAGAGAAATTCCCTCTTTTTTCTCCCGATTTATTCGTCAATGTAGGCTCGTCAAATTTAGTCTTTCCAGGCTGCTTGTAAACCAGAAAAACATACCTATGCAAACCAGACCCTTTAGGGGGTGCCGACCCAATGTACTCAGACAAGGTATCCCCTTTGGAAACGTCATTTCCAGGGATGTTAACGACGAGCCAGTGATGCCATTCGCGGAATTTCGGGTCCTTTCTGCTTGGGGCGTCTGGATCGGTCAAACAGATGGTGTAGAAGGTGTTTTCACTCATCGGCCACTTAACGGTTGGGGGATCTTTTACTTTTGTAGGGGTAAGCTCATTTCCAAGATTCGCTGCCGCTCCGTTCGGATAAGTGACGGATATTATTTGATCTGGTGAAGAATCGATTACATCTGGTACTATTCCGTGTTTTTCCATAACTTTTAGATGGACATGAAATTTTGCTGAATTTCGGAAATTACAACCATTAATGATTACAGGGACGCTATCTATCATTTATAGAACCGTTAAGAAGTCTGTAATAAAAAACATTACAGGTTTCTGTACATATTATTATAGGCTTTTTGGTGCTTTGCGCTATTTACCGCTCTAGCGCTGCACTAGAATATTTATCAGGGTTCCTGTATTCCGATGCTATAGTGTCGGTAATACAGGGCACTGATAATCACGATACCTTGCGCTGCTGCCATAGCTAACATTCTTTCACTAAATCTAGAACCATTTGAATAGCTATTTATACATAAGCAAATAAATAAATTATGCAAAGTATTGATTTTCTATTTCATTAAACTTCGATTTTTTCTGATTAAAAATTCCTTTACTCCTTTAATTGAGAGACTAGGTATAATATACTTTATTTATGATATAGGTAGGTAGGTACGCGCCATATGTAGGATGTAGGTACTGAGACAAAAATTATTGTTCTCATTTTTTTCGCACAACTAGGTAAAACAAACGTTCATTCTGAAATGATGGACATCCTGCATGGCCCATGAATCTTAAAGAAAAAACTTAATAAGTTAGGTAGGCTTTGGAGAAAAAATCATGTCTGAGATTGCATCAGCAAAACTGTAATGAGTGAAAGTTTTAGTTTGCAAAATTGTTGTCCTTTTTGTTTTTTTGTTTTTTTTGTTTTTTTTTTATAAATTTATAAATATACGCTTTCAACATATCTTCCAATATAAACGCTATTGACAATGTGATTGCAACAATAATTAATTAATTAATTAATTAATAATTATAATAAAAGTGTCAAATAATTATTTTGATATTTTTGCTGAAAAAAGTGAAATAAGTGGAAAAGTAACCTGCTTCAACAACTTTAAAAATATATATTTATATAATTACTATATTGCTAGTGGGGGTCTGGAGATGCAGGGAAGTACCAGGATGCAGACATTAATATATCTTTCAATCTTTCTCTCGTAGAATAAATTTCGAGTCCTATGCGCATGTCAGAGAATTGAACACGCCTAAGCCATCAGATTCGACCACCTGACTCGTGACGCTTGCGCATAACGGGTCGAGGTACTCTAAAAAACAAATAGGGATGGTCGTTTGCTGTCCCACTGTGTCCGTGGTACTTTCAAATACGGGCGCTAGCAATATAGAAGTATTAGATATATTTGCCCGTATTCACAAACGATAATTACCAAATAACTACGTAATCAGTTATCTCCATCTCATTCTAATGCAAAAAAAACTGTATATTATCTCCATCTCATTCATTTAATTATTTTCGAGATAATTACACGGCCAGAACGTTTTGTGAATACGGGCATATGTTTAAAAGTGATTTTCTTTATGGCAGTGTTTTTTGTCAAGTTTTGTAATTGAAGGGCTCGGTGCAAAAACCAGTCAACTCCATTTTTTACCTAAAATGAGTTATTATATGCATTATATAGAAAACAATATTGCGGATCTTCTGGTGCAAGAATCAGTCACATCCAATAAATTTTAACAAAGATACATAGGTCTTGGAGTTGACTGCACCAGAACTTAGGTTCAAGAATCAGATGGACAAGAACATGAAGAAAGTCAACATGACATAGTGACGGAGATAAAGTATAGAAACAGAAAATTTTTAGTTTTTTTTATGTTTACCTTTCTATTGTTCGTTTTTTTATAACCTCATCAGAGTGTTATTTTTTGTAGTTTTCATTTGTTTCCCTGTTCTTTAGAGTTTCCTTGATTTTAAATAAAGATGTGCTTGATATCTAACTATAAATAAATGATTAACGAAATATTGGTGCTCTATTTGTGTAATTTTTACAGGTTCGGTGCAAGAAACAGTCAAATCCAAGACTTTCAAAAATTTTTTTTGATGTGTCTGAGAAAAATTTATCTTCCAGTTTATTATTAAATCACTGCCAAGTCCCAATATTAAATGGTCAATTTTTTTCGAATCAAAACTTTGTCAAATAACATTTTTAGAAAGTTTTTTTTGATTTCCCACAAATTATGAAAAATGGAGTTGACTGGTTTTTGCACCGAGCCCTTCAATTAGACCATACGTACTATGCACACGGTAATACAAAATGACATTTAATTTTTTTTTTTTTTTAATACAGTTTTGATATATTAGAATTTTTAATGTTCTATAGTCAATAGAGAATTGTATGACTAAACTGATTGTAGATATTGTACAATTTCTAAATGTCGTTGCAGTGAAGTGGAAGATATTTTACCTTTTTATACGTATAGGTACTCATAAAATATTAAACATTTTACACTATAAATAAAAAATGCTGACAACAGAAGTATTATACAAATATATTTTTATAATGAAAATTGTTCTAGATCTAGAGGTCGAATGTAGGATATAGGATATAGGATATAGGATATAGGTAATGTTGAACTGAACACAAAGGAAGTTACAGAATACCGAAATAGGAATTCGTATCAATTATTAACATGGTTGAATAAGTAAATAAATAAATTACGAAAGCTTGTTAATCGACTGATTTTCGATTTTATTAGAGTTCGATTTTTTTTCTAGTTAATTTTATATTCAGTAAGTGAGAAAAAAGTTTCTCTTATTCCATGCAACTGAACCAGAAACCAGATGTTCACTCTTAGAACCACGTACCTACATAAATGTAAAAATCAAATGAATTATTTTAAAGTATTGAGATCGGCGTGGAAATCAAATAAATATATCGACCATTTTGATTATTCATGGTCTCACATTTTAAGTACAGTGTTATTAAACTTTATAAAAATGAAAATGTGACGAATAACGATCATAATATCCAATAAAAAAAATTATACGTTAAATAATTAACATGTAATATCATAAATCTCAATAAATGTGCGGAAATCTAAAATCAGAACAACGCGCCTGCGGTCTGTCTAGTCGTCGATGGAGCTTGAGCTTATGCTAGGATAATAAATCGTAACGACATCTGTCGTCAAAATGTCAAACCATCAAATAATGTCTGTCACAAGTCAGTATCCAACTGTCGAATACTAGTAACAATTTGCTTGATTAATGTTAACGTTATAATAAAATAACGTTTAACGTTACTACAACTGACAACTACAATGTTCCAGTATCTCAAATCCCAGTGGTGATCGTTTTAATTTACCCATGAGTTTTACTGAAATAATATAATTGAAGAGTTCAAAATTCAGAAAATTGATTGAAATGAAATGTCGCTTCGTTTTAAGGCTTTAAAAGTGGTAGAAATCGCCTTGCGAGTACCGCCGTTGTTTGTGATTGACGAATTATTGAAACTCGGAGCTGGCTTGCCAGATCTGCCCAGGCCAGTGTATTATTTTGATGAATTTCTCAAATACCCCGCTGTGGAGGAGACACCCTCCAATGTGTCCACCACTGACCTGGTCCAGGATTTCGGAATTTATCGATACCTCCTAGCGTCCTTCCTCAGGGTTCTCTTCAGCTGTTTAGGTTAGTATTTTGTTGCACCATCATTTACATTGTCATTAATAATCATTACCTATTATTTGCTGCTGGTGCTGGAACCTTGAAAACTACCTTCACAGATACCTTTATATTACCCAACGTGGATTTCATCAAGCTTATTGCATCTTTTTTTAGTGTTGGATTGCACCATTAGCAGTGATATTAAAATAACATTATTTGAGCAGGTAATTCTGGTTTGGTTTCAATAGGTAAGGAAAGATGTATCGGTATCTTTCAATTCTTGTAGAAGATAGGAGATAAAAGCCTGTAACAGTAGGTACTTACCCATGATGGTCTAGCCTGATTGGTCTGGTACCTAATCGTGCAATTTAAAAACTGGTCACATTTACCTAGATTTGAACGGGTACCTTTAAGTTTACAGTATGTAATTATTTGATACTTACATACGTCATACATCCATTTAAAAGTAATTGTTTTTTGACGATTATGTTGTGTATAAAGAGACGTACCCCAATGATGTGACACGACCATAAAACTTTGGGGTATGGTATAATCCTGAATTCGCCCCTTTACATAGAATGTAACAGGAGGTCGCTACATTATCAACAATAATTAAACAAATAACAGGGTAGTCCTAAATTGTTTACAATTATTTATAGCGAATCTCCTGAAATTGAATGGTCGCTCGCTTGTGGAAATTGCTGCAAATATGTGCAGCCAAATACGTTATTCTAAATGAAGGAAACTTCCTTCAATTCAACTTAACATCTCATTCAGGGCTGTGCTTTTTATGAAATTTTGCGAACTGGTTAATCGACGATTAACCGTTTCAATTTTCAGCAGTAAAAACCCGATGTCTATAAAACGCCGTTGCTATATCCATGTCTATCGCGAAGTTAATTCGGCCACTAAATCCATGATCATTTCATTTTCTGTTTTCTTGAACTTTCAGGGGGGAGAGGGAGAGAGAGATGAACAATGACAAATCAACTGACCTATCAGGTTTTAATCAGTTTCCGATCATCTCCATGTGAAAAAATTATTTTCAATTGTTATAATCCCTCGTTCAACACCAAAAATACCATGCAGCTACGGATTTAAGTGGGTGTAGATATGGAAATAGCAACCGATCATGCGTGTTTACTATGGCCTTTTCCACTTCGACGTACACCAAAATTTAAACTAAGAAATAATTTAATAGTCTGAGAACCAGGTAATCCTGTACAATCTGTTTTAATCTCTAAATTTTACCCTACCATATAAATAAAAATAAATCCTCCAAATTCCGGTTCGGTAAGTCAGGTCTTTGGTCAGGGTAGGTTTTTTTTCATTTCAAGGCCATTTTAAGGAAAAAAACCCCTACCCTGACCAAAGACCTGACTTACGACGCATTTATTTTTATTTATAGGTATGGTAGGGTAAAATTTAGCGACAGATTGTACAGGATTACCGAGAACCAAAACCACCAATACCACAATCATAAAAGAACGTACTAACACTAACGTACTCTTGCAGTATCGCTGTCTCCTGGTTGAACCTTAGTGAGAAGCGATCTTTATTGTTTCTTGTTGGAAATTTAAAATTTCCTGCTGTACATTCGAGTTTGTCAATTTTGGAAAAAAATGTAGCAGATTCCAAAACGGTTAACCGATAGTAAAAAAATCCTAACAGGTTACTGTGATTGCAATCGATTAATCGGTTAACCAGTTAACCGTCACAGCCCTAATCTGATTGGCTGAAAATTGCATCAAATCCCTTTCAGCTTTTACTCGTTGTTTGATCTGAACTGAAAAATTATATCTGTTTTGATACTGATACAAGTAGTAGGTAGTTGCTCTGTTCTGTAACATAAAAAAAATGTAGTATTTACTGGAAAAAATATATTTATGTTGAGTCCATAATTTATTCAATATACAGCTGTCCCTGAAATGACGTTACAGTACAACAAATGTTCCTCGGGTGAAACTAACAGGCTTATAAAGGCCCATTAAGCTAACGGGCAGATTTATAAACTGCATCAGAAATAAGCCCGTTAACTTAATGAGCCTTTATAATACCCACTGTAAGACGATTTAAGTCAACTTATCTTAGTCCAAAGTTGCTTGGTTTGGCCGCTAGGAGATGTCAAATTGTCAATTCTGAAATTGTTATTTGATTATAAAAGCTAAACCGCTGAAACGATTTTTATGAAATTTACTATTCGGATGTGTTCCTATATTACTGTCTGTCTATTCCTCTCTTCCCTGATCCATGCTGTTTTGGGCCAATTGATCATGTGTTCCCCAGAATCTACTGATACTTTCTCTATGTTATCTTTGTTTCCTCTAACTAAAACTCTAACTTAAGTTTGTCAATTTGCTATAGAACCGTTTCTCGTTCCGGTTGAAAAGTAGGTATGTCTTTCTCTCATTTTGATTCTTATATCTGTGTAGTGAGAAAACTAAAAATCGGTATAACTCTCTTATTTTTAGGAACTTTGAAGATCTGAAAGGTGTGAATGAAAACATACACGATTAGCTACATTTTCATCTAATTTTGAGAATTTTTCCCTACTAGATTTTGAGATATCACCACCACCACCAACTTTTGTTTTTCTTGTTACATGGTTAAAGTTAAAAAGATAAAAATAAAGGAATTCAATGATATACTTATCATTGAGAAAAACTCTTATTATTCAATTAAGTGAACCATAATATAATCAACCAAACAATTTTTTAATATTTATCTTTGTGACTAATAATAATAAATAATACATGAACAGAATAAGTCATGAGAATTATGTAAATATGGCACCATATTACTATAATAATAATAATTAGTGACATTAATATTTAATTTGGTTATTTTTTTATCATCTCATATTCAGAGCATTCCTTATCCAGGGGAATAAAATTGAAATAATTTTGACCTTGTCTTTGTATTTTGTCCATAAAAATTTATCAAATTTGCATGTTTCATGCATAGTAAAACCAGTGAGCATAATTCTGATTTGGTGATTATTCGGTTATCTGTAATCTTTGCACTTTGTTATTTTTATTGTGTATATCAATGAAAACGAACCCATCGTATGAGGTACTTTATCTCAAGAGTTGAATAATTTGATGAACATCAAACATTCATTCACACATCACACATGATCAAAATTGATGTGTCATCATGAATAGTTATTTATGCAACGAATTAATCATAATAGGAGTTTATTAATAGTTAGGATCCCTAGTTAGAAACCTTAAATCTAATCAAAAACCCTTTATACAGGGTGAGGATTTTATTAAAGTGTTTCAATGAGATATCTCGAAAACGAAATTTTGAATATGTGGTGAGTCTGTACTACATCATGAATCGAAAAATATGTTATTGACAAATCCTACTTATTTTTAATAGTACAATCCGAATCTGAAATAAAAAAAAACAAGGATTCCTCTTTAAAATTTTGAAGAGCTGTATTAACTCTCTAGCAAAGCTGGCAGAGAAAAACAACAAAATAAACCTGAGGTGGACAAAAGGACACCAGAACAATAAAGGAAACAAAAAAGCGGATCTGCTTGCAAAAGAGGGATCCAAACTACCCATAATCGGGCCAGAACCAACTTATTGCTGCATAGCCTACAGTGAAGTCAGAAAGAAAATAAAAGACCTCCTGAAGAAAAAACATAGCTCCCATTGAAATGAAGTAGATGGACTGAGACATTGGAAGATATTTATCAGATAATAAAACTAATGAACTGAAAAAGCCAAGTAAACACCAGCTGAGATGGGCAATTATTGGACTTCTAACAGGACATTGCCCACTAATGAAACACCTCTCAATAATAGGAGTGAAAAACAACCCAGATTGCAGGAGATGCGGGGCGGGGGAAACCCCATACCACCTAATGTGTGAATGCCCATCACTAGAGGGAACTAGACATCTAGTATTGGGACCAAAATAGCAGAACCAAAAGAAATAGAACAAGCACCCATTTGACTTATACTGAAATACTTTCAGGAGACGGGATTGATGAGCTAATTATCCAAAGGGGTACAATAAGCGCAAGCTTCAGTACGAGGGCTTTGAACCTACCCTAGAAGTAATATTTAAAATTTCAAAGAAACTTCAAAACATGTCAAAAATATCGTAAAATATGTCCCCCTTCCCTATAAAGGGTGGGCCATATAAAAGTTGCATTTTGAAAATTCAATAAAAACGAAACTAGTGAATATTTTTTCAAATTTCCGGTTTTATTAGAAAGATTGGACATTGAAATTTATGAATGAAAATAAACTTCATTTAAATGGCTGCCACGGCTGGCCCGACAGTACCCCATCCGATCAACCCAATTTTTCAATACATTTTCGATTGTTCGGGCTTCAATCTCGTGAATGGCAACTTCGATTTCATGTTTCAAAGCCTCAATCGTCTCTGGATGATTTGCGTAACATTTGTCCTTAACGGCTCCCCACAAAAAATAGTCCAACGGACTCAAATCGCAGCTCCGAGGTGGCCAATTGACATCAGAATTTCGGCTGATTATTCGGTAAAAATGCTCATCTTCGGCCAATTGATCTTCAGCCCATTGTGCGAACCAAAAACGCATCAGATGGTCATGAGGCTTCAGTTGTTGGACTAATTGAACCTTGTAAGCGTGCATACCGAGGTCCTTATGCAAAATTCGCCGCAGAGAAGTTCGAGAAATGTTAATTTCTTGTGAGCGATGACGAGTTGATGTTGATGGATGTTCGGCCACATTCTGTGCAACAGCAGCAATATTTTCGGGTGTACGCACTGAACAAGAGCGGGAACGAGTTGTTTTGGCAACCAACGAACCAGTTGCACGAGCTCGCTTCATGAAATTGTCCACAACTTGACTGGAGGCACTCCATTTTTGCTAATTTTTTTTTTTGTAAATTTCTTACAGTTTGGGTAGAAGACTCACCACTTTGGAAGTAAGTTTTCAATATATCCCAGTTTTCTTCAAGCGTATAGAGCACCATTTCGTAAACTTCAGACTTTCAACTAACAATCTGTCAAGTCGTAATGACATTTAACATTCATATACTTAAAATAACTAGTGGGTCAAAATGCAACCGCTAGATGGCCCAATGCAACCGCTAGATGGCCCACCCTTTACTTGCCAAGTCTTCAAAATTTCAAAAAAATATTAATTTAAAATTGTTTTCAAGATATGGCATTGTAGCACTTTAAAATCATCACCCTGTATATAGTTAGTTGCTGAATGCACATTCTGAACGCACCCAAAATCTTAAAACATGCATGTCAAAAGTTTATACAGGTGTCTCTTTAAAGATTCCCAAAACTAGTCCTTGTTAGCCAATTAAAGGCCACAGTTTACAATCTAGGGGACTGAAATTTTTGTAGTAGTCATATTAAGCATAAGGGTACTCTGAGCGAGACAAGTCGACTCATTTCAAAATGGCGACCATTTCAATTTTATTAAAAAATTGTATTTTTGAAGACCTGCATAAACAAGATCGAGGGAAACTGTAAAGCCAAATTAACAGGATAGGAAGAATGTGCTAGTGTAAAAAAAAAGTGCTTTGTTATTAGTTTGCCAGTGACGTAGGTAGGAATTGGAGCAGAATTGATAAATTAATGTCATGTTTTCAAAGGCATTGGGTCTTATATTAATTACAGTATTACAGGTATCCTTCAAGTTTCATTTTTTCTTCTTTTAAATTAGGCTCCATTATGCATCTGGACATAAGCGATGGACTGTCCTGTATATTTTTGAAATGAACGACAAATTTCTATGCAATAATTCTGTTTACAAATACAAAAAAAAACGCACAGTATATAATTATAGTTGTTTCTTTTTTTTAAGTAGGTACCTAATAGATGAAAGATCATAAGTTCCATGACCTCTCTGTTACAAGTCGCTTTGCAAATACTTTTATTGATACTAATCTCTAATATTATTTTACAATTTACCTTAAGTTCTATTTCATCTCATTAATCTTTTATGATTTGAAAACTCAATTAAAAGTCACATTCATTTTATTGATCACTTATTCTGTTGTCTGTTGCTATGTTTACATAATTTATGATGATTTTTTTTTGCACTCAGAGAAGTTTAAACACAAATTTATTGATTCATCGGGTCGTTGCTTCTTTCATTAATCATTAATAATTTTTTTTTTGCAGGATGTGGCATAGCATTATGCATGTTTATCCTGAACACGAAACATTTAATGGTCGTCTACATGTATTTGACCTCAGTCGGTGTGATATTCATCTCGTATTGGGCCAACCTGGGATTGATCAACTATTTGCCAAACTTACCTCAAAACGAAACCTCAACGATCATCGAAAACATACTGAAACTGGAGCTGACAAGTTTGACGCAGAACCGATACGTCTACCTGATTGTGGAGAACTTAATCCTGCAGTGTATGTTAGCCCTCATATTCGTCAACATACACCTGGGACCAAGGCATAAGATCACGCAGAAGATCTTACCGGTTTCGTTCATAGCGCCTACTTTAGCATTTGCACTGCAGATACCCACAGCTTTCTTAAATAGAATCCCCGTGTTTTCGGCTCTTTTACCTTTAGCACTGACAACATTTGTATTATGGTCGTCTGTAATATGCGTGATTCAGACTATTTACTCTGGGTACACGTACGCGAGAGTGTACGTGTCGAATTTCGGCATGTCCGCTCTCATAGAAACCGAATGGTCGAGACTGAACGTACCTGAAGTGCTTCGCACCTTCTGGCTGTTAAGGGTGATCGAGCATGTGGTAATATTCTTCAGTTCAGGTTTCTGGTACGAGGAGGATGGACTGATTCCGCATTATAGGTTGTTGAAGTACTTAATGATTACCGGTTGTGATACGATAACCTCTGTCCTGGGAATCACGAGTCACGTCTCTTACATTTGCCATCACATCGGGAAATTCTTTCAGTGGATCTTATTGTTGGACGATGAAAACGATAAGAATTTTGGTACCGTTTCGGCCATAGTCTTTTATATTTTGGCTCTTCAGACCGGCTTAACCAGTCTTGAACCTGAAGTACGATTCGTTAGGTTATGCAGGAACTTTTGTTTGTTGTTCACCGCTCTTTTACATTTCATTCATAACGTCGTAAATCCCCTTTTGATGAGCTTGAGTGCATCACATAATCCCTCGCTGAGACGACACGTACACGCCTTGTCAGTTTGTCTGATCCTCATCTTAACGCCCATGACTTTGATGTATTTCTTATGGACGACTCAGGAGACATCCACTTGGCTACTAGCAGTGACCGCTTTCAGCGTTGAAGTTATAGTTAAAGTGATCTGTACCCTCGCCATTTACGCTCTGTTCTTGATCGATTCGCGCAGAACGACATTCTGGGAGAAGCTGGACGATTATATTTATTATATAAGATCTTTCGGGAACACTGTCGAGTTCTGTTTCGGGATTTTCCTATTTTTCAACGGTGCTTGGATCTTGCTGTTTGAAAGCGGCAGCGCTATAAGAGCGATAATGATGTGCATCCACGCGTATTTTAATATTTGGTGCGATGCGAAAGCAGGCTGGACCGTTTTTATGAAGCGTAGGACGGCGGTCAATAAAATCGAAAGCTTACCCGAAGCAAACGAGAGACAGTTGCAGGAGCTGGACGATGTCTGTGCGATTTGCTATCAGGAGATGAGATCTGCTAAAATTACCAAGTGCAACCATTACTTCCACGGCGTTTGTCTCAGGAAGTGGTTGTACGTGCAAGATAGGTGCCCGTTGTGTCATTCGATATTGCACGCGATCGAAATAAAGCAGGAAAGTAGCGAGTTGCTTCTTGAAAACGATGTCGCTTACAACAGGTGATAAGATATTTGATAATATTTATTGTGATCTAGGATTTAATATTGATAAGGGAGTGTATGAAACGCCTTCGTTTTCGGATTTGTAAGACTTCGGATATTTGTTGACTTTTCTCTAGATTTTGGAAGATACGTTAGTTTTACTTTTTAGGATACGTTAGGGTTACAAGAAGTGTACATCTCTTTGGAGATCTCTTTTTATGTAATTATTGTTTTGTATATAACTCGGTATGTTTTTTTTTTGTAACTGTAGATATTTTTTATTATAAATTGTTATTCCCCATGTTTAAAGTATCATTTTGAATTCTAGTCTTGCGCTAGTTCTTGTTTCATGTTCATGAGTTTACCTAATGCACGGGCAAGTTTTTCTTTTTATTTTTTAGTACCTATGGAGTGAGTATCTTGGAAGCTATAAAATAAAGAGAAATGGTAAAAAGGGACTTTTTTTCATAACTGAAACGTGATATCAGAAGATTGTTTCTAGGTCGATGATACTGACATAATTGTGCACTACTTTGGCCCATTTAACCATTACTCTGGTAGAGTTTCTGAGATCCCCATACTACCCAATATAAAGCCTATAAAGCCAAACTTACCTTAAAAAGGATTTCACAGAAATTTACCAGTGTCCAAGTATATAACAGTACCTAGGTAGTTTATACATTTTTACAATGAATACTTTTTTTAAGTATGTTAAATAGTTTACTAAACCTTTTTCAGTTGTAATTCAAAAAGTATAACATGTAATTTAGAAAATATAAGTATTGAATTACAATTTACTAATCTGAATTCTGAATTATAAGTTATACTTTCTAAATTGCAACTGGAGGCACAGTTTAATAATTTTTGTTTATACAAACTTGTCTTTATTTAAAGCGAGATTTATGGAAGTACGGTCATCTGTGGTGAAGTCAGACAATTTTCGTTGTTTTTGCTGATAAACTACAATTTTTGAAAGAAACTTATATTTATCTAGCACAGAATGATGTCAATTATCCTGGTAGATTCGCTGGTATTCACCCAAAAATTATAAAATTGGGTTAAATTCAGCAATACCGTATTATATCACCAAATAATAGGATTTTTGATACTTCAGTAAATTGGGCCATAATATAAACTGAAGCAAAAGGCATTTAAAGTTGAAAATCCTTATTTCTATTTTTACTTTCATAAAAATCTTAAGACTAGATTAGGATAAATATTTATAAATTACGATATTGCATTTCTCAATAATCTTTCTATAGAATCTTGGATACCCTAATGTTCCTGAAAATCTGACAATGTTTCTTCTAAATTGCTGAAACTCTTGGGCTTCATCATCAGATTCAGTTTCACCTTCATCTGTTTCTTCGTTCTCTTCTTCTGTGATTCCCTGAGTAACTTACATTGGTTTTATTTATTCAACAATTTCCAGCTATAAGATACATAATTTGGACGAAAAGATACCGAAATTCATAGTTTCAAGTTATCACAATTATTGTCTGCTGCCTAAATCCTTTACCTAATTTTTTTGAATTTTGGTAGTGTTATGAGTAAGGGGCTAATTTAGCTCGTGGCTAAATTAAAATTATGAACTCCAGTGGCGTCCCGGGGAGCACCTTAACTCTTGAAACGAATATTGTTTTGAAAAATATACACCCAGTGGTTTTGTTTGAAATTTTCTTTTTTTTTAGATTAAACAATTAAAATTTCAACTTTTTTCTCTTTTAGATTGTTTTTGCATCTTGCTTCATTTCGAAATAAAAAATAAACACCATTTTATTAAATGTCCAGGAACCACACAAAGAACACAAAAAAATTATTGTTTGCAACATTTGTTATAAAAATTTATTTCATCAGAATAGACTATTGATATAATATGCTCGAAATAACAGGTACATCCCAGTTATTGCTAATTTTGTAGAGTTTATTTTTATATTGTAATAAAGTGGTTCTTATTGTTTAATTCGAAAACAAAGCGAGATATGAAAATATTTTAAGATACATAGAAGTTTTATTTTTAGTTGTTTAATTGGCAAATTTAAATAAAATATAAAAAAAATCCCATCTTGGCCAATGTTGCCCTGAAATTGTTTTTTCATGTTTTTTTTATTTCCTCTTCATTCGAGTAAACTTTTACAGCTGATTATCCTTAAATATTGATTTACTTCAGTGCTATTAATAAACAATCAAGAGAATTGTAACTTGTTTGTGTGATTAATCTTTTTGAGCATGATATTCAAAATGTGGGTATTTCCTAATTTCTAATTTTCTTGGTAATTTCAATGACGATTGCAAATTTGCCCAACTATCCTGACTGTTGACATGTCTCTTAATAGCTTCCAGCTAGAACCAATTAAATTTTAATTTCACCATCTCTTTTATGTATGTAAAGGGTGAATGCGGTTTTCTTAAAAAAATATAGTAATATTTTTTTCTATTCACATGTTGAAGAAAGAGAGAGCACAGATTTGTAACATCTCACTGATAAATAATATGGTCTTATAATTGTACGACTTCACCCCAAATGCTAACAGAAATATTTAGGTCAAAGTGAAACTGTGAACAAATCAATTTCACAGAGTCTAGAATCTTTCCTGATTCTAAAACCGCTTCTATAAGAGTAAAATCTATTTTTTTTAATAATCATGAGTTAAATATTGAATTGAAGCGAAGATTACATTGCTAGTCGCTATAGCAATTGAATAATTATTTTTATGGTTTTATTTATATCATCGCCTATACTTATTGCCGTTTTCAGTCAAGAAATCAGAAGTATATTCAATATTTTCCTTTCCGTATCTATCAAAAAATTAATTTTCAGTAATGTTATTAGGAATAATTAATTGTCTAATTAGATATAGTTTTTTGTTATGAAATAGAGATATCAATTTCAAGGTGCATGAAACAAGAGCTGTTTCTCCGACTATTAGGATTTAATCAATTAACTGTGCTAGTGCTAGTGCTCTAAAATTAAGAGGGATAAAAATATATTTATTATATTTCTCAGTTGAATGAAATATTTTATTGTTATTTGAAGCTGTGGTAATAGAGTAACAGAAAATGAAGAATATTAATTCTATAATATGCATGAAAAATCTCTTGTAAGACATAATTAATAATAATTTTTCATGTCCATGATTATAAGCTTAAGCTATCGAACAATGAAATTACATAGTGATATAATTTTTTGATTGGCCTTATCAGGAACTCGCCAATTTGAGTATTCGTATCTTTAAATTAAAGCACAAAAATGAATTTGAAGGATCTAACTTGCTATATAAAAAACTAGATTGAAACTGTATGATCGCCCCAAATTATGGAAGAAGAAGATGATAGGTACTACCATGCAATAATAGAAAACTAGAATTTTTGCTTCGAACAGATTTCAAGACTGCTCAAACTTATGAATTTGTACACAGAAGTCCAGATCTACTTACAGAATGTCTTATGATTGTTAATGATGGTAGAGAAAAATCATCATCGGTATAAATTCTAAGCTGTGAAAGGAACAAGGTTTGTGGAAAAATGTCGTTATTTAAATCAATTCTCATTGATCCTAAGAATAAATTTTTTTAATGTAATTCGAATTATTGACACAAATGGCTTTTTCGATGCAAATGTAAAAAGAAAGTATAAATCTGGGTATGAATTATTTTCCCTTTAAAAGATGAACCATAAAGGTAGCAAAAACGCCTCTACGCTAATTGACCATTTCTCTTTTTCGTTCTTAAGGGATGTCTAATACGAATGCAGGATGGTGCTGAGTTAACACAATATTTTACATAAAATATCATGGTTTTAGCCACAGAATATTCTTAAAATTGCAGAAGTGCCGTTCTTTTGTGGCACCGGCACCATACAATTTTTGTTTGAAAAACTTTCTCTCAGTTTGACTTCATTTTAGTATTGACCTGAAAAACAGATTCAAGAAAACTTAATAAGTTAAATAGCCACCAGGAAATCAAGATAGTAATGGAAACTTTGGAAGAAAGTCCTATTTGTATTCCTAGTTTCTTAAATTATGCTTAAAAAAAAGAAACCCAGAATAATGAAGGTCCATTCAAGCCTCGAGGAGCTTAGATCAGAGGTCTTATAAAAATGTCAAATTGATATGTAAAAAGGTCAAGATCGGAAAAAATGTATTTGAGTCAATGATTTGATTAACTTTCATTGGCCTCAAACCAATATGATAAATGTAATAAAATAAATTATCAAATTCACAGTTTATTCCCTGACTTGATATTATAAAAGTAACTAATAGCTGGTGCGTTTTTTTTGCAGTTTTTGTTCCTTTCGAAATTTTACAGAAAGCTAGCAATAATTCGCATTTAAATTCAATCAAGAGACAACTGTAATCAGAAGACCAACATTTTTATATATCCTGTGCCATGGTAATAATAGAGATTATCAATGCCAAAATGCTTGTTAAAGCTTCGAACATTTTAAATTGTCATGAATGATAAATTATATATAAACAAACTTTGTATGCCGACCTTAGGATTAAGGGTGAATTGTCATTCTTAAGATTAGTGAGAGCCTATAAATAAGCACTGGCTCATGAATATTTCGACTAGTTACATGTTTAGTCCCTTTACAATCTAACATGATTATGTAGTAATACTGGGTAGTGCAAAAGTGACAGTTTTTGTGCAACCTGGTATAATGATTTTGTGATTTTTGGATGAAATTTGAGAATGTTTTATTTTATTTTTATAGTTCTTATTAGTCATCCTTTTGTGGATATATAAAAAGACCAGAAGCCTTTAAACTATATGTTATATTTATGTATAAATTCTGTGTTAATTTTATCTTGTACATAAGATTAATAATGTACAGTTTGTATTTCTAGAGGATGTATCTTTTTATTTTTATTATCACTATCTCTCCTACCTGTGTCGTTGAAATCTCGATCATTTGCATATTCTATTATTAAGTTTTTCACTAGTGCACATCTTTACACCTGTATCGTAATAATAATTATTATTTATTAAATAGATGAAGGTAAAAAATTAAAAATATTTTAAATTACTCAGGTTTTTTTCAACTCCAAACAAAAAGAAAATCCATATAAAATTTATGAGGGAAGATTATATTATATTAATTAAAAACTAAATCTTTATAATTTGATAGTAGATAATAATTAGAAACTCTACAATTTGTCAGAGTTCTAACAACAGTCATACGATCTGCTCTTTCAAAATTCGCTTTTACAACCTCATAGTAACGACCATCGCTAGAACAAACAAATTTATTAATCCTGGAATGAAAATATTGATTATTAAAATATACCTTAAACTGAGGCATTTCAATTTGAGACATTTTACTCGTAGAGTATCGATGGCTTTTTGGCTTTTATCAGAAAATCTTAAATTATCAGGATCCCATCGTAATTCCAACCTCTCCAAATCTATGATGCTTCTCGCTACACTGTCTATGAGCTGGTCCACTAGTACGTTGCCAGCTAATTTTTCTTGCGTACCCATGATCAAAATTCTAAAAAAAAAAAGTATTAGAAGGGTTACTTTTTGTGAATTTATCTAATAAAATCGAGGGTCTGCTGAAAAGTTTCTGATTGACTGAAGAATCTGAGAAAATTGCAAATAAAATTTGGGGAAAATATAAGATTTTTCGAATACTTATTGATCCAAAGAAACTATAAGAAACCACATATAATTATAAACTCCCAGCCCAAGCAAAATTGTAGCGTTACCGTTCCAAAGGGGGTGAGTGCCAAATCATCTTTCAGAGATATTGATAAAGTTGTCAAAAAAATTACATTGGACATTACCAAGTGCCATGTTTGAGGCTTGCTAAACATTAATAAGAATAGCAAGGTACTTGTTACCTTTATAGAAACACTTACCCCCTTTGTAACGGCAACGCTACATTGCACCACTTCATTAAGCTTTGTGAAATATAATATAATAAGATAAAGAACAAAACAACATGAAAACGTGTAAATTAGATTTTTGCAGCAATTTGTAGAAGAGTTTCGCAAAACAGTTCGTTTGAGGATTCCTTGTTTTGTAGGGCCGGGCCTGATTCCCTAAAATTTGGGCTGAGAGTTTTTTGACTTTTTGTCAGGCAATTGATTAAATTTTGGAGGCGTTAAACTGTACAAGATTTTTGGCACCCCAATCCATAATGGCTTGAATAAGATCTTTCGATCGGGGCAAGTGGTTGGCGCTTATGGCTCAATTCACATATTACTACAACTGGTTGGGGTTAAATTGATATGTGAGTGAAGAGTATAATATCGTCGAATTGAATTAATAGTGAAAAAGATGCGTTGGTAAATCGTTAATATAAAGTATATGGAGGAAAAACTGGGTTTTGGTGCCAGAAATGCGCCCTGAGCCAAACCAGCATTGATCGGATGTCCACCATATGACAGAAAATGCTTCAATGAAAAAGAAACTGGCTGGCCCAAAAGCATATTTTGGATGAGAGGTCATATACGATGGAGACTTTTTGTCAGGCAATTGATTAAATTTTGGAGACGTTATGTACAAGATTTTTGGCACCCCAATCCATAATGGCTTGAAGATCTTTCGATCGGGGCAAGTGCATTTGATTGGCGCTTATTGTTCAATTCACACATTTAACAACTTGTTGGCGTTAAATTAATATGGGAGTCAAAAGAATATCGTCGAATTGAATTAATAGTGAAAAAGGTGCGTTGGTAAATCGTTAATATAAAAAGAAACTGACTGGTCCAAAAGCATATTTTGGGTGAGGTCTTACGATGGAGTCAACTGCCTTATTGAATATGTCGAAGTAAGTACAAAATTATTTAAAATTAGCAAAAAATTAAAATGACCTATTCCCTCTCAGGTAGCACAGACACACGTAATGACAGGTTATTATAACGTCATATTTTGGTGAATAATAGGTCACTAACGTCAGCAGTCTGAATGCCTCATTTAAGTTTTAAACACAGCCAATAGGAGACGTTCAAAAAACGTAAATTGTTCTATATTTTACGACATAAGTACCTAACGCGATTTTAACGTCATATACTCGTACATGTGAAACTTGCGAGACGAAATTCAAAAGTAATTTTTTTAATACTTGAAACAAACCAAATTGAGAAGCTGAAACCAGAAATACAATAGATCTTCGTCCATGGAACGATAAAATTGCGGCTTTTAGGTCAAATTACGTGATTGATGTGGTCGTTTTTTGACGTCATTTTAACGTGAATTGCGACATTTCTTCGTCATTATGACGTCATTCTCAGGTCACTAAATTCGTCATTCACATTAACGTCACCGAACATCATATATATTGACGCTGCTATGCTACCTGGGCTGTTCCAGCGTCATATGATAGACGCAAGAAGATCTAGCGTGAATCATTGATAATGAAATCAAGACTGTCTACTGTCTCGCTAGTTTTTTCTGCTTTGCCAGATATTTTAAAATTTACGTAATTACGTGTGTTAATTGACTTCTCGATAACCTTGCAAACAGAGCCAATATCGGGATAATTAATTTGTTTTATATAATGAAGAAGGGAGAAATTTTGGAGCCCTAACTTGTAGATAGGCTATGCTAAGTCAATTTGGCATCCATTCGGAAAAACTCCCTTGTATATTACGCTGTTTTTTAGATCCGAGTTGAAGTTGGCGGTTTTCTGGGGAGCACTTTTTCTTTTTTAGTACGATAATAAGACACCAGAGCTGTTGGCAGCGGCGGCACCAGCCGATATTCTTTACAAAAACGAAAAAACATCTTGCGTGCTGAAAATAATGTTTGTCATGACATTTTTTTAAAGAATCTAATAATATTTGAAAAAGGGATTGCTTCAACGGGATGACAGTTGAGAAGGCTACACACTATGTTAGGTACATCACATCTACAAGGATACACCCATTTGCATTGTGTTACTGAACATAAACCCTTATGAATCGTCGATTCAGTTCAGAATTCGGGCTGGTTAACTCCATAAGCTTCCAGACTGCGGGTTTTTTGACACGATGTGTTTAGACAAGAAAAATTGTAGTCTCTGTGGATCTCATTTAAGTCTCCAGATTTTCTTTCAACAATATCCCATCCCATGTTATAGATACTCAATAAAATTTACATCATGACTGTTATAGGCTTTTAGGAGGTCATTCTATAAATAAACTGTTACACCATCTAATCAACAACTTTTGTTTATTTACGCGCGGAAAAAACATTATCCTGTATCAAATGAATAGGTCACACAAAAGGAGCAAATTTCATTTTAAACCACGATGATTTCTGGATGAAAATCCTCGTTCGATAGACCTCCACGTTTAATATGGGACATTGCAGCTTGTTTATCTCTTTCCCTTCCGTCCCGTTGCCACAACGCTCACGTCCCTCGGGAGTGGGAATATAACGAGTCGTATTGAATCTTATTTTATGAATTGAATAAAATTGTCGGGGGAGAAGTTATAAAATTATCTGTAGTTTTCTTTACTTCTGCGTGCGGACTTTGCTACACCTTATTGCCTCCCATATCTAGATCCAAATGGATCTACGACGACTACATATTTTTGAGATATTTGTGTAATAAGAGAAAGGAGAGAATACTCACTTTGCGTTAGTTAGAATTGGAAGGATGCTCTGCCATAACGAGTCGGTTATATGGGTCATTCCAGATAATGCCACACCCCACAATTGGTGACCATGTTTTGTGAGAAATTTATAAAGTACATCTTCTGTTAAATTGTCAGAACTATCCAAATCTAAAGCTATCTGAAAAATATTAAAAACATTTGTATTAGACACTTCAACGTTTATCCCTTATGCATGAGCCTAACGGTGACATAGCTCAATGGAACGAGAAATAAGTTACTCATCAACCCATAGACAACTTATTTTTGTTCCAGATTCCAGGCATGGCACGCACTGTCATTATTATTGCTTACCAAATTTCTAGGATTCCCCAGTTCCATCCAAGCCTTCAATACTGAATCGTTGAATCCATTTAACTGTCCTGCACTTAGAAATCTCAATCCAGGAATCCTAGTCAACATGTCCTGGAGTGCTTCAGTGGATAAATCTGTAGCAGTGATGTCTAATTCTTGTAAGGCACATTTATCCCATTCTACTTGCATAAAATATTCGCTCTGTAGACCTGAAATTTTGAACAAAAGAATTATTACAGTATAGGTAGGTATTACTTTGGCTTCAGTTCCTTGATTGCACTTTTTCTTGACACCTACTTGTTCCATTCATCAAAAGACAGATCAACCTTCTGCTTCTTTGGAAGAGTGTTTTCAGAGTTGATCCTCTTACTTTGGAACAGTAATTTACAGCCAGACATTCCAGCTAAAATTAACATTCTAGTAGCTCTCTGCAATTTTTAAATTAGGTATAATAAAATTACCTGAATGCAGTTAGAACTAAAAGCATCGATATGACTGTCATCGACGAAATTTATACCATAAAGATTGATAACTCTCAAATTGGGAGTCGCAGATTTCAATTTATGAACATTAATTACTTCATAAATTTCTTCCTCCTCTTCTTCCACTTTCTCATACGTTCCGATCAAGTGCAGAATTTCCAGACCGTTGATAAAATTGTAAATCTTCCTCATGAATCCTTCCATGAATATTACTTCAGAGAGACAGATGCACAAATATTTGAGCTTGGTGGGGAAAGCTTGCAGTTCGCTGAAGTCGTGCAATTGCATGGCAGTAGAGAAATCGAGTAACATGTGGGTTAAATTTGGGCACTTGTTTGCCAAAGCGTGGAGTACAATCGGAGTAATCAACTCTATCGGTAGTTCTATGTATCGAAGAGATGGTCCAAATCTGACACTGATAAGAGCCAAGAGAGCTTCCAACGATCCAACGTGAAGGCCTGATATTTCCGGTCTCAGGGATACGTTCTTCCATAATTTCGTGTCATAAGCTACGATTCGCCACTTTTTGCAAACTCTTGCCATGCGACATATTTCTTTGTGACTTAGATAACTAAATATGTGGAGCATCACTTTATCTGGGAGTTTTTCTATTGTCTGTAATAATTGAGAAATAATAAAATAAAACATGCAGCAATAGAATAGAAGTTAGAAGTTATTAGTCTTTAAAAATTTCCAACACGCATCATACAGCGTCATTGACAGACAGCTCGAAATAAATGAGGTTGAAAAATTTTCACGCATTCGATCTACGTCTAACATACTCTTAAATTCGTTACATCAAAATATTTAGCTAATTAATGTCTACATAATTAAAAATAAAGTTAATTTTGTTTGCTTAAGTATGATAAAAACCACAATTTTTTGCTATTTTTAGGAGCCTACCGTGGCAGCGAATGGGCTTACAGCCGTTCCATCACTCAGATATACTTGAGTAGCCTCCAAAGCCAATTGACCCCAAATATCACCCTCCATTGTTTATTGAAAAATGCTGTTTTTTATACTTTGGTATTGAAATCGAACGAATGTTGTTTCACTTCGAGCAGCTCGGCAATTTTATGTAATCGCAGAAATGCGGGACAAAACGGAGCGCTTCTTAAAATAACTCCCTGAATTCCTAGACGCCAGCGTCATTTCAAGCGGCGTCTTTGAATATTTGAAATTCGAAAGTAAGTGTTTTAAACGCGGGAAAGTGGTTTCCTCTTCAAGTGTACAATTTGAATACTCAGCGCCTATTTAGCCGAAAAAGTTACAATTTTTTTAGAAAATTTATGATTTTTGGTTGCAGCAATTGCAAATTGGAAAATCACTCGACCAGAGTGGACGAGTTTGTTTAATTAATAATAAAAAGTGATGTTAGGGATAGAAGGGTGTTAAGAGTTTTACACACTATTATAGTACGAGGCCCACGACCAAAAGATTAGATTAGATGATCCTGAGCGCTACTAAGTGAGCGGTAACAGTCAAAAATGTAGCAACTGCATGGCAGGCCATTTCCGCTATCTAACAAAAATTAGGCAGACGGTGTTATCGTTTTACGTCTGGAAATTGAAAATGTGGGTTCATAGATTTTGTCATCTTATGACGAAAAATGTTTGCTTTCAGACATTTTGCGCGTATCATATGGACTGGTCGCATTTTTGAAAAGGTCAAAATATTTAGCCGGACTGTGTATTAGCAACCTGGTTCAACTTTTTCTTAAGTTTTCCGCATAGCTGCCAGGATGACCAAAATACCGTTTTCAGCAATGGCGGTTTCTCCATTAGGTCATTTGGTCAATGACCTCCCAAATAAATTACCCAACTCAAGTAATTTTATACTGTATCATAAAGTAAAACTAATAATAATTATATTATAACTATGTAATAATTCCAGTAATTAACTTTACTTATATAGGTAGTTGCTTTTTTTGTAATTCCCGGGAATATAGTGGCGAGGATCTGGGACGTGGGTTAAGGCAGCAGTTGACCACCGTGGTTTAAAGAGTAAGATGCCTTTGCCTATGTGCTGGAGCGAGATAGGTATAATAGCAACTTTGCCTGTATTTAAGACGGTCCCATTCTGTACTTGAAGGTCAACGCCCAGTGGGGGCGGGACCAAAGATTCTAACCTCAGACCAGAGATTTCGATGTGCAGTGTTGCCGCGGTGGTACATTTGTACCACATTTGGTACATTTTATTTTTGCTGGTACGCTGGTACTACATTTTAAAGTTAAAGTTCAATGCTATTCTGGTACATTTTTCATTTTTGCAATTTTATTATATAAAATTGCCTATTATTATTGTATGCAATCACATATTTAAATTGTATATTATGTTGAATGAACCATTATGAATTCAAAATGATTTCATTTAGGGTAAGTAATTAAATAAACATACGTAGGTAATTGGAAAAAGTACCATACTCTCACCAAACTCTTTAATTTTCTTTCCGTCAAAAACAATAATAATTGTCTACTAGGACTATGTACCTGCTTAATTTAATTATGTAAGTAGTGTTGGGCCTGTGGGCGGGGATTACCACGTAGGTAGGTACACAGGTTGATTTTATTTAAAAAAATGGACTGTATAAATGATAATAAATAATAAAATAAATGAAATAATTATTGAAATAAACTTATAACACAATGCAAATATTTCATGCGATATTTTGCGTGCATGTTCACGCTGCAACCAAATCTTATAATAATGAAAATAATGAAATTCACAATCACAATTTTACCGTCGCGTCGCGACATCGAAGGGCGATGATCGTGGGTTGTAGTAGGGAGCAACGACGAGCTCCTCTGCCCATGGTTAGGCAGCAGTGCAGCACTATCCAGTCTTTATTACTACCGACAGGAATAATGGTGCGTCTAGACTCGAGATAAAATAAAAAAGGGTCCAAACCAAACAAGTAGAATCTATTAATAATAATATAACTTTTAATATTTATAATAAATTAATTATTAGTTTTTACATCTGAGTAAAATTTAAACTACTGGGAAATTGCGTGACCTTGAACACTCAAAAAATTTTCGCCTACGGCGCATTTAGGTAGTTACTTTCTGTTTTCCTTTTTCCTTTCTTAGGTGGTCGCGATTTTTATATGACCTGCCTATGAAAAGTATCAGCAGCCGCCACTGGTTTTCAGAGACATTTTCGATGTCGCTTGTAATCCTAAAAACTAAAAGAACGTTCCGGAGTCGCCCGACAAACGCCCCGGCACTTGTTACCATCTTGATAGTGATCTGGAAAGTGATTTAGATGACGACGACGATGATTATGAGTCCGACAGTGTTTTCTGCTGAAAAATGATTTTTTCGCATTAACTGACCCAAATTCACTCCTGAAGATTTTCAGACCTTTTGTTGTGATACTTTTTTTGTCTAATTTTTGAAAATTTGGTCAGGTGTAAGAGGCTATACATGGAAATATGTCTGATATCGCGCTTTTCGGACTCAGGATAATTGAATCTGCCAATTTGATGCGGTTTTGGTCGTATTTGGCTCTCGCATTATTAGGTAGCCAAATATACAAATTTTGAAAATTTGGAATAATTATATTTGGCTGCAGTAACAACGGAAAATGTGGCACGTGAAAAAATGAATAACAGCGGTGGCATCTGCTGCAGGAACCATATGGACGGATATAGGAAGAAAAATTAGAGGGCTTGGTGCCAGAAACTATCTCCTACTATAATACGACAGGTCGCAGTATTAAGACCGCGTGCATGCATTCTGACTGCTAAAAACAATAACTGTAGGTACCTTGGCTACGGAGCTCTGCTTCGTTGATTTTGTTGCAGCTATATTATTAGCCGTTAAAACCGAAGTAGGCCTTAGAAGCTGGCTAGTATGCTCAGCCTACTTCACGTTCACGGGCGAAGACTCCTGCCCACCGGAGTCCCTTCAGACGGCGGTGACCTACGGCAGAAGGAGAGGACTCGACCTCATCATTGGTTGCGATGCAAACGCACACCATATAGCGTGGGGAAGCACCGACATCAACAACAGAGGTGAGTTCCTTTTAGAATTTCTCTCTGGATATAGCTAACGTAGGTAACGAACTCCCTCGAACTTCATAACTCCCGCGAGAAAGGAAGTATTGGACATAACGCTATGCTCCCTCCGTATGATTGATGATGTCCGAAACTGGCATGTGTCCACGGAACGATCGTGTTCCGATCATGGACATATTAGATTCGACATTGATACTCCATTCATATAGATGATGGTGTTCCGTAATCCCAGAAAAACACAACGGGCTGGATTCACCAGCTCATTAAAGGATAATCTAGATACGGTAAGTAAATCTGTGAAAGACAGAAAGGATCTTGATTGACGAGGTAGCGCACGAGGTTAATACGGCAATTTTGCAAGCATTTGAAGCCAACTGCCAAGCAACGTCTGGTGGAACAGTACTCCATCAAGTTCAGTTGCAAGTACCAAAAGCCTTTAAACGCGATTTAATTAATTAACATTCCATTACCATTCCCTATAATGGCAACGCATAAAAATGCACTCTTATAAAATCGTTAGTCGCGACTGATTCATGTATCAAAATCTAGCTCAAACCGCTTGACACAGAGAAATGGATTTTGGCCGAGAGTTTGGCTTACCGATTCATTTTAGGCTGTAGTCAGTCGATAAACAAGGATTTTTCCGAATTAAAATTTCAAGGGGTAGAAAGAAGCTCCCATTTTTTTTTCGAAAACCGTTTTTATTAAAAAAAAATACGCCAAACAAGTGCATATACCTAAGCAAATATTTGAATAAAAGAGAGCTAACTTTGCGTCCTAATCACAACGAACAATGCCAAATTTCACCAAAATCGGCTAAATTGTCTTTGAGATATATATAGTACTAAAAAAACCTTTTGTTTTACTTTTAACACCCTGTATCTTGAAAACCAGGCATTTTAGTATGTATATATAAGTTTATTTCCTATTATTTTAGTTCTGCTGTTTCCTGAGTCCTTACGTATAATGCAATTTTTGTTACGTTTGAAGTGTTTGAAATGGACCCTCATTTTTTAACTATTAATAAAGACTGTATCTTTTTTATTTCTAACTTCATTAACAAAAGTTATTTGAATAAGTTGCTTATCTTAATGAATTCTACAGGGTGTTAAAACAAATGACCCAACTTAAACATCACCCTATACATATAGACAAGACATAGTCGCTCCACATGAATGGTAATTTTTGCTTCGCGAAATAATTTTTCCCAGACAAATTTTATAATATAAATAGTTGAATAGACGAACGCAAACGTCCATGGCGAGCTAGGATTCGAACCCAGTCGGTGTCAGTCGCAAAAACTTGGTCGCGTGCACGGCGCTAAGCCGCTGCGCTAACTCCGGCTCCTACCACCGCAAATAAAGCTGTAATAACTGATATTATGTTTTTTATTTATAATATTACTTATTATTAGGTAATCTTTTTATTTTTTTGTAATAATAAATTTAAGAAGAATTACGAGTAACAATAATCTCAACCAGAATGCTGTATACACGTTTCTGAGTCGGTTTTTCATATTTCTTTCAATTTTTGTTTTTTTACCCGATTGAAAATTTTTCAAAATTTTGTTTTTGAAAATAAAAAAGATTCTCCGCGGCGGGGAATCGAACCCCGGTCTCCCGCGTGACAGGCGGGGATACTGACCACTATACTACCGCGGACTTGTTTCAGTCGCTTGAAAATGTGCTATTCGGCGCGCTAAACGTTTATTTTTAAATCAGATGTTTAGCCGATAATTCCCCACATAAATAAAGTAATAATTTCACAAATCGGCCAACGGCCGATTTAATATAGATTATTAAAGGATGTGTCAGACACATCAGATGCACGTAGACAAGAGACATCTTTTTCGCACTCAGAGACGATATGCACAACATGTAACATGTCACAGAATGTTTGCTGGGATAGAGCTAAGCGAAACCAAAAACCAAGAATGGGAAACTTACAAAATAGTTGTCACCCAGTATAGGAACAAAGAAATACGAAAGGCCAAACGAAGCTCATGGAAGAGCTTCTGAGAGGATGTGGTCTCTACCACGTCCTGCGCAAGAATACACAAAATAAATTGGCAAAGGACGATACTGAGGGCCATATAATGACCCTCAAAAAGACCGACGGAACCTAATCAGCAACCACAGAAGAAACTTTCGCCATCCTCCTGGAAACCTACTTCCCGGGTTAAATTCCAGTTGATGGAATCACCTCCTCGGAATTGGGAGGTGCTTCCAGGACCTTAAGAACGACCAGGGGCTGCCTGCAGGCAGGGGATCCTGTCTCCTCTGTTGTTGACTGTCCTGTTCATCACGTTCATGTGCCATTGACTGTCAGTACAGATCGCTATTCTTGTATGAGTCAAGTTAAGCCCTTTGATTTCTTTAGCAAAAAGCTCGATAGCAACCGTCTCGGTCTGAAACACCGTGTCATGTCGTCTAAGACTGATCGTCATTTTAACTTGTTTACTTGTTTTGATTTTTCGTATACGCCGGCTCTAGTGACTTGCAAGGCAAATGCGATTTTTTTCCCGCTTTTTTTCCTTTTTTGAAAGTCCTTCCGAAAAGCATCCGACATAATGACATGATGGTAAATAACGTCTAATTTCGAAAGAAGGGGATTTTGAAGAAATTAACGAGATTTATTAGGAGAATAAATTTACGACAGTTGAAAATTTTGTGACATATGTTGCTGAGTGGTTAGGAGGGTATGTACGAGTCTACTTATCTGAAGTTTCTTTAATCTGATCTTTCAAGCAAATACTTGTCTAGTAAGTTCCGTTCATGTAAGAAATTTAATCTCGGTGTGTTTTAAATTAAGCAGATACTCAAAAAGGTAACTTAAAAAAAATGTCACCGGGAATTTTTGTTTATTTACAAACATCGGGCTATTTACATAAAAAACAGTTTTAGCGGTATATGTTATTATTCATCAATGCGGTTCAAAAATTCAATTGTGTCTGAACAATAGTGACAAAGGAAATAGGAAATTTGCCAGACCGCGAGAATGAGTATCATTTATTTTACCCAGGGAATGCGTTGGCGCAATATTTAGTGCTTCTAGATTAACATGTCATTATTTAAATGCAAATGTAAATGTTACATCGGTTATTAATTTTTTTGATGCTCGAAACCCATTTATAATAAGTCTTAAAGGTAGTAATACCAATAAATTTTCATTAACTATATTGCATGAATTAAGGTTTGTCTTACTTTATTTGATTTTAAATTTCGCATGCATGTTTTGTTTATTTCGTTTGAACGTAAAATTTTAATAAAAAAATAAAAATTATTAACAATAAAAAAACTACTTACAGTTTTCTTAGCCCTCTTGAAGCTGGTATTTAAGTCGTCTCTTTGAATAGCGGTGGAAAGATCCAAATTGCCCCAAGCATCCATTTTTGAAAAACAAACTCAATAACGGATTAACAAAAAAACTTTAATAACAAAAATTAATCGCGAATAAATCTGAAAAATGCATGCTGAATCTGCTCTTAGATTTATCGCGATTGAAGCGATGCTGATAGATAATGATGTTAGACGGCGTGATTTACTTTAAGAAAAATCCCGAGCAAAAATAGGAAGCTAGTTGGAGTGCCAGAGCCAGAGTCGATTTAGACTGGACATGCCCATTTGTTGGCAACGTTACTTGAACCTCTTTGTATTGTAATAATAATTTATTAATTAACTACATCATGTTTAATGGACCAGATCTCTCATCAAGGAACATCTTTATTAATTCGATAAATATAATTTTAGATTCCTTATGTTACACACTGTATACTTACCTGATACAAATACTCGTTTTCTTGTGTGCCAGTAAATTAATAATTAATGATGATTGCGCTTTCATAAAATTAAATTTATTATATCTTAATTAAAAGTTGAGAAAATTAAAAATTATCTTAACCATCTTAATCTAATCGCGAAAATGCAATAATTGTTATTATATGAGGTAGTCAGTTTCAGTTAATTAGTCCAGTAATTATATTGTATACAGGGTGTTTCAAACAATGTGTCAGAAAATGAAAGACAGGTCTGCCTCGTTCTAAGAAAAAAGTTCCTATTAACATGGGTCCGCAAATGTTCCGTTTTAAAGATACAGAGTGTCAAAAATCTTTTACCTAAGATAGTGTCCGCAGCAAAACATTTTGCCATGCACTTTTTTGTTTTTCATCATAAAAAGCTGTTTTTCTAGAAAACAGTTCACATCAAAGCATTTGATCAAGAGCACCTTTTTAATGTAGAAAACATTGACAGTTTAAAATGAGCTTCCATAATTCCAATAGTTGTCCCAGTGTAGTAGAAATTAAAGGCAAAAAACTACAAGCAACCCTTAAATCTCCACCACTGGCATATGCATGGAAAGAAATTGAATTAGCCCTCAAATAATAGCTAGAATTAACGTTAAGATGTGTTGTACCAAAATTTAGTTTTTTAATTCTATCGGTTCCTGAGATATCGTTAAAAACTGGAAAAAAAAATTTTACACCAGGTACATCGAAAAGTGTGGGTTTGCGGACACATCTTAACAGGTGCTTTTTTCTAAGAACCGTCAAGGAATCGTTATTAATTTTTCAACACTATAGCAATTTTCATCTCATAAATTTGGCTCCAAGATTTTTCTTCAGGGACTGTTATTATTTGAGGTATCATACATCATAAAACCACAAAAAACAGTTATGGCGGGTACCCTCTCCCCAAGTCCCCATTACTTTTCTTACTATTTTTTGTATATGTCATAGTTTTCGAAAAATTATACCAACCTATACCAACCTAGTAATTAAATATTAAATATTTAGATTTTTGGGGTTTTCAGATTCCTACAATAATGATAAGGAAATGTGTTACGTTGAGCTCATTTTTTATTAGAGCTCCATAATAATTAAGCAGACAGAATCATTAGACCAGAAGACGCTTGGACTGAGGTTTCGCCCTCTAGGGATTCATCAGCAATTAAGCAGGCTGACCTGAAGGAGCGAGGTAAAAGTTTATGGAAAATCATAATTTCAGGCTATATACATGGCTAAAGTATCAAACCACACAAATTCTGGATACGATGTCGAAACAGAAGAAGAACCGTATTTTATTTATTAAAAAATATGTCAATTCAAAATTTAAATTAGTTTCACTCCCAATCATGTGTAGGAGTTGTCTTAATACATCTCAAAAACTCGACTCTGTGGTGTGGCTCGAGTATAGTCGACCAAGAGATATAACGAAAAAATCTAATTGTTAAACTGTAATCTCTTTGACAGACTAAGCACTTTGACAAACGTCAAAGTGTTTGTCAAAGTGCTTAAACACTCCTTTTGCATTTTTGCAAGGTGTGTCACGCGAGATTTTTTTGTGAAATCGCGAAAAAACAACAATTTATTAATTTAGGAACTCGAGATTGGTATTTTATATTGTCAAAGTGACAGGCTCCATGAAGATACATGGAAACTTGCTTTTAATTGTCATTTATTATGTTACTTTTTAGCCCAAGTGCGTAAAATCGTGTCACTTTTAGGCACTTAGGTGCCGTAAAAGAATGTCATTTCGAAACTAAAAGACAACCAAAATGGAAACTTTATGAAACGATTCAACAAAAAGTGTAATATCTGTATACTTCAAGATAGAAGGTACCTACTGCTTTGATGCATGGAAAGTAAGTTTGCCCTCAGGTTTTCCGCGAAATCATCTTCAGTGGGTATATTTTACATGCGAAAAGGTTCACTTCCCCAGAAACACAATTTTACTGGAGTTCGAAAATGAATTGCTTTGGATAAATCTGAAGTTAATAACATTGAAATTAATCCTTTATTTCCAAGCAATGGAGGAAAAATTGCGATTTTTCTTGTTAATTTTTAACGTTTCTTTAGAGTCTATTGGAGCGCGTTAAGAAATTTCACATTTCTGACGAACGAGAGCTGTTCACTATTAGAATTCGTAAAACTGGGATCTAAAAATCGGCATGTCGCATTATTAAAGTAAAGTTCAAGTAGCGGTAAAGGAACGCATGAAAATTTTTGAGTGTGTGATTTTTTCGTCATTTTTTTTTTCTTCTAAATGTCCTAAGGTCTATTTATATCTAACTGCATGGAGACGGGTCGGGTGTTCAACGTGGAAGTGCATTCTTATTATTAAATGGATTATTTATTTATTTAATTATATTTATTTAATAAACTGTGACGTTTTGTTGTCAGCCCGTTCCCGTCAAATGTAAATGCAGCCATTCAAAACCCATTTGTTAATAAAAAAAAGCACGTCAACTTTAAACACCCGGCCCGTGTCCCTGCCGTTAGATGTAAATTGGCCTCAAGTAATTCACGAACGGGACGTGCATATAAACAAGCGTTCGGGAAATGAGACGTCATAGTAAAATAATTAAGAATGTGAGGAGGGTGGTGGGAAAATTCGTTTCTATGTTTTTACACGTAGAAATTCCCGAATTTTTAGTCAGAATTTTTTTTTTTTTTTTTTTTTCAAATTGAAAATGCACATGCACTGCAGGGAAATCCCTATGACGCTCTGGGAGCGGTGCATGAGCGGAGATATCGATTCACGTTGGCCTTGAATCTCTGTAAGTTGTATACTTCGGGAAACACGCCCTTTGGAATGCTATTCCAAGGTGATGCGGTTCTATACATAAAAGAAGTCTGAAATAGGGTGGTACGAGGTGTAACGAGCTGAACCTGATACGGATGAGCGTCTGCGGCTCGACGTGTATTTCTGCCCGGTCTTGTTCTTGGTGGGATCAAGAACAACTGGCCGAAATGACTGGCCGAGGGGCAAAAATGCTGAGTATTTACGCCGCGGAGTTAAAAATACCTATTCGCGAGATTGATGGACTATTTCATATTTTTGGCATAGGTATGTGTCAAAACTTCAAACCAAACCTGATGTGAATCGTATATTTTGGGATAGTAGCAGACGCGTAAATGACGTGGCAGATATCCATAAATGTCGCAATAAGGCAAAAAAGTCCCCTAAAAAAAGTAAGAAAATTTTGGGAGATTTTTTTTGTCTGAGCGAAATTTGGGAGTTCAATCTGAAAAGTATCCAAAATTTGATGTAGAAGTAGCAGGAAAGTATGAAGAAAATGGTTTGTTAGAGACATGCATGACAGATTCCTCGAATCCGGGTAGAGACGTATGGACATTGATAATCGTCCAGCGTGCGTAGTCGTAAGCAGTCCTATGATGGAGTGGACATATCGGCAGATCAATTCAACTCGTTTTTCTCCAGCATTGCAGGTGAGCTAAACTTTCTGCTACTTATTTCAGGAATTACATGAGCGAACTTCCTATTGAGTGTGGTGAGTTCAGGTTTAGCGAACTTTTCTGCAATGAGGTGTGTGGTTTGATCCTCTCTCTGAAGAAGAGTAAGGCTATAGAGACTACTATGGGCGTAAAGTCAGGATTCCCTTTGTTATCCTAGAACTTGTGCTAATACCACTGACAAAGTTTGTTTAATTTATGTATCAGGAGGGCGTTTTTCAGGATAGTCTGAAAGTATCGATTGTCTTGCCTGTACACAAAAAGGGCTCACTCTCGAGTCCTTCAACTTTAGGCCGATATCGATTGTACCTTTTTATTAGCCAAGGTGCTTGAAAAGTCTTCAAAAAACAGAATCATAAATCACGTTTATCGACGGTGAGTAGGTATGTGGAAGCATTGCTTTTTGATCTCTCAAAGACCTTTGATTGCGCCAGTGTGGAGTCGTGGACGTGTTGGTATAGAACTTATATCTCTATGGGTTTAGGGGAACACACTTGGGCTTATAAGATCCTATCTTACGGCAGAAGGCAGAGACAGTCTTCCATAATGAAATGATGTCAGATCGGATTTACTGAACAACACCGTTGGTGTTCCCTAGGGGTCAGTGTTGGGGCCCATCCTGTTTTTGATCTGCCGAACTTTTTGTACGTGGGGTTTTGGCCATATTGTTTGCTGATGACACGACTCTGGTGGTGAGAGATGCTCGGGTAGCAGATTTTTGTCACATAGACTCTCTGATTTTGGGACGAGGGTGTTCTTGGAAAGTTCGCAAAAACCATTCTTCTCACTAAACGATTCAGGTCGCAGTTTTCACTGTAGAGAGCTGAATTTTTTTGGTGTTTATTAGACATTTGCAGTAGGTGGTCATAGTAACCACACAAATTTATGGCCATATTAAACCCCTCGGAGCTCACAGGCACTACCTATACTCACAGATCAGGGCGTAAGCGGCTTTCCTAAAACTGGAAATTTCATATAGATCATCCGAAATGTGTCGGGAAGTCATATAACCGATATGATATGACTGTGGCGCTCGGTCCATAGCGACATTCGACGCTTACATATTCCGCAGAAATCTACCGGCACTGGGGAGCCTTGTGCTCTTAATTATGCGCGTCTCTTCTGGAATTTTCCATTTGTGAGAAGCCGTTCACCCTCGGGCCTCTGGGTAGGGAGTCCTGTGACTTTTGATGACTGAGGAGGGCTATAAATTACTGACGAAAACTTCTGATGGGTAGGTACCTTCTACAGTAGGAGACTGAAATTTTCGAGGGAGTAAGATATCCACAAATAGTGGTCAGGTCAGGTCAGGTCAGGTCAGGTCAGGTCAGGTTTTTTGCATTTTGCATTTGAGCAAAATCAGTCAAGTCGTTTCAAAACAGCAGTCATTTGAATTATCGAAAAAATCGCTATGTTTCTAACCCCTGTAGGTATGAGCAAGACGGGAAAAACTAATCTAAGAAAAATAAAAAAATTGAATCCGTTGGTTAAAGTTTGGCAACCGATCACCGCACTTTAGAATAGAAAATATTAAAATGCCTTCATTGCCATGGAAAAAAAATTAACATTATATCTAGCTTGTACTTATTGACATGGTAATGTGTTTTGTAAAAAGGAACTTACAGCACTGCGATAAGAAAATTTACTACTCTTAAAAAGTGTAGTTTATCGCAGCATGCTCCAAGGGCGCTAGTTAATGATCAGCCTGTATAAGGTCCTAAATCTCACACCCTGTATATTTTTTCTCTTTTATTATTAAGTTGGACTTTAATTATCACCTTACCATTAGATGGATATATTGTTTCATTATTTACAATAAATAGGTAATAATTATTTACTTATTTGATGATGGATAGTTATTTATTACATTAATGAGGTAAAACAAAAATAAAGACAATAAAAATATGAAGAAAACAGTTATAATTATTGCAATTTCTACGAAGTAATTATTCAGTGCATACCTACCTACTTACTTACATAATAAAATTTTATGTGTTTTAAAATAAATTTACGTGGTTTTAAAATAAGTAAACTGGAAACGGTTATAATGTTAAATACACACAAAGGAAAATAATGATTACAAGTATTATACTCGTGGCACTTGGCACTTATCCCTGATTCCCGTACCGGTATTACGACTGTTATGTATTTCCTGATCTGATTTAAGATTGCTTGAATTTTCATCAAATGGAAAGCTTGTAAAATGCATTCAAAACTATACTTGCAAGTTCAACATTAATTAAAAGTTTAATTAATTAATTAAAAAATCTAATTAATTAAAACAATGTCTTATAGAGGAGCTACACAAAGAGATTTTTCAACTTAAAAAAATCACGAACTAGGTCTCATTGTTCCTGAATAGTCGTGCGCCAACTTCTCTCAAGACAAAACAGTTTATTTTTATGGTCTTTATTTTTAAAACTTCTGTTGATGAGTGATATTGTAATAGCCCCCAGTTTTGCAATGAAGTGTATTTTTTTAGAATATTTCTGCCCCCTCCCCGAGGATGTCATCTCTTTTCCACCCTCCGCAACCATACCCCTCCCGAAGGATATATTTTCATACACTTGATTGGTCGGCGGTTGTATGCAAGTTGCTGGAAATATGACAAAATTGACCAACATTGATATACCTATATGCTATATGTACACTTTCACATCTGCTGGCTTCAAGTAAGATAATAAATAAGTTACGACTATTGGTCAGAAGTTTACGGGGACCCCTCAAGTCCAAAAAAGTCTGATATGTTGTTTAATACCCACGTTGATATGATCAGATGCGCCGCCCACCCCTACTCAAATGCTACTCAGTAATTTTGTGGTAATGTTGATTATTCTTCTAGGGACGAAGGTTGTCAAATTGTTTTTGACTTCGATGATTTGACTTTGAACCAATTACCAGGGGGCGGTTCTTGATGTCGTACCTCCTCTTTTACTTTAGAACATTCATCTCGAGCCTTCATCTCCAGCCCGAACACCATAAGTTGTATTGCTTAGAGCAGCGACTAGCTCTGTTCTTTGTCTTGGTGGTGTAGTTTCAAACGTGGATGTATCTAAAGATGGTCCCCATCAATTACCACCCCCGTGTCTTGACGTAGAATTTTTTAAAACATTATTGTTTTATTTATCGTCGTTCGTAAAGGAAACTGTCCCAACTGAGCAAACTTACGTAGGTTCTATTCTATTTCGATCGAACTTAGACTCAACCTGGTAAATTTCAAAATATAATCAACACTATAAATATCCACAATTAATTATAATAATTACTCGTAATTATCATCAATATTATCTGTTTGAGTTTGGTCCACATAACACGCTTTTTAGTTTAATTTTTGTTGCTTTCCTATTAATAAAAAGTTCGGTATTACTCCGTTACCTACACTGCCTTCCACAATCTTGCTTTGATTATAAAATAATTCGAAAATAGTCCATATAGAAGTCGAGAAAATTTATTAAAGATGCATTCTGAAGCTAGGCATCGAAAGTTTCTGGAAAGCCGCTGTCATTCGCACAAAATTGCGCAACAAGAGTTGACAGAAAAGAGAAAAGGAGACAAAATTAGAGACTTTAAAATCTAAATTTAAAATTATAGTTAAATTTAAAATCGGTAATGGTGTATTATATCTTCTAATATTGTGTGTAAATTGAGTGTTTTAAGCGAGTCAATGCTAATTTATTTATAATAATTTGCTTTCTGGACTTTCTGGTTTTTTTGGATAGGTATTAGGATATTGAATTATCTTAGTGGAATAGCACAAATTATTATTATTAGTGGAATAGTGCAAACACCGCGCAAGGCGTTGCGTGGTTGTCAAGTCACCAGATTTTTTCTCAAATAAAGGAAACAATTTATCTATTTTTGAAATATTATTTGTTTATTTACTGCTCTAAAATTTAATTTACCCAGAACTTTTATTATTTTAGTTTGATTAATAAGTTACAATAATACTAAATTGAAAATACAATATTTAGTAAAAAATGACAGTTATTATTATTGAAATTCTAGTGAGCGCTGCAACACTGGAGAGCTCGAGCCCACTGACAGCTGTGCTCTGCCTGAGTTGCCACTTTTAGTAAAATTACCTAAAGCTGGTGTATTTTCGATCTAATAAACCAACATAATAATTGCTAGGGCTATAAAAAATATTAATACCTACGGTACGGCTAACCATGTTAAACTTTGTTTGATGGATATTTACGTGTGTCCGAATTCTCTACGAAAAACTAAAATACATTTCATTATTTTCATGATAACGCGCAGGTGCTTACAAATACAAAACCTCAATGTATAAAGTCTACTAAGGCTCAGATATCCCATGAAGACATTAGCATAAACAACAGAATTGTAAAATTCACGCTATTTTTGGGAACGCGAGCTTAGATGTTGGATGTTGGAAGAGTGCGGCTGTCAGACAGTGGCATGCCGTTTCAGTCTAACACATGTTGCCTTATACCGGATCAGGGTAAATACATAAAAAACAACCAATTATATGAGTTTAGTTGAAATTTTTAATGTCTAACGATCAAAGTGTACTAACTAGAGAATTTGTTGTTATTATTAAAATAATACTGGCACTTTATTTTCATGTAGCTGTGACTACGATAATTATTACTTACCGTTGAAATTTTTTGGCACTGGTTGGAGCCCATTCATTTTGGCACACATAAGCAAGACATAATTTCATCATTTTTATATAAAATCTAAAATAATCAGTGATGCATTATTATTTCTAATGACAAGTTTCGAGAGCTGTCAGATCGGGAGTTTTCCTTAGAATCAGTTCGATCTTCCCAGCGACGACAATTGATGGTTATGCTACTAGCAATCGAATACACACACTTGTTTATATGAGTTAGACAAACATAGACTGCCCTACCCGAGCATCGAGCTCTTTCTAAAGAGGGGATCACTTTTACAGACAGCTACCAGCGCAGGTGAGACTGTTGTTCTGTTCATTTCAATGGATGCAGATAAGATAGTAAGTGAATCGAAGACAAAATATGTAAACGTCAGCGTAGCTTTCTTTGCTACCAAGGCAACCAAGGATCGTTCGTTTGGGACCGCTTGCTCATTCAAGCCTTTCCAGAATTTTTCGATTTGAGGTTTTAGTTCATAAATGTTCACCACACCACAACAAATGCAACAAGATAGTAAAAATTGTTGCGAGCACCCTTGAACCAGTATTACCTATACGCGTCCAACAATATAATAATAATTGACAATAATTATGACGTCATGCAAGATCCATCGAACATTATCGTGTATCATCCGTCTATAAGGTTATTTATGTGACTGCAAAAGTTACAATTTAAGTAGATTTTATGTGACACGGTTTTGAATCATTGAACTGGCAACCTTGTCAAGTTATATGTAGTTGTGGCCTTGGGTGATCGCTCGCTGTCAGTCGCTCGCACACAGTGTTGCCAACTTGGTAGATTTTCTACAAGATCTGGGAAAATTCTTATCCGCCCTGGTAGTCAAAATTTATATCTATGTAGTGGCTGGCTAGTGGATTTTCTAGTAAATTCGAATGTAAAAGTTCAACGGTGTTAATCTATGCACGATTTTTAGAAAAATGTTCATGTAAACAACGGGTCTACATCGGGTCATGCGCATGCGTAATATTCCTGGGTTTAGATTTAAAAAAAAGCTACAAGCAAGCAAAAAACATTGTAAAGTCTGTACACTGAGAGTTGTCTGTTGTGAGAACTAAGGATACATCATCTCGTTATGTTTCTTACTCCTTCTATTGCATTGCATAGTCAATCGAGTTAAAATGGGACGTATTGTCAGAAATACGTTTGAATCGTCTGCAATTCTAAAAAGATGAGCGAGAGTGAGACGGAAGTATCGACTCGCGTCTTGATACGCTTAGATTGATACGATATTACGATCGTCGCTACTCTCAAGTGTCAGTGTCAACGCTAAATATACTAAATAAGGTTTTTGTTGTGATTTGAAACGTTTTTAATACGAAATTAGCAGAATTACCTGTGTTATATTGTACGGTGTGATAAACTATGAGTAACTTAATTTCGCGAATGCCTAAAAATCTATTTCCTTGTTTTGCCTGGGAAACGATTGAACTCCCTAGTACGTGGTCTTGTGGTAAAATTGCTGGAATATTTTACTTGCAAATAAGAAAACGGAGGTGTTATTCTTTCTTTTAAACGGCAACCAGCAGGTAGGTGACATGATATTTCTATCATGATAATAACAATAATAATTATTATCATTCTTATTTACTTGCATTATTATATATTTGTTATCAAAAAGTTGCAAGGCTCTACTTCGTCAATAACTTGTCGAAATAATATATTTATAGGATATTCATTATTCCTCAACACACGCCACTGACACGAACTGCGATACCACATCTGGTTCGACTTAGAAATAAGTGTACGATTCAAATCGAATTAAATGAAATTGTTTAGTCAGAATCAGTGCGGCATGACAACGGACAACTCTCAGTGTACAGAGAGTACCTTACGTTACGTCAGGCCGAGTGGTACTGGTACAACAGATTTTGTAGTTTTGCTAATTTGAAATTCAAATCTCCCGCCTAAAATATTTTTTTACCTTGTCCTGAATAATGAATACTTTTATGTAGTTTGAATTTGGGCCGGGTTGTTTATTTTTATTACTTAGTAAAGTTGAGTGAGTCAAAATTATTTTCAACTTTTTATTTTATCCGTATGCGTAAATTATCACGTGTTGTGAAAATGAGTGACCTTGAACATTCGAACTTTTTTGTGTTGGGGAAACTGCGTGACCTTGAATTTTGGGAAATTTTTCGCCTGTGGCGCTATTACGGGGGATACCCCCCAGTCCACATCGCCTAGCGAGCGACAGAGTACGCCTATAAAAATCTAATCTATGGTTTGTCCCCTGAGTGTTGTCCGTTTTGTCATGCCACACTGATTCTGACTAAACAATTTTATTTAAGTAATTCGATTTGATTCATACACTTATTTTTAAGTCGAACCAGATGTGGTATCGCAGTTCGTGTCAGTGGCGTGTGTTGAGGAATAATGAATGAATATTCTACAAAATTAAATATATTATTTCGACAAGTTATTGACGAAGTAGATCCTTGAAACTTTTTGATAACAAAAATATATAATGCAAGTAAGTCAGAAGGATAATAATAAATTGTTATAATTATGATTAGAAATAGCATATAGCATGTCACCTACCTGCTGGTTGGCGTTTAAAAGAAAGCATAACACCTCCGTTTTCTTTTTCTGCAGTAAAATATCCGAGCAATTCAACCACAAGACCACGTCCTTAGGAAGTTCAATCGTTTCCCAGGCATTTTGTGTAATTTTTTGTAGTTCGTTGCGAGTTACGAGAATATACCCTGTCCGTTATTTTTCAAACGTTAGAAAAACAAGGCGATAGATTTTTAGGCATTCACGCAATTAATAAGTTACTCGTAGTTTATCACATCGTACAATATCACAGGTAATTCGGCTGAATTCGTATTAAAAACGTTTCAAATCACAAACCTCATTAGTATATTTTAGCTGACACTAGCCGATCAGCTGGACGACAATCTTATCGTATCAATCTAAGCATATCAAGACGCGAGTCGTACTTCCGTCTCACTCTCGCTCATCTTTTTAGAATTGCTGACGATTTAAACGTATTTCTGACAATACGTCCCACTTTAACTCGATTGACTATGCAATGCAATAGAATAGAAGGAGTAAAAAACATAACGAGATGATGTATCCTTAGTTATCACAACAGACAACACTCAGTGTACAGACTATAGTAGAATTTTTAGTAGAAAATCATTCGTGATTTAGGATTTAGTGAAAAGAATAAATTTAACCTGGCAACACTGCTCGCTGGCTACTAGCATCTGTCGGGTCTCTTCTTTCCTTGTCTATCTATTGTCTAAGTTCCAAGTGTCCGGCTGTCGTTTCGTTGTCACTTTCTGCTTCTGCAATCTACAATACCCAGATTGTTTATGTTCATATTTGTATTTATTATTACATATATTTACATTTATCACATTTACCCACATAACGTACGTATTGTTTGTTTGTAATAATGCTAGTCGCGGTCATATGTCGCGGTGGAGGGGATTTATATTAAAGCGCAATTAAATTTCATCGTTTACAAATTTCAATAACAATCAATGCTCTCAGCTGATAAACTTTATATCGAAACGATGGTTTAATAGCAGTGCGCCGCTCCGCGAGTGACATTCTTCGCAAGCCCTAAAAATTTAAATCACAGCCTCCTTTGTTCGGCTCAATCTCAGGGTAGATTAGTCGGCAAAATTCACCTAAATTAACGCCACAATAGAATTTAATCGCTAAATTGGCCGTAATAATTCCACCAGATCAGGATGTCTGTGTTATCCGACCGGTTACAATGCGAGTTCGAGAGCTCCGAGCTGAACAATGACTCAGTTTTGCTAGTAAAACAAATGATGTTCGACATAGTGCCCACTTGGATCGTCACCATCAAGTACATGCCCTGGCTGGGGGCGATTTTGGGGTCCATCCTTGTGGGACTCAGCGGGGTCGTGCCCCTGCTCATCATACCCAAAGAAGAGGCCAAAGGCGTCAAGGAAAGAGGTTAGGTTCTAATTTTGTTTATTGTTCAATGCATATTATGTCTATTTATGTTTACCTTTTACTGCCAAGATTTATTTTTTGCTTGTAATGTTGTGTTCAACCCAAGAAAGAATACGGAAAATAATTCCATCAAGTCATTGCCATTGTCTCCTTGTAAGTATTTCCTCATCCTTGTAAGAGACAGAGACCTCAGCTTCAACATTGATAATTAATAAATCAGTCGCCTCTAGACTAGAAGTAAACAAATTTTCCAAAAATTGGTTTTATGCGCCCAAAATGAAAAATTCAAAAACCTTCACAGCCATATACCTAATTAATATGACATTATTATTATTCTAATGCATCAGAGGAGACTTTCATTTAGGGAATTTCTTTATTATCATTTAGGTATTATCATTATCATTATTTAATAACATTTCATTTATTATCATAACAATAACAATATGATTTCTTGTTTCTTGTCTTGTCTCTGGTTTCTTGTTCTTGTCATTGTCCTAACCTAATACCTAGCTCCTAGCTTTAGCCTACTTGTCAAATTTTGACAGATGATAGATGATGGTATTATAAGATAAAAATGTTACAAGTAATGAAAAATACAGTCAGATATTTTACAGGTGACCCTCAGTCGCGGAAAAATCCTATAACTGATACCTGTTTTTTTTTTGTGATCGATTTGATTTTTTCTAAAAGGTGGCAATCCTCCAGAAGGGCTATCCGAGTCTAGGACACTAATGCGCATGTCACTAACACTAAGCGAGGTTATAGACGTCCTGTGTTGCCTGATTTATTAGCTGCATTTTGACAACATATTCTTCTCGATTTTTTTCTACAGGGTGTTTCAAAACATGTGTCGGAAAATGAAAGGCGCGTTCTGTGAAAAAAGTTCCTAGGTATTAACATTTTAACTGTCAATGTTTTCTACATAAAAAGGCTCTCTTGGTCAAAAGCTCTAATGTGAACTGTTTTCGAGAAAAACAGCATTTTATGATGGAAAACATAAAAGTGGCAACATGTTTTTTGCTGTGGACAAAAACATCACTACTTGTTTTTTATTTATTTTTATTGATTTGTTTCACTGCCACATATTTTTTTTTACTTTGCCCTCTTCTCTTAACGTCGATAATATTAATGACGAGATGTGCACAAAAGCTGGGTTTATTCTATATCTCAAACAGCTCCTGAAATATCGTCAAAAAATAAAACGGTTCGTTTGCGCACACCCATGTTAATAGGAACTTTTTTCTTAGAACGAGGCATGAAATGACATCTTTCATTTTCCGACACATGTTTCGAAACAGCCTTTATAGAAATGAACTGAAACTGACCAGATGAAAAGTCAGGTCATTGATTGTTGTTTGGTTCTCTCTCTCTCCCTCTCTTAAAATTTACTATCTCTGTGGCATTTTCTTTATCTTCTATATTTTAGATTTTACATTTACATTTATTTTTTAATTTTTTTGAAAGTTCAGGGGAACTAACAATGTCCTAACAATGACCTAACAATGACCAATGATCTGACTTTCGAGGTTCTGGTAAGTTTCTGCCTCGGTTTCTGCTCACCTACTTTCTTCAGTAATCAGTAAAAATCAGTACGTATCGTACAGTAAAATCAGTACATACAACCTGGCAACACTGTGCTTTTTTCCGACGGAAGGAATAACCCCCGCCCCTGTGAATCTCGGATACCACATCTGTAAAATTATTTTCAATATTTTCAGGTATTCAGGTGGCCCAGTATAGCTGTACGTACGCCATACAAGTTTGTAATTTTAAATAGGACACCTGTACGTATATTAGAATAATAATGGTTTTCACAGTTAATTTTTTAACAAGTAATTTATGAGTTATAAACAAATGAAAATCGCGATTTTATATTTACAAATCAGTTTAAACAGGGTGTTTACTGTAAGGTTGGCCAAACTTCACAGGCTGCATGATTCTTCAGACTAAAATATTTAAAAAAATTCCTAATAACGTGTGTCCGGAAATACACCGTTTCTGAGATACATGGTGTCGAAAAAATATTCTTTTTCCTGTTTTTGACGATATCTCGGGAACCGTATGAGATACAATGTTCAGCTCTTTAAAAAAGGTAGCTTTTGTTAACGGCTCTAAAGTGAACCGTTTCCGAGAAAAATATCATTTTATGAGAGAAAACAATAATTATAGGAATCAGTTTTCACTTACTTTCATTTTTCCAAAATGCTGTTGAAAATCGTTAAAAAAGTGATGTTTTCTCTCATAAAAGCCATTTTTCTCGGAAACGGTTAAGGAATATTTCTTCGACATCCTGTATCTCAAAAACGGTTAATTTCCAGACACACGTTAATGGGAAATTTTTTGTTTTTTTTTCTAGCGTGAAGAATCAGCCTGTGAAGTTTGGCCAACCTTACAGTAAACATACCTATACCTAATACATCCCCTGTATAGGATGTCCCTTATTTCAGAGCTCACTATGATGATCTCGTAAACGCTAATAGATACAGGGGTCGGTTAAATTAGAGAAAAGACGCCCTATTTTGTCGCCATCTCGAATCCGTCAAGCTATACAAGATATCTGTGACTGTTCCTGAAATGTCCTGAAAAAAAATGAAAAATCGACATTTCTTATTTTTGTCATATCTTTCTTATTAGGTAGGTATTGGAAATTAATAATTTTTTTTTTGTATACATACTTACATAAGCCCTCGCATAAGCCGTTAAGAGCTATCCATTATTTGACAGTTTAATAATTTTCAAAGCTCACTAGATCCTGCATAGTCAACTTTTCTTTTTTTTTTATGATGGCCACCATATCATTTTTTCTTGTCGTTTTGTATTAAAAAAATTTAAAAAATCAAAAATCTATCTCATTCAAAAAATTTCTTCAAAATGTTTTTCTTTTTTCGAAAGAAACATAACCTTTCTTCATGAGCACAATTGATCTCAACAGGTCGCAGTGCACACCTACAGAAGGCCTCCCATTACAATCTACAATCTACAACCTTTCTTCAACTGAAGAACATTTTGAAGAAATTTTTTTGAATGAGATATATTTTGGTTTTCCTAACTTTTTTACTACAGAACAACATGAAAAAATCGAGGAAAAAATGATACGGTGGCCATAAGAAAAAGAAAAGTTGACTATGCATACTATGCAAACTCTAGGATCTAGTCGACTTTGAAAATTTTTGAAATGTCAGATTGATAGTTCTTACTTAACGGCTTATGTAAGCGTACAAAAAATTATATAGGTATTAATTTACAATAGGTATTGAAAAAGAAATGGTAAAAATAAGAAATCTCGATTTTTCAGTTTTTTCGGGATATTTCAGGAATAGTCACATATCTTGACGGATTCGAGATGGCCACAAAATTGGACATCTTTTCTTTAACTAAACCGACCCTGTATCTCTTAGCGTACTTAGCGATACCCATAGTGAACTCTGAAATAAGGGACACTTTTGTATTCAAAACGGTTCAAGATATCGGAAAACGGCTTACATGTCCCTATCCTAGTCTTTATTGTGGTATCCTATTATTGTGGATGTGATTTTTACTTTACACAGAGTGATGAAAAATCTGATAATTTTCAAGGCCTTTGTTGTTTTCTGGAATACGCCGGTTATTTTCCTACTACCTAAATGATCAAAATTTGTGAATCAAATAAAAAAAATGTTACAATCTAAGAAATCGATGTTCTTTGTGGTAGTTATTTGTTATTATGGCGCCAATAATTCGATCGATCTATGTGTGATGTTTTATGGATGAACTATTAATTATTATAGCTGTCTGTATTATTCAATAAACATGTACCTACATGACCTCGAAATATGGTTAATGTTTCTTGCTACGACGCAGAAATCGTAGAATCCATTGACCTGATCTTATATCTTTTAACTTCTTCAATTAATTCTCTCTCCAGATAACTAACAATGTAGTAAGCGTGACTCTATAGTAGCAGTAGCAGTAGCCATGTAATCCCTAATTCCCTAATAGGTTTTTTATGCATAATAGAAAAAAAGGGAATTTTGCGTGTTTATTAAGTGAGCTGTGGAATTAAACACGTTTGTTGTTAGTCTGATAAAAAATCTTTATTGCAGCTGCAAAGTAAAACAAGTAAAAAAGATAAAAAAAGTAACGCGAAATCTCTCGAAAACGACAAATTCGTGGAAAATAAATGAATCTATTCTTTGCAATTTGCATTATTAGAATCGGAATTTATTATTAAACTTTAGCAATAATTATCTAATCCTTAAAAAAGTTAGGTTGATTAAAGTACGGACGCTCGCCCTTCAAAGCTACCCCACAGAAAAAAAGTATGTAGGTTGAAATTGCGGATTTGGCTGTGCAATTGTTTTCAGTGCCAAATATACTGTTTTCTGTTGTAGATTGTAGAGAAAGACAATAATTATTATCCAAATCTTCGTGCAGATTTTTAACATGTTATTACGTAATCGTGGGCGTTCGTAATCTGATCAGGAAGTTTGCGTGTACAGTCGCTCTAAACGTTTCAAAAAGGTTATTTCAACTGATTTTAAGGAAAGATCCAAGTCTACATTAGCATGCCTAAACAATTTGCAGGAGACACATTTATTTTGTTTATCGTACCGAACACATAATTATAGGGAAGGGGACGGGACAGCTTTCCTGTTATTTCGTCTCCTTAAAATGTAGTACCTAGGTATTATGGTCTACCAATCTTTAGATTATTATTTTTTTCATAATTGCCGCCCCCCCTCTCCCTCCTGGCTCTCTTGTTATGCTCGTTATGCATGAATCATGACCGCACCGAGTTCAATCTTCGGTTCAGCGTGGCTCAGTAAGGTGTTTAGGGTTACCCTGAACCCTGAACTCTTTTTCGATACGCGATTTTATAGCAGATGTCGTTTTGACCGAATTTTCCCCAAAAATTATTAGGATCCTAGCCGAGTTCAATATTCGGTTAAGCTTAGCTCAATAAAGTTAATCGAAGCTCTCAATCTCGGCAGCGGTATACATAGAGCTCAACACCCTATCAGCCCTCAGTAGAGAACCCAACCAACACACCGAAGAGACTATTCAGCGGACGGGAAGCAATCCCAGTTGGAGAACTGGTACTGCTCCCTGGAACGGCGATCTGAGGTTGGAGAATGAAATCGGTGAAGAAAAGGCGATGGGTTTATCAGGATAGCCGATCCTTATCAGAACGAGGGCTAAGCGAAACAGAAAACAACACCAACAAAAACAGATCTGCGTTGGAGTAACGACTCAACCAGGAAAGCGCCCTCGGATTAGCGATCCTGTGCAGAGAAGTAAAACCAATCCAACAACGGAAAATAAGGCAAAAGAGGCAAATGAAGCTACTCCAGATCTTAGAGAAAAATTTAATATCCTGTATATAAGTCTAGCAGCAACAGTTCATATGATTTTGGGCACTTTCACTTTTTCTGCGTTCAGGGTTACTTTGGAGCTGTATCTTTTGTAAGTAATGGAAAGCCACCATGTGGAAGGGACATGGAAAGAGGGTCAAGAAGAAGTCTGTGAGTTGTAAAATCGTTAGGCTAAAGATTGGTGGAAATAAACCGAAGTGTTGCAGAGAACTGGTTGGCTTCGCGCTATATGAATATTATTGTCCGTGACTCGTGTACTGCTGGACACTGGTAAGTGGAACCTCCTGGACGCTGGTTGAGAGAGGCTTCTGGCTTGATACTGACTGAGCCGAGGTTCTATAGGTGACAGGAAATATCTTGAGAGTTGCTCAGAAGAAGATCTGGACTGAAGTGATTTGAATGAACTTCCCTGTTGTCAAACCAGGAAGCCTGATCGGATGTGTCAAAACTTCGCTCAAAACACAACACAAACATTACTTTTTGATTAAATCCATACGAAATTATAATATTATGTCAACAATAATAATGAGTAGTAAGGAAGTCATACTAAATTGTTTGTGTCACTGGGATAAACCGTTTTATTTTCTGCAACATAACATAACATCTTCTTATCGTCATGTTTAAGAAAGGTCATCAGTCAAATATCATATACAATATGCATGCATAAATAAATAATAATATCAATATTCACAGTGTATCATCAACATGAAGAAGTATGAAGGATTAACGATTTAAAACTAATTTAAATTAATTGCTGCGTTGAATATAATTCAATTGTTGCGTCACTGATGGGATGGTGTAGGTGATGGTTGTTAATGAAGAGAGCGTAGCCTTGTTAGTGTATTGACTTTGATTCGTGGTGTTTGGTGTCATTAAGTCGAGGGTTAATGCAAATTTTTATTGGATACATTCTGGTCAAATGCGAGCATTGAGCTTTCCTTCCTATTCCTATACAGTACCGGGTGCCTGTAAATGTTCATTACAAGAACTGTTCTACCACATAAGTGGGCCAAAATTAGCCGATTTAGATAAACTGGCCAGGTCAGTTAAATTTTTTGAAGAGGTTCAAAAAGTCGCTAATTACAAGAAAATCTATTCAGTGTTGCCTAAAATATTTAGCTTCAACACACCTCTAGAAGACAATTAGGTCTGTCTCTGTACCCTGTTAAATAAAGGAGATGAGAAGAAACTACAAAAATGTGTATTGAAATTTGGAATAGATACTTAGATGGGAGTGGAACACAACAACTATAAAAGACATGTTGTGGTTTCTGTCCTGGTAGAAGTAGAAGTTGCAATATGTGACAGAATCAAAACAGGGGATGTTGCAGAGAGGGTGGCAAGCTTGAAGTGGCAATCGGATACGTGGCGACTGGCGAGACAGGGTCCAGCCAGATGGATCCAAAAAGCGGTGCTCTGGAGACCAAGAAGGACAACAAGAGGTATAGGCCGACCGGAAAAAGATGAATAGATGACGTTAGAGAAGTGGCAGGAGATCTGTGAATGAGATTAGTGAGAGACCGCAGAGCTGTAAAACCTGGAAGAGGCCTATATTCGACAATGGATAAACACAGGCTGAAGCAGAAGAAGAAGTTACAATAAAAAATAGACAGAAATTATTGTCTTTGAATCAACATTGTTTTATTGAAATCTCTACGTTAGGAATAAGTGGCCAATTCTCTTATCCCTCCTAGTTTTGATAAGAGGAAGATTATTCCCTCTTTCAGAACGAATTTTCTCCATTTCGGATCAGTCAGATTTATTTAAATTTTATCATGGTTGAGGCTGATGCACTATAACAACACACTAGCTGCTTCCTGTTCTTGGTTTGCTTTAACGGAATCGTCAAGGGAACTCTTGGAGGGTATAATGGATTTTCGAAGTAGGTATATCGAGTACCTCTACTGGGTTGAATATTATTATCAAAAATCGAATCTTTTGATCTCTATTTTAACGGGATGCAACCGAGGAAGGTGGAGGAGTTGAAGTGCACCGGGATTGTGTTTTGTGTAAAAGAAAATTACGTTTTACCATTATCACCCAGCCCGATTTTTTTCGAACCAACTTATGTTAGGATCCCGGTGTACTTCAACTCCTTTACCTTCCTCGGTTGCATTTCGTGATCACAAGCATCGATTTTTCCAACGTAGGACCACGTTTTACCACCAATTATTTACGTTTTACCAACTTTAGTTTTTTTATGGATTTTTTTCAGGCCAACTTCACAAGCCCCCCGCCCCTCCATAAAAACAAACACGGGCCGGGGGGTAAAACTTAATCTATAGAAAAAAAGATATGGAAGAAATAATTTTTTCCATAGCCGACACCTATGTAGTAGGTAACTCGGGAGAAGTATACGTAATAGGTGTAAAACCAAAACGGTGACTATGGTGGTTAAAAAAGGCGAATCTACGCCTCGGCAGTTATGTGCTTTATGAAATTCAGGCTAATTTCACAAGTGCGTAAATATCGGAATGGTTATTGGTGATTGAAAACGTTTTACCACTTTGCATCAACCCGAGAAAAGGTTTTACCATCTTTTTGTTTTGATTTACCACCCTCAGAATCCAGAATCACCGCCTCTGGCTGTTATGTACTTGATGAATTTCGGACCAACTTAGCAAGGGAACGTTGACAAAAAAAAGGGTTACTATAAGAAGTGATTTGGCTATTTTTTGAAAATTTTTTACTTTTTGGCCCGAATTTCATAAAGCACATAACGGCCGGGGCGGCGATTCTGGGGGTGGTAAATCAAAACTGAGGAGTGGTAAAATCAAAATTTTTGTCGGGTTGGTACAAAGTGATACAACTTTTGTAACCACAAAATAGTCACCGTTTTGGTTTTATCACCCACGTGAACTTGACCCGAGTTACCACATGGTAAGCAGTATTTATTCGGTCATTATATACATCCGCGGCTCCTACAGTTTCACTATGGCACCTATATAGGGGTGGAGGACATACCTATAGTAGCACCAGGAAGGTATTAATTTGCTTTGCAAATGAAAGATAAGCGAACAAAAGGGCATTAAAAGAAGATCTTCCTGAGTGCGGGCCTGTTTAGAACAGCGAAAATCACAATATGTATGTAACATACGCAACATACATGGCATGCAAACGTAGTCGGAATATAATAGCGAGCGATGTCGCGTATTTTGGAATATAAATGCAAAATAAATGCAAAATTCAAAATAAAAACTGTGCTATTGTTAATCTCGAAGATATTCCTTGCCCTGAAAGTGAAAAAAAAAATAGAAATTCGACCGTATATAGTGCCAAAGCTCGTGCCAAAGAGGCCTTAGTGGTGACCTTGATATTAGTTTGCAATGGCTGTTTTTAGCTTCTTACCCACCCAGCACCTCTATTTCGCTCCTCGGTCCCGAAAAAATTGATGAAACGTAGGAGCCGCGGATGTATACAATTACCATTTATTCCATAACTTTTTTTTTATAGGTGGTGCTAGTAAAACAAAACAACTTCGTGGTAAAGCATGGTCTAACGATAGACAATCCAATGGTACGTTTTACCACTGGGCCCGCATTTTTTTGGGTCAGTGAAGTTGGCTCGAAAATTGAAAAAAAATCCTAAAAAACTGAAGGTGGTAAAACGAAAACAATTATTGGTGGTAAAACGTGATCCTACGTTGGACAGTGGATTATGACGTTTTATCATCTAGTCCGAATTTTTTTCTGGATAACGTCACGCACCTCTTCTCTATCTGGTCGTTTTTACGCAGTTGATACGAGGTATTTTAGCTCGGATTTTAGCTTTAGGTAATTTCATTATCTTGAAATTTAAGATTGTATGTTGAATTCTGGCACCGTAAGATCACACCACGTTTTTTGGAAATCAACTGGTACATGTTTTTTCGAGCGCTATCACTTGGAAAATACTTTGGAAAATATATATCATAAAAAAAACATCTTTGGTCATTATCCAACTTGGTACCATTTTCACTGCTTGCCTCTAGGTCAGAATCAGAATGGAAGTAGATAGGAAAGCAGAAATCTGCATATTACTTTGTTCCCATGCAGAATCCCATGCATAAGGCCAGTCTTGAAAGTTCCTTTAGCTTTGGGTACCATGTTTCTCCCTCGGTTTCTCCATTAACCACTTATCCTGTAGCCGCCATAGGAGCTCCTGGGTTTACTGAAAAGTTGAAATCGGTATTATGTTGTAACGATAATACATGACTTTTATTTTAGTGATTATTATCTTTGTTTTTTGTTTTTACCAACACTACTAGCATCCTGTTTTCTTTTCTTATTTTTCCCCTCCAATCAGCGCATTTAATTGGGCGTGCTAAAAATTATTTTAATTTTCCCACTTTTTCTGTAATTCACTCATTACGTATATTTCACTTGTAAACTGCTATAATGAATTGCAAGAATTTAAACAATAAAATTGTTGCTGACAGATCTAGTTTCTTTGTCTACGGGAAATACCAGTCGTTTACTAAACATTTGTTTTTATCTCTGTGTTTTACGCAGTTATTATGAAGTCATTACTCTATGAATTGCATTCAAAGTCCCGCGGATAATGACTGATTACCACTCGTGGTGATCGCATTCCTAACTTTGTAATAAAAAAATTGTTTCACAATGTTATTATTACTTATTATCGGTGTTTTTGCGACGCATTCTATAGCAGGAAAATTGTTTGAATCTATGAAAATCATCCATTATTATTGTCTATTCATCAAATTACCGTTCAACTAGTTACGCAATTAATCATTTTTGTGATCGCTATTGAAGCATGTTACAAAAAAAAAAACAAACTTGCACGGGTGCCTACATTGTGTAATATTTTGAAAACTGGGCGTTCTACGGAAAAAAACATAAGATGAATTTTCTCCTCTAAATAATACGAGGTATCTATCAAAAATGTCATATTTTCATTAAAGTCGGTGACTTATAAATTATTTAAGAAAAGGTAACGACATGGCCAGATCTACGCCACTGGATCGAATAACTTTTCATTTACTTCATGTACTTCAATTAGCAGGTACAACAACTGTCAAAAATTTCGAGTTATCCTGATCAGCCACTACCCTAATCTTGATCAGCCAAACACCCTCTATCTTGAAAATTAAAGCTCCAACGACCCCCATGTCTACGGGAAATTTTTCACCTATTTGTGCATTTCCTCCATGCTATATGCCCTTTAAGTTTAAAAAAATTACCCTTTTATACTTTCAAGATTTTGAGGAGTGATTTAATACACCTTCTTCAACTGTTACCTGCCAAAGCCACGATGATCCAAACTTCATAGTCTCTGCATCGTTGGGGACATGCGCAGAGAAACTTTAAATTTTTATAAAATAAAGAAGGCTGGCAGTCGTATGCGTATGGAAGACTTGGTCTAAAACGTGTTATGAATCCGTGTTAGATTATAAATTCCTAATGAGGCTTTCACATTCGAATAATTCAATTATTTTTGTCCTAAAAATATCGTTTACCTAATTTATAATCGAGAACGGCAACGAATCAATAGCTGGACGTCCAAAGAAATCCGTTACTTAATAACGTAACAAACGATTAGAAGAAATTGCTTGCAGCTTTTCACATTTTTGCAATAGCCGCTACCTACGTAACGTAAATTCATTGAAGCGAAAGTCAATTTTAAGCTTCATCACCCGCATGAGAAGAAAATGCCTGCTCGAGAGAGATAATGAAATCGGCAATTTTAAATTTACGTCCCATTCAATAATAAATAATGCGGACATGAACCGCAATACGTAGGTAATCTATGACCTGTAGACTGTGGATTAAAAAAATCACTTTCCATACGCTTCTTTCTTTTATGAACTGCATGGCGTCCTCATTATTTGAAGAGACTTGCTAATTGAAGCGACCTTTCAGTTGTGCGCGAACTTACCTGAATGCGACAATCGAAGGAAGTTTTCTTAATAGAATAAAAAAATATATAAAAAAACTGGGTGTAAAAGCATATCTGAATTAAAATTTGAAATATAAAATTGTTGAACAATATAGTATTTTTTTGTGAAAAGAGGGAACATCTGTTTTAACTATGTAGATAAGACATATTCGCTCCACTCTGATAATGTTTGGTTTATTAGAGGCTCATATAGCCACACAATTCACAAGTTTAAAAAAAATATGATAGTTTTATAGACGAACACAACAATCATGGCTAGACTGGGACTCGAACCGAGTCTGCGGCAGCGTCATCTGCATAGCAGTGTGCAAACTAAGCCACTGCGCTACTGTCCGCTCCAAACAGTGTAACCTAATAGTGATTTTTTATTGATAACAACTAAGATTATCAAAATGACAAGCATCTGTCACAGTGGTTGGCAATTTTGGGTTGATAGCGTCTCCGTTGGTATCAAGTTTCGCATCCAAATTTAACTCCAAATTCTAACTCCATGCAGTTTTTGGCAGAGTTGTGCCTGAGTAACAATAACATAATGAACTGTGTGAAGTAAGGCGGAGAAAAATACTACAGAGCATCCGATTGACCATTGACCAAGCAACCGAGCTCTAAAATCATCAAATTCTGACAAAAATAGTAACGGAATAGCGTCGGTCCCATCGTGCGCGGAATAGCTCCCAGATCCTGTACAGTTTTTTACTCGAGTTTACCATTTTCTTTTTCTTTTTTATTAACAATTTAGTTCAAAATATCGTTTTTTTTTTAGTTTTTTTTTGCCTATAGGTAAAAGAAAAACTGATGAAACAATGTAAATGGTCCCAATGGACGAATTGTAGGGAAATAAAAAATAAAACACCAACAGAATGACAGCTAAAACAACCAGATCGGTTCATTATTAAGAAAGAAACCCCAAAAAACACAAAAAATTGCCTTTTTTTCAAAAATTCATAGCGTCATTTTTTGAGGTGTAATGTAAACTCTTTGCGAGATAGTCGATATTGATAGGTAAGTATATACTTCCTGTGTGCAAAACCCAGACGCTGTCGGATAAATTATTTTCCCGTAATTGCAATCAGAAGTTCTTCATACGCATATTTTACAGCGAGGCTGCATGCTTTGGAGGTCGTCCAATTCGAATTGTGTATAAAAAATATGTAAAAATTGCGTGCAAACATGAGCGAAAACGGCCTAGCGCGTGAGAGTGTGGGTAGAACAGCAGTTGAGGGGAACGCAAAATACAAGCGCTATTATACCCATCATCTGCTGTTTTCCCCTCCCCCCACTCCACGACCCATATTTTCCAGCAGAAAACGACGTTTGATGTTTTATAACTGAAAACTTCTACTTTCCAAATCCGTTGGATAAATTCGAATCGGACGACCTCCTGAGCATCCAGTGTCGCTGCAGCTCCAAAAATTGCGACGTTGTGAAATTTTGAAAAAACGCAATTTTTTTTCTCTCCCTTAATAATGAACTGATCTGGTTGTTTCAGCTCTCATTTTATTTGTCTCTTAATTCTCTACAATTCTTAATTTGGATTGTCCCGTCAGTTTTTCTTTTATAATAAAAACCTTCTTGCGCATCAATCGCAGAAACAGTGTATTTTTATGCGATTCAACTATGAAAATTTTTGCCGCCTTTTAAATTGGCTTTCTGAATTTTTCAATAGTCAGGTCGAATTTGCGTAGTGGTTTACTGTGAAAATTTCATTTCATTTCGTTTGAAAGCGTGCCATAAAATAGATTTTTACATAATAAACCAAAAAAAAATTGTCATAATTTAACAATTTCGTCTCTTGTCCTATATACCCGCCACTGACTAACTTTAAAAAGTTACAGGCGAGTTCTGAAAACCGAACATTTGAAATTTTAGAGAAATAAACATCATGTAAAAAAATTCGAATAACTCCGCCATTTATCTTATTTGCTTCTTTAAATTTTGGAGAGTTACAAGCTATTAGTGTAGTTGTCTACTCCGAAAATTTCAGGTAAATTCCCTCAAAAATGTGCTCATAATCAATTAAAGAAATTTAGCCATTTTTACCATTTTCTTACCCACGCCACTAGCTTACTAATGAAAATAATAAAAATTTAATTGCATTAATTCAAATTTCAAATCATTTTAATCCAATCTTGTTAATACAGCTTTGTGGGAGTTTTTATTTTCTGCAATTGGGGTTGGCAGGAGCAGTCATATCTGCATGGGTGGTCCCGCCCGAGCCGAGCGCGATGAAAACGGTGCGCTGGTCTGGTGCTGGTGCTGGTTTTAAATCAAGCAGTCCCGGGTCTGAATATTACATTCAATCGTTAAGTTATTAAACAAGCCTTATTGTCATCCTCATTATTTTGTTGTGAAAAGTTTTCTTTCTATATTGCTTATACAGGGACTAAAAAATAGCCTTTTTCCCTAAAATTCAAAAAGCCGCCATTTTGAAACGGCTCGATCGATTTTGCTCAAAAAATGCAATACCAGACCACTACTTGTGGATAATATCTTCCTCCCATAAAAATTTCAGCCTCCTAGATTGAAAACTGCTACCAGAAAACCGTGCCACAGGACCGGATGTTTCGAAATTTTAAAGGACACCCTGTAGAAGTAACGCGACTTTTGAAAAAATTTTCAACGAACATTTAACGTCATCCCGAAGTTTCACAAGAGTAAAAAATTTCTTCCACTAATCTTGAAAGATGAAGCTACTAGAGCGTTTTTAAAATTTTAGAGAAATTTGCATCATGTAAAATAAATTTGAATAATTCCGCCATTTTTTTAATTTGATCCTTGAAATTTTTGAAGATTAAAGAGTATTAGTATAGTTGTCTACTGTAAAAATTTTAGTTCAATTCCTTCAAAAATGTGCTCAAAAACTGTTATAGAAATTAAGCCATTTTCACTCTTTTCCTACCCACGCCACTGACTTATTAATGGAAAAAATTCAAATTTTTTTGCATTAACTCAAATTTCAATTAATTTTCTTTCAATCCTGTTAACTTGATGTGAAAGTTTTTTTGCCATCTTGCTCATACAGGGATTCAAAAAATAGTAAATTTTCCGAAAATTCAAATGGTCGCCATTTTGAAACGGCTCTGCCGATTTTGCTCAAGTGCAATACCAGACCACTCCTTGTGGACATCTTACTCTCACAAAAATTTCAGCCCCCTAGATTGAAAACTGCGGCCAGAAACCGTGCCTCAAAGTCCGGATTTGGGGAACTTTGAAAGGACACCCTGTAGAAGTAACGTGACTTTTGGAATTTTTTTCAACGAAAATCTAAATTCATTCCCAAGCTTTACAAGAATCCAAAATTTCGTTCACTAATCTTGAAAGATAAAGCTATAGGAGCGTTTTTAAAATCGAAAAATCGTGATTTTGGAGAAATAAATATATATATAAATATATATATATATATATATATATATATCGTGGGCAGGTGAATTTTGGAAAACCACTTTTTCGTGATCTGGGGGTCATGATCGGTGGACATTTGATGAGTTTGGGTGATTTTCGAAAAGTGATGTCGTCCTCAATAGTGTATTTTTTTGTTAAAAAATACACTAAAAAATGCAATTTTTTGCACTGAAGTGTTAATAATAAAATAAAATGGTAAACTTGAGTAGAAAACTGTGCTGTTAGGAACCGGGGGCTATTCCGCGTATGATGGCACCGGCAGTATTCTGTTATTACTATTTTTGTCAAGAAAAAAAACTCTATTTGCTTGGTCTGCCATTGGAACGCCACCTTTGACCACCGAATAATTTTTTTTTTGTTAATTAATCACATTTTTTCATGTGATATAAAAATGAAAAATTCACGGCTAACTTCAAAAAATGTCAAAAACACTGTGCTTGTATACGTATATAAAGTGACATTTTATTGCTTATTCGTTTGACCAAAGTTTAACCACTCTTTAACACCGCAAATAAGGATTTGACCTCGTCCAGAAAGGAATTTTTTTGTCCCAGTTTAATCTACCCTCTGAAATCTAAAGAGTTTTCTGGGGTCGAAAGTTGCTCATGTTTTGACCATGTCTCCATGTCTCTGAAAACAAATGACCAGCCGTTGAAATAGTTTGACCATCCCCTGGAAAAAAGTAAGATCAAACGGGAGGAGTAAATTTCGACCCCTCGCTTCAGGACGTGATTTATTAGGAGAGAAAAAAAAATCGTTATATTTTTATCACCTATCTCGTTAATTTACTCCTTCGGCTGTTGAAAATTTATCCCAAAAGGGAAAGGGTAACAAACAACGAATTCTCTCTGTTACCGGTTAACTTTTCAAAATGTTCAAAATTGTGTAAATAGTGAAGTTTTATTGCTTACCATCGTTTGGTCAACGTGTAGAAAGATTTGACCGCGTCCAATTCTAGAAAGTTTTTTTTTGAAACGCGACTATATGCTATGCGGAATAAAATGTTCGCAAAACTTCATTTTATCAGATGGGGCATCCCTTAATATGATGGTACCGGTCCCATATCTTTCTACTCGGAAAAAATTTTCTACCTTAAATTTTTCTACAAAATCTTTCCGCTCTACTAAAGGTTTTGTAACTTTTTTTATTTCCGACATTTATTTCAGAATTTGAAGGAAGCTCTCCTAACTTTTCGGGACTTGTATCTCCTGTTGTATAGAGAAAAAATACGCGTAATTTGTACATAATAATGGGACAGGGAAATGTTTCTGTCCAGAACAAAAAATGATCCCAATAAAAAAATTTCTTGAGCGCTTTTAACTTCATTCATTGAATTTCTTAGGTGAGCCATTTCAAGTCTTGAGTAGATCTGGAGTTTGCGTCACTTTGTTATCGTTGCTTTAGAATTAGATTACAAAGTGATTTTTTTAATGAAACTTCGAAGTAGTAGATTAGGTAGACGACAGAGAGTCACTAACGTCCTACTTCCTACCAATTTTAATTATTACGAGGGTGGTTTGATAAATAACTTGGTTCGTATACTAGTAGATGGCGCTAACGTCATCTGTATAATTATGTTTTCATAAAGTTCACTTCCTATGAATACATAATCTGTGGTTTCAAGTCATTCTGACAGTAATTCGTTGTTTGACAGCTGCTTAAACAGAAGTGTTTAGAGTATCAGTGAAAAATGGATAAAATTGGAATTCGTGGTGTGATTCAATTCTTTTTTCTGGAGGAAAAAACAGCGAAGGAAATACATGAGCAGATTTTACCTACATTGGGCGACTCATGTCCCTCCTATGAAACCGTTCGACTTTGGGTAAATGAGTTCAAGCGTGGAAGAACAAGCATCATGGATGCAACATGTCCTGGAGCTCCAAAATCGGTTGTGGCACCCGAAATCATCGATAAAGTTCATGATCTGGTTTTAGCTAACAGGAGAATAAAAGTGCGCGAGTTAGCAAATGCGACAGGCATCTCAACTGAGCGAGTTTACTTTATTTTGCAAAATTAATTGCACATGAAAAAATTATGTGCAAAATGGGTGCCGCGTCTACTCACTCCTGAGCAAAAGCAAATTCGCATGAAAACATCTGCTGACAATTTGCAATTGTTTAAGGAGAATCCAACGGAGTTTTTGCGTCGTTTTGTGACAATGAACGAAACATGGGTACATCATTATATTCCGAAAACAAAACAGCAGTCAAGACAATGGATTGCACATGGCGAAACGGCTCCGAAGAAGGCCAAATGCGTTCCGTCCGCTGGAAAGGTGATGGCGTCGGTATTTTGGGATGCGAAAGGAATTCTCCTAATTGATTACCTAGAAAAGGGAAAAACCATTACCAGAGAATATTCTGCATCACTTTTGGACCAAGTAAAAGCAGCAGTAACTGAGAAACGTCCGAGAATATCCAAAAAAAAAGGTGTTGTTCCATCATGACAACGCGCCAGTGCATTCAAGCCGTGTCGCCCAGCAAAAAATGGCTGAGTTGCGATTCCAATTGGTTCCGCATCCTGCCTATTCACCAGATTTAGCTCCCCCGGACTTTCATCTGTTCCCAAAACTCAAAATTTTCCTGGTGGGATGAAAATTTGAGTCAACTGAAGGAGTCATAAGAGGAAGTAAATGAGTACTTTGCACACCTCGAAGAAATACATTCCCACGAAGGAACCGCGAAGCTGGAGAAGCGTTGGGGTAGTGCGTAGAACTTCGAGGGGATTATGTTGAAACATAAAGGCCATTACAAAACTCAAATTGTTTTCATTCATATCAAACCAAGTTACTTATCAAACCACCCTCGTACAATACCAGCGATATTTTTTTAACATGAAGTTTAGAATTGCACTACATTTCCAGAGAAAGCGATATAGCAAAAATATTAATAGAATAATAATAAATAGAAACTTTCAGTGTATCGATGAAATTACCTACCGGGGGATAATTAAAATTGTTAAACGTTAATTCAGCAGCAACCTGATACAATTAGTTAAGATTCTGTATAGACAAAGATGATTTTTCGAAAATAATTTCTACTGTACATATTTTGGTTACATAATTTCTGCAATGGGTGTTTGAACATTGCAGTAATTAGACTGGAAGGAATTCCTAGACTGAGAGACATGTGTATAAATAATATACTCTCCGACCATAAACAACAAATGATCAATTGATAGGAGTAAAGAATTAAGCAGAGTTAATAGAGCTCATCTTCAAGATGTTATAAGTCATATGCGCATTTTTGGTCTTGGTTTCTTCATCGGAAAATGTTTCATCCACACATTAGATGTATTCCTCTTCACACCATCAAATAATATAGAACTTAATTAATTATTCAATGTCAAATTATTATTTCTGAAAATAAGCGACTGTGAAGAGAATTTCACCAGTAAAATGTTTACATTATACAGTAATTAATAGGTACTATAGATTATATAGGTCAAATTTTGAGTGAAGAATATCTTATGCATTGACTCTTTTAATAATTATTTTTGATTAAATCTACCTCAGATTTCTGCAGAATTTATTCATAATCAATACATATTGACATCGACTGTTACAGTTGCTGATACTATTTTTTTTTTATAAACTGGCAGCCTTTGTTTTTGTTTTGTTTTTTTTTATTCTTGAACCTTAGTCAAGTTTGAAGTTGGAGTTTGAGGAAGAAATGAAAACCCTGTCGAAGGAATCGGAAAAATCAGTGTATAGGTATCAAATCAACTTGAGCAGTCGATCATTTCTGAAGCTTTTTGGGCGAAAGTGAAGCAATTAGTAATCACGAAACCATCTGGGTAGTACAGAAACTCTTCGAATGCTTCCGTCAAATAAGGTAAAAGTTGCTGGTAAAAGGTAAAAATCAGGGGTCGATCACTGTGACACCTCTACTGCGACCAAAGGTCTATTGTTATTGTGGCTCACAACTAGCCATATGCTACATTAACCCCATCAGGTCAGCCTGTTTGAGAAAGCTGACTATCTTGGCTATTGGAAATGTATCCATCCATGTCTGTAGGTGTGAGAAGGTTTGTTTACAAATCGAAGGTTTGTTTACAAATCGAAGGTTTGTTTACAAATCGAAGGTTTGTAATCTGGTTCTGTTTTTCTGTTTCGTCATCCTCCAAGCATTCAGCGCTGATTCTCTAAACCCCCATCCTGTGCAGGTGATGATTCAGCTTGCATTGCCGAGTATAAAGGCCTATTAGGGCTTTCAGTTTTTCCCTGTTGAGCTCCAATAGTTCATGGTCCTTTTTTAAACGTGCCCTATTATACATATAAAGGCCTTCGAATGGTCTAATCTTGGTAAATTTTGCCAGTGCTGAAGGACTTCCCTCTCAGCCCAGTTGCGTATTGTTTTGGCAATATTCGGTGGTAAGCCAAATGCTGGTTCTGGTCTGATAAATTCGGATTCGGTACCTTTCCTGGCCAGAGAGTCGGCAAGTTCATTCTCTCCATATCCAGCATGGCCCGGAAGCCAGATCAGAGTTAATTGACAGTTCCATACCAACTTGGACTTACAGTGGCTGGAGCCAAGGGCTTTTAGAGCCGCTTTTCGGCCTGGGAAGTTGTTACGTGAAGGCGCAGGATCAAAAAATCTCTTCTTTGAGCCAGCGCTACACATCACAGCTCCAGTTCCTGTAGATGTCTTAGATCCATCGGTGGACCATCTGAAATCCTGGGAGGACACACAGGCACATCTCTTCCCGAAAGAAGGACCTTATAAGCAGAGCGGTTCATTATGGTCTTGGACATTATATCCGAGGGCATACCCAGTCGTCTGTGACTTTTTTTTTATATCATCCAGTAACCTTGTTCCCTCCAAATTATAAGCGTTTGGCAAGATTTGTAGCATTCTATCAACTAAATATGAAGAGGTGGTAAGTCAAGTAAGATTTCCATAGCCGCCGACGGTGTGGTGTTAATTTTACCACAGATCGCCAGGCAAACTCTTCCTTTGGCCATGACCTGCAGGCCTTTTGAACACCAAGTGGTACTACCCATATCTAATCATATGTCTGACGACCGTTACATAAATAAAGACACTGTATTTGTTTACGTTCAATTTTCCATGTTTTGCCACAGATCCTTTTTTTCACGTCCACAATGAGAGTTTGGTTCTGTGTGTAACTTTTTTTCAAATGGGAGTTCCAAGTAAGCTTTTTATCCATGCAGGATTACCTACTCGTAGGTATTTGATTTTCTTTGCCTTTGCAAACAGAATGGTTCTCCCTGAACAGTTGGAGGCGTTAAACCGTCCATCCTTCTTCTTTCTGGAAAATAATATTATGACAGTTTTGCCAGGGTTGACTGACATTTTAACCTCGCATAAGTCACCTCGAGTACTTTCTGAAGGACCCTAGAAATGGTAGCTTCAGATCTTCCTTTGATCAGAATGACCGAGTCATCAGCATATGCCTGGATGTCGACACTCCATCCATAGTGAGAGAACGACTAAAAGGTCATCGACTAGAATAGACCGGAGCAAAGAGGGACTAAACTGGAACTTTCAGTTTTAAAAAGATGTTAGAAGACTTTGACACTGGTTGAAAACGACGTCATCTAAAAGTTGACTTTATCATTGGTAAGATCAATCATCATAGGGATGCTGTTTTACCATAGTATTGCTAAGGTCTTAAGAACCTTCACGATTATTTACACAAAAGACTAAATATCTTTATGACAGGTTATAGAAATTTTTTTACTAGCCATCATTGATGCCTCTTAATGAAGGTATTGGCAATGGCAACTAAAAAAAATTATCTTTGATATCTGCTTACGATCTCGAAATATAACCCTGTGAAATTTCGTCTGGTGACGTCTGGTCTTGTCGTATTAGTCGTGATGGTCTACACGTGCCAATAGTATAATTTTGCAGTTTCGTACCGCACAGTTCACAGTCTAAACGTCCATCTTTCGTTTCTATGAGTTAACGCGACTGTTGTGACGTCAGAATGCTGACATTCTCTTACCTAAAATCGCAGAAAACTTAGATAAAAAAAAACCTATCTGCATACAAGAATGAATTTTTTATTTGTATTTAATAATGAAAAAAACGTAAAATAAGTTTCCAATGTCTAAAGACTCTCTTAAACCTTTATTAAAAAATAAATAAATTATATGCCGCCTGCATGCTACAGTTGCTCAGTAGTTATGCTGCTGTTTAATTTATAGCGAGACAATCAAATGTAAAATAATAAAAAATTCCAAACCTATTTCGGGCAACCATGGCCAATTTTGTTATTTCCAATCCCCGCCGTATGTTTTTTTTTTCATGATATTCGGTATACAAAAGAATCAAGGAAAGCAAAAATCTGCCAAATTCAATCAAATCGAAACATTATGTCTTGTTTTTTCGAAAAAAAGAAAGAAATTTTTTCCGAGTGCTAATAGTAAAATATTGTGACTCATCAATTATTATGTACCAGGTAACCGGCGAAACTAATTAGTGATAATTTATTATTTTAATAACCATGCCTGTAGCTTATTTACATAAAATAAAACTGCGGGGAAAATATTACTAGGGCAACTAGGGCACTTCTTATTTTATTACTTTTATTGGTTGATAGGTATCTCTAAGTGGAAAAATATTTTTTTCTTCGGAAGTCCCTGAAGCGCATTTTACTGTTTCGTGATTTTCCGAGAGACCACCTAGTATCATAACTATCAAGCTATCAACAAATTTCTAGTTTAATTACCTTTTCATAAATTAACGATTTTTTACCTTGTCTTATTTGATGATTTGTTTATAATTACCTGTACCTGATTGAAAATGTCTATGGTAACAGTAAATCATTTTATTGATTGTGATTGCATGGTACCTGCAAATAATGTGCAATAAAAATTCATCAGACAGTATAAATAATAATTGCAAGGTTACAAGAATTAGAATTAAATGTAATCATCGATACGTGGAAAGATCAAGACGAGATGAGAAATAATAACGCGAAGAGAATCACGTATTAGATAAGATTATGCTGTCACTTCTAACTCCACCACAAAAGTTTATTTTAATCCGTCTGAATCGATCGTTTAATAAAATCCGAGTACCTACCTGTGTGGGTACTTCACTAAACTAAAAAGTGCTAATTCATGACCTCGCATTTTCTTTGATTCGAAATTGGAGTACCTCAAGCTTTCATGTCTATAGCTCCACATTTTTTGTCACTTTGTTAATTTTGCATCCTTATGGAATAATGTACCTACTACTTATAAAATATAATAATATACTCGTACCTTACGATTAACAGTGTTCTTGATAAAAAGCTGCTGTGGAAATTTTTAGGACCTACCTATTGAATTGTTTATTGTTGCATCGTTTGTTGTTCAGTTGTTTAGTTATTCATCTGCTTGTATGTATTTATTAAATTGTCGATAATTATATAGATGACGCGGCACTCGCACTTCACTGCAATTTTTACATTGTTACATTTCATTTTTATCATAGCTTCATAATTTGTAGTTCATTTTTTTGGAAATTACCTTTAAATCCCAAGGGTACCAAGGAGCAAATAGGGGTGCTGGGGGTGGGGATAAAACAATAAGCATCGAAGAATCATTTCTCTGTTTATTGAGGTCGGTCCCAACCAAGGAGCCATTCGACAAGGGCAAGAAAAAATTTTCAAAAATCGTCAAATAATAATTAATTAATGAATTAGGTATAACACTACCTCGTAGTGTATATGATGGTATGCCTGAGTGCACAGACCCTAACAAGTCTAAGAAAGACTTTTTTCCAATTTTGTGATATCTCGCAGGAACCGTTTGCTACTTTTTTAATGCCAACTAATTTTTTTTTCATATGCCCGTGACGGTATTTTGGGGTTGGGTTAGGATTTTTTGTCTCTAAACTCTACGACACTGGTAAAATGTGGCATTTTCAAAATAAATTTTAAACAAACCGCCAATGTTTCCTACACAAAAAAGGTACCTTGGTGTAATTGCTAACGTGAGTCGTTTTCGAGAAAAAAGCCATTTCCAGAAGTGTCGGAAAATGAAGAGCAAAAACGCTTCGCTTAATCCTAAAAGCTCCGCCAATGGCACGCGTAAAACACAATTGGTAAAAGGTTAACTTATATCAATGACATGACACGTACAAAATTTGGGTTCTGTATCGCAAACGGTTCCCGAGGCATCTTCAAAAAACTGGATAATAAACTTTTTTCTAATAATGTACTTGTACCTACCTCAAAAAAACGGTGATTTCCGAGTTCGCCGTAATGGGGACTTTTTTGTTTAGAATGAGCCAAGGAATTACCTACCCTTAAAATTTTTCGCTCCTATTAAGGATAACTCCCCTCGGATAACCCTGTATAATGACCAAATTTTCTGTTTGATTCATTATAGAAATTTTTATACTAATTTTAAAAGAATAAATTAACATATTATTGCATGGCTTATTTTTTAAGCGGAGTTCTGCAAAAAGATGTTTGTGACATCGAATGAAATGATGAGGCGTAGGAGTAAATTGAGTTTGTCCAGTGAGATGCCACACTGATCCTGACTATAAACGATTTTATTTTAGAGATTTAATTCCTACAATTGATTTATATAAATTAATATAATTATTATAATACAATATTCATTGATTAAATTCGTACAATACTTAATTATTATAATAAATAATAGTAATTAGTACGAGTTAAATCGCATTAATTCAAATTGTTTGTAGTCAGGATCAGTGTGGCATCTCACCGGACAACACTCGCTGGACAAACCATAAATATATTTTTTTTAGAAAAAATGGTTGCGAAATCGGGCTTAGGAGTCTTATCATAACCAAAAAGCTAAGACGATTTACTAAATATTCCGTTATTATGATTATAGCTAAGCGGCCATATTTTGATTTATTTTTCTCGTGATATTTCACACGTGTTTTGGCAATTACATATATTCAGTTGTTGACTTGCAAAAATAGTCGTGAAAAATTAATAAACCGCAAGGTTCTCCGTGAAAGTTTAAATTTTTTGCCGCTGCAGTGACTAGACGATAATGCAACTCGTGACTTACACAATACGCTTCATTCATAATATGGAAAATGCCAGATGATTCAACTGGAATAATTTTTTTCAAGCCTCGGAACTGGTCGATTTTCTTAAAAATTATTTTTTTTATGTGTACTTGAACTTATACCATTCGCGAACATTTATTTTGTTTTTAAATGATTATGTCATCAATTCTCACGCTCTTTTTTTGACGCTTAAATTTTTCTCGGTTTGAATAGTTTTGTTATTTTGCATTTTAATGCACATTTTTTGTTAAATCGTTGTTTAAAGTTGCCATTTTGATTGTAATTTTAGTTTCAAAATGACGTTCTTTTCGCACTTTTCCCCTGTTACTTTAACAATATAAAATACCAATCTCTAGAGTTCATAAATTTATGTTTCTTGACAGCTTGGAATTCATAAGTTGTTGTTTCTTGGTTTAACTAAAAATCTTGCGTGATACACATTGCAAAATGGGAGTGCTTTAAACACGTTGACGATTGTCAAACTCGGCCTTCGGCCTCGTTTGACAATTTTCGTAGTCGCGTATCTTCTCCCACAAATAGCTATTTTTCTACTCCTAATCTTTAATATGTTGTTGCATATACGCAGCTCCTAAGCTCCTACGCGTTACTTTTATTATTATTCAATAAGTCACGAATCTTAATTAATGAGACCCAATTGTTAAAAACATTTCCCTGTATCCTTAATTCAGAAAAGAGCGGAGACCACATTCATGATGGTCAGACGAACTTATGGGAAAACATGGGGATTAAAACCACATATGGTGTACTGGGCGTACACCAAAGTGATTAGACCAATGTTGTTATATGCATCTTTGGTATGGTGAACGAAGATGCAACAAAGTACCGCGGTAAACAAGCTTAGCAAGGTGCAAAGACTTGCATGCCTTAGAATAACGGGAGCAATAAAAACAACTCCAACTGCAACAATGGAAGTCCTTCTAGACCTCCCTCGACTTCATTTAATGATAATGGGAGAGACAAGAATGCCACGACTATGGCTGCAAGAAGAACCAAGCGGCAAATACGCGAATCTTTGACATAATAGAATAAAAAGTATGTGCAAACACATACCACATGACTTCAAAATTCAAATTCCAAAAGAACCTTGAGGTAAGAATCATGGCTCGGAAGGAATTGAATGAACCAACAGACGGCAACAGGCTGGTCGGAACAACCTGGTATACAGACGGGTCAAAGACCGATCAAGGGACTGGAGCCGGCATATACAATGAGCTTGACAACACACACTTGGTAAGAGAGAACAACAAAAGGGCCTATAGAAATAGGCGGATCAACATACTGACAGTCAGGGTTGTGTGGGCTATAGAAAGCCCCAAGATAACGTCCAGACTACTGTGGGAATGCCGTGAAACCTTTAAAAGCTTAGCAGGACGCAACAAAATAACCTCGATGTGGGTGCCAGTACACAGCGGAATCAGGCAATGAAAAAGCCGACTAGCTGGCAAGAAATGGATTCTCTCTCGGCTAAATATACATATTGGCCCAGAACCGGCCCTGGTAGTACCAAAGAGTATATAGCACGGGGTCAAGTTAATGACATGGGCCAAGAAAAAACACAAAGAATATTGGGATAAAAGGACCAAACATCAACATGGGAAAGCCTTCATCAAGGGACCCATAAAGAAGACAACTGAAGAACTACTATCACTATCACTTAGTAGGATGAATCAGTTGCGTATCACAGTGGGATTACTGACGGGCATATTGCCCTAAAAGAACACTTGAATAAAATACAACTGTTCAATGGCGACCTAAGCTGCCGAGAATGCAGCAAAGCCCAAAAGACAATAAACAGTCCTGTGTGAATGCGAAGCTCTAGACCGCAGAAGACAGGAAATATACGGACAATCAAAAATGAGTAAGGAAGAATATGACACTCATCCAGTGATGGGGCTGTGCAAACTAGTTCAGGGGACCAGACTGACAGAATGAGTGGTATGAAGCAAATGGGGTTTAGCACATTAAGCCCATGAGGCTGAGGTTCTTCCGGCGATCTTGTATCAGACGGCCCTCGAAGGGAAAAAATCCTTAATTCATTATATGAGGCAATCCTTAAAATCATTTTCCAAGTCACGTATGTAGTTCCAATTAAATAAGTCGCAAATACTTAAGAAAGGATTTAGTTTGGGAGATGGTGACAAAAATGCCTTGTATCTCCCAAATGAAAGAAAAGCAGGTTTTTATATAGTTCGATTCTTCTTCTGAAAATCCGTCTTATCAAGTAGGGGTCTAGTGCATTGCGATGAGCACGCCCTTTTGTCCAGATTTACCCGAGCGATTTAAAAAGTATCTACCATTTGGAAGAAAATTACTGGGGGGCATCTAGGCAACCCTTACATACAATTGAGGTGAAAACATTTTCTTCCCATTTGCTCCTTGCGTTAACCTCCAGTACCCGGTGAGTCATTAATATGGTCACCGGGAATATCTCAAAAACTAAGCGTCATACAACCTCAGACAAAAATTCCATAAATGCTACTCCCGTATGAGCCGAACGCTTTTGTGGCAGCTCGGCAATATCGGTGCATATCGATTGGAAAGCCTTTGTGGTTGATCCCAGGGAAAATGATGTCCTGCCAAGTAAAGTCCTGCTCCAATGTACGGAGCCGACCTGTGAATTATCCTTCTTCGTCATAGCAAAAAAACTCCTTATTCGATAATAAAAATTCTGAAAGAGTGAAAATGATTAGAAAAAAAGTGTAAAAAAAAAGTTACTAAGCCCCTTTTTAGGGTTGGTGGGGTAACTGATAATACATACATTAAAATGTGTTCCCTTAACCTTGATATTGCTCAGGAATTCAGGAAATCATATTTTTTCATCATATTAGCATCAGGCTCGGCATCAGGGCTTATAAAATTATAAGGGGTGCCTCCTTTTCGCTTTGACGCATTTTATAATTACATATACCAATACAGTAGAGTAGCATATCATTTGAAGAAACCCTTCACACACTGAAAAAATAATTAATGCAGTCTGATTACTCCACTGGTGCGAATATCCGTTTCCGCCAATGTGAGCTGCTTTGCCTGAATGTCACGTCCACTACTCATGTTTTGATTAACTATGGTTGTCGTCTTGCTTACTGAATTCTGATTTGTAATTTTTTTTTGTCACCCTCAGTAAATCATGGTAAATTGAAATTGAAATAATAAATAATTACCGAAAAGATGTAAGAAATTTTTTCTCGTTGCTCAATATTACCAGAAAATGGTTTTTGGTTCTTAAAATCGAATATTAAATGATACCTAAATTTTATGTTGAGTAAATTTCTTACAATAATTATCATTGGTTGGTTTGTATATGTATGTATACCAAGACCGAGAAATCATTCTTTAGAATCTTCGGTGAAATATTGCCGCCGAGGTTCCTTTGTACGATCGAGGCAAGGCAACTCAGGAAGACTAGTTCGTGGTCAAAGTTTACACAATAATTTTTAGTGCAACCGTTATTAATTCAAATTTGAGATTCTTTAGTCCCAATTTAAAGTGAAAAGCTATTAGACAACATAATACAACACACGAGAACTACTAATTTGTATAGGCGACTTGGTTAGAGCCCGGTTTTCCATGCTGAGGTAGCCGGTTTGAACCTGTTGTCACTTTTTTCTGGATGCAAAATTATCCCAAACAATTCACTATTAATATGCAGTTCGCGGCCGTCGTCAAGGCTAAACGCTAAACGGTCTGCAAAAAATTGTTTTCGTTACTTTTCTCAACAGTTTTAAAAAAGGTAAATCATTAGACTCGTTCTTAGCACATTAAAAGTTCAGAAACCTTTATTATTTTATTCAATTATTGCCTTCGTTTTCTATTTTGTCCAGAATCTACCCATCTTTGCCATCACCCACGAAATTGGGAACGAGGAAAAACTGAATGAACTATTTTAATTTTTTTCGAAGTGCGATGCGAATCCGTACTGTCATTAAGGAGGGAGACTTCATCTCAATTATTTACTTGGTCACCTGTATTTATGTACCTAAATATTATCTCAAAAATATTACGTACATCATAAATAATAATTTCTTATTATTTTTCAGCAAGTTCTGGTGAATTGAAAGCATTATTGAGCTTCGCAGTCGGAGGAATTTTGGGAGACGTTTTCCTACATTCTCTACCAGAAATATACGCACATGACGTGACAAAAAATGGTAAGTTACTAATAGGTACCTATCTTATCTGCGGTCTAATAATGTTCAGGATAATTAGGGCATATTTGCACTGCAGTAAAGAAATTATTATTTTTAATAATTTTTCCATGTTCCTTACAATAGGTAGGTAATTGCTTCGATAAGTCTCATTATTGTTATCTAGAAAAATTGTAACAATAAAATGGAGCATCAATTACTATTATTACGTCAGTGCTAGTGCTACTTACTTATATTTATCAATAGCAACTATTTTTATCAGCCTATTAGTTCAATTGTTATGTACCTATTATGTATGTCCTCTGACGAGACATTTTTATCGATAGATAATTCCTACTGTTTGTTTGCATAGAAAAATTCCTTTTGTTCCCTTAATCCTGTATTGAGTAAGTACAAGGGTTTAGGAGACTACAAAGAGATTGACGCGAAATTGGAAACGGAATTGTTCATTAAACTTCAATTTAAATGCAAGTAGTAAAGTCCGGCAGTGAGTAGGTTTAATCACATGGCTAAATTAAATTGGGAAATGACGTAAAGAGGCGAGAAGTCTGGTCAAGAACATGGTCAAGACGACATTCTAAAATAAAAATGTAGATAGGTAGTTGCTTTGATGTACATACAGGGTCGTCGTCGCTCTGTATGTACATACATACACAAGTAGCTATATTCAAAACTGGAACGAAAAATTTCCAGTTCCTAAAAGGTTTATTTTTGAAATTTGGGAGATCATATAAAAATTATTTGGTATACTCAAAAATGCACACCCCTCAAGTGATTGATTTTACTCGATAGTTATTATTAAATTATATTAAACAATAACAACTGTTATTTAGTGTGACTGTCATGGAGTCGATTCTCATGTGACAAGCTGATGAGTCTTCAGAACAAAATAAATTTTCTAACTTGAAATTGAAATGGAACTTTTTTAATTTTAAACAAATAGCTGAGTTTCATAATTCACTCTAAGCAATCTCAATTTAATTTCTTGTTGTTATAGCGCTCAAGTAGCCAATCTAGCAACATTGTTCCTACATACTTGACATTAAGTGTTTAGTAAATTTACCGAGTTGTAATAATAAATTCTATTTATTACAAATTTATGAACTGAATTTTATTAATAACTATTGTCATTGAAAATTATTATTTGAAAAAAAATCATCTTGTTATAAGTATTTAGCCAGAGGGCGTAGAAGTTGAATTTTTTTCTCGTTTTTCTCTTCTCATTTTTGAAACGTTTTAAGGTTTATAAAACTCTAATAAGACCGAGCAGAATACATACTTTGTTATTATAATAAGACACAAAAAAATGTCTATTTGATTAATTGACAGTCCTGTCTAGCTGCTATAAGGATGTTATGTGTAAAAAATTTTCAAAAAAGGGGGAAAAATGAGAAGGGTGGCATACAAAAATTAACTTCTAATAGGAGGATTGAAGTTCATACTTTGTTAGCTTAAAACTTAAAATACACTAAGCACAAATGAAAATGTTGCACCCCAAAATTTTTCCTGATTTTGTTTAACTTTCGAATTTCCCAAGGGATTTCGGTTTTGTTTTTGCATGTCAGCAGCCCTATCGTTTAATTTTTTGCTTTATTAACCCAGCAGGACCGGTAAAATAAACAGAAAAATCAACAGAAAAAATCAAAATCAAGCAAGAATTTTCAAAATCGATCCATAATTGAGCGAGGTACGAACGAACAAGCATTCGAAAATAAATTCCGAGCGCGCGTTCCCGGCCGATCGTGACTGTGCCCGGAGTATAGACAAGCGGAGAGCGTAAGCTCCGCCCCCGGCTGCTCGGGTATCTTTCTCGCCCGGTTTAAAGAGAGATCTTCATGTATAACTCGCGCGCGCGGGCAAGATACGCACGAAATAAATAAATAAATAAATAAATAGATAAATAAATGTTTTCTCTTTCCAATGAGCCTAACAAGAACCCCCCACCCCTCTCCGTTCGCCCGCAATAAAGCCTAGACTTTGCCGGTTCGTTGTGCCCCTATTTATGGTCGGATCGGGTTCAAGTGGGGCTCAAATTAAAGATAAAAAAAATGCCGTTCAGTGGTGAAAAAATTTTTTTCCCCACCCCCTTCCTTCACCCCCGAAACGCGAGAAAAAAATGACTTTTTTTTTAATTACGCGCCAAGCGCGCATTTGCGAAAATAATTTTTTTGCCATGACTACCGGGTAGTAGATAAAAAAACGAAGAAAATGAGCGGTGCCTGGTCTCTGTAGGTCAATAAATAAACTTTTTACGAGCGTTTCCGTATTTTTCTTCTCACCCCCATATCTCCCCTCCTAATTGGCCCACCACCCCCTCCCTCCGGCCCGTCAAAGTACTCGGTGGCACCCTTCCTCTCGCAAAAAATTGACGCCCTAACTCCACCACCTGCCGAGCAAAAGTCAGTAAAATTTTTATTCATTTTTGCACCCTTAATATCGCAATATTTCGCGAACCAGTTGAGCTAAAGGGTTCAGGTCGGAACGAACTTCCGTGTTTAGTCAAGCTCTTCAATTTTCGATACCATAATTTTTTTGTCAGATCAAACCCGGCTCAGATATACCCGTTTTTCCGATAAAATTCATTTTCAGTAAATTTTAAATGCGTGCCCCCCCTCCCCCGCACCCCGACCCAACCTAAGACACATGTCAAAAGACAGGGAAGGTCCGACTCCATCGACTGAAAAAATAAAAAAAATAGATTTCCCCGGTCTGTTTACAAAATACCGGTCCTGCTGTGTACGGTGATATGTGAACATCAGATGGGGGTGACGTGGTGAAAAACATCTATTTTTCGATATAAGTGTATAAGATTCCTAAAATCACAATCGTAAATAAATAAAAGAAATATATACCAAAACTACGAATCCTAAAAGATGTCATCCTTTGAGTCCATAAAACTTGAAAGGCAATAAAATTAGCAAGTTTTTTATTTTTTTATTTTTTTATTAATAAAGTATGCAAATTTACAACCTGCTATTGGAAGCTATAAGTAAATTAGTTAAATGTTAAATACATGAGGGGAGAAATTACCCTATGGTATGACTCCCGGTTATTAATTAACATAAGTTAACACTTTCGGCGTACGTCACTGATTTAATGTATCTGTCGGCCACTGTCTTTTTAACCGTCTTCTTATTTCTGGCTGTGTACACAATTGTCTCGCTAATTCATTGGGGTGTTCGGGAAGTTGGTCGAGGTAGTTCCTTGTAAATCTTTTGATTTCATCTTCAACAAGCGGGAGACTGGAGTCGTCGTGCAAGGTTTTGTTGCTTACATACCATGGTGCATTGAAAATTGCTCGAAGTATCTTTGATTGGATTCTTTGTATAATTTTGGTATTTGATGGCTTGGCACAGCCCCAGAGCTGGATTCCGTAGGTCCAAATAGGCTTTATTATACATTTATACAGAAGTAGCTTATTTTCTGTGGAGAGTTGCGATCTACGGCCTATTAGCCAGTTCATTTGGCGAATTTTGAGGTTAATTTGGGTTTTCTTTGCTGAGATGTGTGCCTTCCAGGTGAGTTTTTGATCAAGTGTTAATCCTAGGTACTTGACTTGGTTGCTTACTGGTAACTGCGTATTGTTCAATGTGACTCTGGGACAGATTATATTCCTGTTCGTGAACGTAATTTGTGCGGATTTATTGTGGTTTACTTTGATTTTCCATCTACTCAGCCAAACTTGCAGCTGGTCTAGGTGTAATTGGAGATTCTCCGATGCTATTTGAGGGTCTTCACTTATTGAGATTATGGCAGTATCATCGGCAAACGTGGCGATAGTGGTATCGTTTATAGTTGGAATGTCAGCCGTGAAAATGAGGTACAGGAGGGGGCCGAGGACACTTCCTTGGGGAACACCAGATTTTATATGATAATAGTTGGAGGTTTCTGTGCTGAGCCTTACTTGAAAGTATCGGTCTGTGAGGTATGATTTTAGGATAAGATAGTAAGGAGTAGGAAATAACGTTTTAAGTTTATATAGGAGGCCATCATGCCATACACGATCAAAAGCCTGCTCAATGTCCAGGAATGCAGCTGTACACAGTTTTCTCTCCTCTAAACTTGTATGGATATTCCTGACTATTCTGTGGCACTGCTGAAGGGTTGAATGATTTTCTCTAAATCCAAATTGGTGTGTAGGTATTGTTGTATCTATGTCAGTGTCTGCTGATATTCTCCTGAGCAGAAGCCTTTCAAAGGTTTTGGACATGATTGGTAATAAACTTATTGGTCTGTATGAGGTAGCTATATTTGGAGGTTTGTTTGGTTTTTGAATCATGATTATTTGTGCAAACTTCCATGTGATCGGGTAGTATGCTAATCTTAATATACTATTGTAAATTATGGTTAGCAGTACAACTGCTTTTCTGGGTAGCTGTTTTAACATCTGGCCCACAATCAAGTCGTAGCCAGGTGCTTTGTGGTTGTTGCATCGTTTAATCGCTTCTTTTACTTCTTTTGGCGTGAAATATTTGATTGGCTACATCATCGGGCAGGGTACATCTATAAACTTTTTGACTTTGTCTTCGTGAGAGTTGCTGTTCAGTTCTGGTGCACTGAAGACTTGTGAGAGGTGCTCTGCGAAGCTTGTTGCTTTTTCCTTCTCTGTTTTTGCCCAACTTCCATCATACTTTCTTAAAGGTGAAACATGCTGCATTGGTCTCTTAAATGATTTAGTTGCCTTCCAAATGCTGTGGTCTTCCTTCGATAAGCTGCTGATGTATGATTCGAATGTAGCATTTCTGTTTTCTTGTAGGACAGCTTTTAGTTGTCGCGTTAGTCGATTATATTCGTTTTTATCTATTGGATTTCGAGTTCTTTGCCATATTCGTCTTGCTCTTCTTTTTTGTGCAACAAGGTGCTTTATTTGTACCGGTATGTTACTTTCAGGTTCATTTGCGTTGTTTTGTGGGGGAGTGGCTACTTTACATGCTGCTTGTATCGTCTGAGTGAGGTAGTGTACCGCATTATCAATGTCATCTGGTTGTTTCAGCGGGAAAAATTAGCAAGTACTAATGAAATAATTGCTTATACAGGGTGATTTTTAATGAGTAATTTTTTAACACCCTGTAGAATTCAACAAGGCAGACAAGTTTTTGAAATAACTTTTCCCAATTAAGTTAAAAATAAAAGAGATACACCTTTAATAGTTTGAAAAAATGAAAGTCAATCCCTGTGATAAATTCAGGTAGTCTAAACTACTTTAAACAGATAAACAATCAAACGAAACAAAAATTGTATCAGCAAAGGTTATACCCAAGAAACAAGAAAAAGAAATTAAAGAAATAAACAAAAATAACTCAATTAATATTACTTCCCTGGAAACTATTTTCTCCTAACATGGGAAAATTTATTAATTTTCATACATGTGATTTATTGAAACGAAAGTATTAAAGAAAATCTTCTTATCAGGCTTAATTTTTGGATTTCTATCAGATCTACAAACATAATTTATCACAGTGCTGGACTCTCATTTTTTTTAACTATCAAAGCGCTGTATCACTTTTATTTTTGACTTGATTGAGAAAATATATTTTTTCAACTTATAAATCACCCTGTATAGATATCCGCATGCTACTGTTTATATTGAACTACAAATGCCTCTTGTGTAAATGTAAATAGACCTTTCAAGAGTTTTTTAAATGAGGGTTTTTATGGTCAGTTTGCACTACCTAACACACTCTTGGAGTTCATAATTACTATTTCTTCTGATTTTATGATAGGACATTTTGATTAAAGTAAATCAGCTGATAAGTATATCTAGTTATTTTTAATTTAACATTAATTTTGAACTACTGAATAGCTCTCATACCTTTAGTGGTTAATAAAATTTTTTTGAATTGGTCATTTTTTACAGGCACCAAATTAAAATTTTAATAGGAACTAATTACGTCATTTTGTGATCCACTATTAATCATACATGCAGACCGCCCTGTATAAAAAAGTAAACATTGAAAAAATGTATTTTTTAGGTGGAAGACCAGCTGTCACCACAGGATTTTTAGTCCTCGTTGGTCTCATAATATTCCTAGTTTTAGAAGAACTCTTTTCTGTGATACAAAAAATCGGTGAGCAAACTGATGAAACTCTGAGTAATAAACACGAAAGTAACAACAACACATTATTGGAGAAAAGACGATCGGTAAGCTAAAGATCGCCCAAATTTAATTTCGATGCTAATTTTGTCCTTATTTTACAGATAACTGGTTACCTGAACTTGTTATCGAACACCATCGATAACTTCACGCACGGCCTCTCTCTGGGAGGGGCTTTCCTTGTATCGCTCAGACTGGGCCTGTTCACCACGTTCGCCATATTGGTGCACGAGATTCCTCACGAAGTGGGCGATTTCGCCATCTTACTTAATTCCGGATTCAGTCGTAAGAAAGCTGCCGTCTGTCAATTGATAACTGCCAGTGGAGGTTTGTTGGGGGCAATGGCAGCTATTGTGTTTAGTGGGGCCTCCAATTCGATGGGTGAGTTACAATCATGTGATATGTGACCGCTTCTTACTAATTTGATGCTTTTTCAAAACAGAGGCAAGGACATCGTGGATAGCTCCTTTCACGACTGGAGCATTCTTGCACATAGCTCTGGTGAAAATTTTGCCTGAACTGATGAAAGAAGAAAACACTTTCGAGTCGATTAAACAGATTTGTTCATTAATGCTCGGTATTGCTATAATGGCCAGTGTCACCCAGATTTTCGAGTAAATCATTGTAGCGTTTAATGGGAGCTTTTCAAACTTTTTGGCGACGACGCTGGGTTGCTGTAGAGTACTCAATTGAATTGAATCAATAACAAGTGTCCAAGAGTTAATTGAATATTTACCATCGGTAACAAAGACAATGTGTCAAACTGAGTACTGATGCAGCAATTTCTTATGAATTCAGTCGCATTTGAAGAACTCACATTATCTGACATCATAATATTCAGTTGCCATATTTAGATTCTATTATTTTATTTTTTTGTTATTCAGTCATTTACAGTGATCATATTATATTATACAGTATTTTTAGTTTTTGATAGATGAACTACTAAGATTCCTACTTTATGTTAAGTTTAATTCTCATGTACAAGATGTTACAGGTTTCAATTATTTCATACTAGTTTAGTTAGTTTTGCTATAGGATTTTGCTGATCAGTTTTATAATTTTAACCCTTCATTTCGTTTAAAATAATCAGCCATTATTTTTGAACTCTTGTACATATCAAAATTAAAGTGTGAATAAACTGTACATAGATTGTTGAAAATTTGTACAAAAACAAAAGGGTAAGGGTATAAGTTCGTTTAATATAAAAGAGAGTCTAACATCTTGTAAATACATCAAAATATGTGATACCATTTCAGATAATTATTTTTAGTACTTAAAGGTGCTCTGAGATATTCTATTTTCAAATGTTTTGGATTATTTTTTTGTTCCTATAATTATTATTTCACTCTGCACTCAACAAAAGAGCACATATAGGTTTTGTTTTCATTATCCAACTATAAAATGTACAAGTTGGTTTGGTAATTTTATCTGTAAAAATAAAGCTGTTTTGGAAGCAAATGCGTGAAGTTTATTCTGACCTCATTACAATACAAAAAAACCAGAAAACATAATATTAAATAACTGATTTACTGTTATCATTTTGTTATTTATGTTTATCAGTTATTGTACTTTCCGGGGAATCGGCACAAATCAAATAATAAATCATTAATTGCACACATGTTCTAGAATAATGATTAAAGTTTATAAGTTATTAAAAAAATAAATTAGGATAAACTAATTAAAATTACTGCAAATTGCAAAAAATACAAGTACAGGGTGGGCAAATTTGGATGTTTCTATAGGAGATCTCGGTACGGTAACTATAAGAGCTATGGGAAAATGAATGGCGCAATCTCGATCGCTTTTTTTGAGAGGAACTCAATAGTGAAAACCGGAACTCGCTATCTTCTTTTGTTTTCGAGCTGTAATGAAATGTACGATTTTTCACGATATCGATAAATGTCGATATCTATCTTGGTTTTCAAGTTAGAAAAAAGATATTTGCACATTCTTCAGGCACTTTTTTGAGTAGAATGGAATGGCCTTAACAGATTTTGAATATCTTTTTTCATTTTTCGGTTATAACATAAAGTTGTATTTTTTTAAATGGAAGTCATAGTGGGCCATGAACTAATTAAATAGAGTATTTTTCTCTCTTTGCAACGATATATAACATGTGTGTTAAAAATTTATGAAAAGTTACATTTTCCAAAATAAACTTCATTTATCATGGTAGCTTAGAAATTTGTTTCAACTATTTACCTAGTAGGCGTGGATGTCATTTAGAAAATTGTGCGACAACGCCTGTCAAAGCCAGTTTACGCGCAGTTTTTGAGTTAGAAAGTGCTCGTTTCGCTTGCAAAATGACAAATTTGGTTTATGAAAACTACGAAAAGTATGATATGTTAGAATGCTTTATTCAAAGTAACAGCAATTCTGATATTGCATCCGAAACATACTTCAACCGTTATCCAGAGAGGATGAGACAACCCCACAAATCTATTAGTGTATTTTTAATAAAAAAATACACTATTGAGGACGACATCACTTTTCGAAAATCACCCAAACTCATCAAATGTCCACCGATCATGACCCCCAGATCACGAAAAAGTGGTTTTCCAAAATTCACCTGCCCACGATATATATATATATATATTTATATATATATTTATATAATATTTGAAACGGAGTATATATTTATATATATATATATTTCTCCAAAATCGCGAAATTTCGATTTTAAAAACGCTCCTGTAGCTTTATCTTTCAAGATTAGTGAATGAAATTTTGGATCCTTGTAAAGCCTTGGAACGACGTTAGATTTTCGTTGAAAAAAATTCCTAAAGTCGCGTTACTTCTACAGGGTGTCCTTTCAAAATTCCCCATATCCCGTTTTTGTCATCTCATTTCAGGTCGCAGTTTTCAATCTAGGGGACTGAAATTTTTGTGGGAGTAAGATATATATAAGAACTGGTCTGGTATTGTACTTGAGCAAAATCGATCGAGCCGTTTCAAAATGGCGGCCATTTTAATTTTTGGAAAAAGGACTATTTTTTGAACCCCTGTATAAGCTAGATAGAAAAAGAGTTTTATATCAAATTCACAATATTGGAAGTAAATGACTTGAAATTTAATTTCATGCAACAAAATTTGCATTTTTTCTATTAATAAGCCAGTGGCGTGGGTAGGAAAAGGGTAAAAATGGCTAAATTTCTCCAACAATTTATGAGCACATTTTTGAAGTAATTAAACTGAAATTTTTACAGTAGACAACTATACTAATAGACTTCAACCCTTGAGAATTTCAAAAAGTAAATAAGAAAAATGGCGGAGATATTCGATTTTTTTTACATGATGTTTTTTTTAAATTAATTTCTCTAAATTTTTAAAAACGCTCCTGTAGCTTCATCTTTCAAGATTAATGAACGAAATTTTTTACTCTTATAAACCTTAGGGCTGACGTTTGATTTTCGTAAAAAACATTTTCCTAGAGTTGTGTTACTTCTACAGGATGTCCCTCCGAATTTCAGAAAAAAAACCGTCCGTGAGGCACGGTTTCTGGTCGAAGTTTTCAATCTAGAGCGCTGAAATTTTTTTGGTAGTAAGATACCCTCAAGTAGTCGTCTGGTACTGTATTTGAGTAAAATAGGTAAAGACATTCCAAAATGGCGGCCTTTTCAATTTTTGGAAAATGGCTAGATTTTGAACCCCTAAATAGGCAAGATCAAAAACTTTTAAACAAAATTAACAAGATTGAAATAAACTTATTTGAAATTTGAGCTAATGCAATACAATTTGCATCATTTCTATTAATAAGCCAGAGGCGTGGGTAGGAAAAGGGTAAAAATGTCTACATTTCTATAAACATTCATGAGTTTATTTTTGAAGGAATAGAACGGAAATTTTGATAGTAGACAACTATACTAATAGCATTTAACCTTCAAAAATTTCAAGAAGCAAATATAAAAATGGCGGAGATATATTCGAATATTTTTAAATGATGTTTATTCCTCTAAAATTTCAAACTTTCGGTTTTCAAAACTCTCCTTTCAGTTTTTTCCGAATTTATAAAGGTAGTGTAAAAAATAGTATTTTTCAAGTAAAGTTAGCCAGTGGCGGGCATAGGAAAAGGGACAAAATTGTAAAATTTTGCCAATTTTTTTGATTTTTAAATTTAAAAATCCATTCTAAGGCACGTGTTGAAACGAAATGAAATGAAATTATCACAGAAAATTTTTCACATTAAAGCACTACGCTAACATGACATGACTATGGAAAATTTCAGAAAGCCAATAATTTAAAAAGCGGTGAAAATATTCATAATCGAATCGCATAAAAATACACTATTTCTGCGATTGATGCGCAAGAAGGTTTTTTTGAGAGGTTGAAGGCAAATATTATCAATCACGATCACGGGTCATTCAAGAAGCCTAGGCCGAAAAACTATCATATTGGTGATTAGAACTGGCTTTGACAGGCGTCTTCATATACTATTCTAAATGACATTCACGCCCACTAGGTGACTAGTCAAAATAAAAATAAAAAAATCTCAGGTAGCTAGATAAATTCAATTTATTTTGAAAAATGTAACTTTTCATAAATTTTTAACACACATGTTATATATCGTTGCAAAGAGAAAAAAATACTCTATTTAATTAGTTCATGGCCCACTATGGCTTCCATTTAAAAAAATACAACTTTATGTTATAACGGAAAAATGAAAAAAGATATTCAAAATCTGTTGAGGCCATTCCATTCTACTCAAAAAAGTGCCTGAAGAATGTGCAAATATCTTTTTTCTAACTTGAAAACCAAGAAAATATCGACATTTATCGATATCGTGAAAAATCGTACTTTTCATTATAGCTCGAAAACAAAAAAAGATAGCGAGTTCCGGTTTTCACCATTGAGTTCCTCTCAAAAAAAGCGATCGAGAATGTGCCATCCATTTTTCCATAGCTCTTATAGTTACCGAGATCTCCTATAGAAACATCCAAATTTGCCCACCCTGTACATCAAAATAAACTACAAATTCACGTTATTATTACGGATGACGTCACAAGCTGTGCACCGACATACTCTGTTATTTGTATCATGTTTGATCGCCGACATACAAGATATCTGTGACTGTTCCTGAAACATCTTGAAAAAAATTAAAAACTCCAATTTTTTACATCCTCAATAGCTCCTGTATCATTTGAAGCTTCACTTTGAAAGTTGATGTATTGACACTGCTTGACATTCTACATTTATTGGCGTCACTTAATTGTTTCTATGCCTGCTTGTTTCGAAAATATGATTAATTAATGTTAAGGAAGCAAGCAGTAAAGTCCAGGGCCTCAATAATGGACTTCCTTAAAGTGTCAGCACTAGCGTCAATATTATTCAACTTATATACAGTGACTTACCAGAATCTATACCTGCAGATAATTCATACGTGCTTTTCCCCATTGGATTCTTCAAAATTGGAATGGAGAGTTCCAACAAGGATCATTTCCAGATTCGACCTACCAAAAGAAAGCTAATCATGGACACTGTAACTGGATGGTGTGTTCTGCAGACCGGTCTACCCCCATCTTTGAAAACTATTAATTTGTAAAATACATTCATCATTAAATTTAGAAAATAACTATAACACAAAACAACAATAAATAAAAGTGAATTGAAAATTAAGAGCCCTGTAATTTTTTACTTGTCAAATCTTCATTTGAAATTTGTTTTTTCAATAATTCCATCCTCAGTAGTTGTTCATGCTCTTCCAAGTACTTTTCTTTTTGTAATTTTATGAATTCAATTTTTTCCTCAATCAGTTGTTTATCAAGGGTTACATACCCTTTATCCAATTTATTTTTTTTTCTGCATAAGCTTCTTTCAATTTTTTTGAAGGAATTTTTTTTAGATCTGTCGTGCAGTGGGTACACTTACCTCCTGACTTGTCTTCTGCTGTAGGTACCAGAAATCGTCTGGTTACTCTCTGAAAACGAAAGCTTATTTATGATTCAATAATATTTAAATAATTTTTGATAAGCAGCTAAATGTGGGTTTTAGAGTGGCGGGCATATACCATTGGGTAACTGATGACGCTAAAACGCAACCTTACCATTTTAACAATAAAAAAAGGCTTCTCTACTTGTTCGCGTTGCCTAAAGGTAACTTATTTCTTAATAGTTTAAACTTTTATAGTCCTCTATCAATAACTTTCCTGTTAATGGGATTTTCTGGACAAAAAATGCATCCAGCAGTCAGTTATGATTGCAGAAAATATATGTGGCTCAGATTTCAGTATACCTACCTGAAAGTTTGGAAGGTAGGTTTTATTACACCTTATTGATGAATCTGCTTATTTTTAACAATCAGTCTGGGAGGGTCTTATTAGATTCACTCTGTCGTCTGTGTGTGGTTTTTTTTTAAGAGGGAGCATCGGTCTTAACTGTGCAGGTAAGACATAGTCGCTCCACTCTAGTAATATGGCTTCGATATCGTGCTCATTTTGCCAGACACAATTGGTTTTACTGTTCACAGACATTCGAAAATGAATCTGAAAGGCAAAGCGGGCCGAGGTGAGTTTCGAACCCGCGATCTATGGCTCCGTTTCAGCCTAGCGGAGTTAACCACTCGACCACGCCAGTCACCTGTCCGTGTGTTATTCAAGACGGTTTTTCTCAGCAACTGCATTAGATATATCCAGTGTCCAAACTGAATACGAATGCGGTTCATGCGAGAAGATTTTTTCAATACATCTATTAGCTGGTTCAGCTTCAGATAAAATGCGTTTTAATTTTATAAATTAGTAGTTTGCTGGAGCTTGAAAGACTTAGGGGAACCCCCGAATCCGCTCCTCCACCAGATGTCCCTTACCAGCCAATTCTGCCTGCCTCCCAAGAGAGACCTGGTTGTGTCGGCCGTCACTCGGTGACCGGGCATGGGGATGTCCTCACAGAAAGAATAAGCATAATATGTTGCCTATAGAAATAGATTAGTTACCTACTTTATAAATAATTCTGTCAATGGAAGATAGGTTAAATAAAATAGGTCTACAATAGAAGTTAATAAGACATTATACTTTACTTTGAAAACCTAAAATTCGAGACGCATTTTAATTTAAAACGATGCGTGCGTTCCGGTATCGTTTTATCGTACGACTTTTGCGGGAAACTCGTTTACTCTCAGCTGGGCGCAAATACGCTAAAATATTAATACCGGACACTCCTATACCTATAGCATTGCAACAGGTTGCGTCCTAGGGAACCTGTATTACCGCTTTACTAGGGTAGCGCATTCTCATTCTCACAAAAAGTTGGGAAAAAAGTTGGGAATGTCAAATTTGACTTCATAAACGTCAGATTTTCCATGAACGTACAACTGTCTAAAAATTCACATAATTTGTTATTAAGTCTGCGTATTAAAACGCATTTTTCTCAGTAACTACGTGTTAGATACTAAAGTCTACAGCTTCGTAGATCCTATAAACCCACTGAAACACGATTCCTCGATTTCTATTCGTGTTATTATTTTGTTTCAGTTTTTCAAACTTCGCTCTTTTCCACTTGATACCTACGCCTGTGACCAAATGTGCCAAAAATATGACGTCCAGCTGTTCAAACATAACCGTGTTTAGTAAACGTCAAAAAGTGAATGCGCTACCCTAGTAAAACGGTAATGCAGGTTCCCTATTGCGTCCATTTTAGCAGCGCCACCAAGCATGAACTGGGACCACTAAAAATTAAATTTGGTGAAACATAGCGGGAGTTTTAAATATCAACGCTGAATAGAAAAGCCCTTAAAATTAATTAGACGGAATAGACGGAGGAAATTGGGACGAAGAATTAATACAACAATAAACAACACAGTTTTCAATAATATGTTTATTATATTAACAATAATTAAATACTATTACACACAATATTATTAATATCTTTAGGTAGGTATATTTCAAAAAGATTGAATCGCTATATACCTAAGTGTAAGCCTTTTATTTGCCGCAATTCCAATAATGTGCTTCCTTGCAGTTTTAAAGGTCTATTATTTGCTGGATTAACAAAATTTTCCTCTTTGAAATGATCAGTACAAAATAATATGGAATATGGTGAGAAATCGGCTTCGACACTCCACACTTTTTCAAAATTGTGTCATTTATCGATGTTATTATAACCTATTTCTTATTCCTATTTCCATCAGCATAGTTATAAAATATTAATAAGTTTATTTACGCGGCTTCATATAAAGTTAACTTTATACATAATTCTTTATTCCTGTGCTTGGAACACCGTGGAAAGATCTGGACATGCTTAACAATCCATAGTTGGAGCAACCGCACACAGCACATATTTTCCAGACATTATGTTCACTTTAATACAACGGTACATTATAAATGCTTATTTAACTGCGTACGCAACAAAATTATCCGCTGATATAATGCTTTGAGAGTAACTTTAAATTGAAATTATACTTGAAACTAAAACGTTCGATTACTAATGACAAATTATTAATAATAATTAATTATCATTGACTGCAGCTGTCAAAAACCGTGAAAAGTTACCTAACTTTGAATTTAAAAACAGCTTAGTGGTCCCAGTTCCTGCATGAGGGCGCTGTAAAAATGGACGGAGGTTTTGAGAGGAAGTGTCCGGTATTAATATTTTAAGGTATTTGCTCTGGGTGTTATCCAACGAAGAAAAAAGGTCAGGAAACTGTCAATGTCAAATTTGGACCACCAAGATGGCTGACTTCCGTCGCATTCATTGGATAGGTAAAGTAACGTTACACTCTTTCCTGACCTTTTTTCTGCTTTGGGATTATCGCAATAATCGTTCACCCCAACCAAAGAAGAAATAAGCAGGTCAGGTCAGGTCACGTTACTTTACCTATCCAATGAATGCGGCGGAAGTCAGCCATCTTGGTGGTCAAAATTTGACATTGACAGTTGACTTAACCCAAATCATGCCATAAAGCTCGGCCGGTGATTGGCTGTTACGTGACGGACGGTCGGCGGACAGGCGGAAGTGAAATTCTTTCAGTCGTGTTCTGTCTCTGTCTGGCATCGTCCGCCATATTGGTGGTCCATTTCGGTTGTCACCAAGGATTCGCATAATATACTCTTTCCTGACCTTTTTTCTTCTTTGACCGCAACGCACGCACCGCAGTTACCGGATGCAGTTAGTTTAGGACGCGACGTAAGCGTCAGTGTCGGTAATGCAGGTACCCTACTTTTCAGTGACAGCTGTACGTATATAAAGAGTATTTTTGACGACATAATCTCGAACGGTTATAACCGACCACGATACGCATTCCAATCATACATTTTTTGACTTCCACCAATCAAAACTCGGCATTTGCATACATTGGCAAAATTCATGATAAAACTACACAAGGCGTGAACTACACAAAACTGAAAACTCGTCGGCGCTGCACATGACGTCAAGCACCGTGGTGATTGTAATCCAAGCCCTAATGAAAGAATTTAAAATATTTTGAGGTGAAAGTCAACATTTGTGGAGTGTAATGAAAAGTTCTGGTGCTTACTATATGATACGATACAAATCATGTATACATAATTGCCTTTGCTTATGCTAGCAATCTAAAAAAAGGTATCTCTTTGCCTTTCGTTTTTCTTGCGTGATTCTCACACCCGCACTTACCGCACAATAAACAATTTTTGCTATCAGTATCAGACAGTCAGGTGCTGAAGTCAAACTTATTAAAAATACTGGAACATCTTCAAACGTCGAAATAAGCTACTAAATCGCGACTTTACGACATTATTACTTCCGAGTCGCATGTAGCTATCACCACACTGACGTCACAGGCTGCGCGCTGACTTATCTTGTTTATTTGTATTATGGCTAAATCTAGTTGGGATATAAATAAGCGCCCCCAAGACAGTAGTGTGAAATGAAAAAGAAAAGTGCCTATTTATTTATTTAACCCCACTTTTTTATTTTATTATTTATTTATTGTAGCTGTAGCATTTGTAGCAGAGCAGAGAGCAGCAGAGCTATAGCTATAAATAAAAATAGTAGTGATTAGTGATAGTGGCGAGACTGCAGATGAAGAATTGCAGAATAAAACAAATGTTTTTTTCAATTTTCATTGGTTTGGTGGGTGAATGAAAATCCAAACTGAAAGTATAAAATAATTTGAACTTGCGCTCTTCAAAAAAGCGCTGAATGCAAAATTAATTCCATTTCTTTTCCCTTATTAGAGTCTTTCAACAAGAATAGCAATATGATGTCCAATAATTTAGAATTACCAGCGGAAAAGGAAGCGGAATTCACCTCAACCGATGAAACCAGTCTCCTCGTCGTTATTTTGGATAGTAACCCCGGCCAGAGAATTCTGAGGGACAACCCTCACGTCCTGACCCAAGTCGTGGACTCGGTGGTGGCCTTTGTCAATTCACATCTGATGCAAAAGTCTCAAAACAAACTGGCGGTTATGGCTTGCCACTCAAAATCCAGGTAAGTACGCCCGACCCACCACCGCAATTTTAATTACACAACAAATTGTAGTGAATTTATATACCCCGGAACAGGGAAACCCTTAGATGTAAGACAAATCGACGGGCAATACGAAGTTTTCACATTGGTCGAAAAAACAATCAAACAAAACTTGGCTAAACTTTTAGCGACCGAGAGTCCTAGTATGGTAAATGAATCACTGCTGGCGGGGGCTCTTGCTATGGGACTGTGTTACATAGCCAGGATACATCGGACTAAACCACCAGGATGCATGGTTTGTTTTACAACACTGCAATTTGATGCTATTATTTCATTTTTTCTGTGTAACAGTTAGGATAAAGTAACCTCATTTGCTTCTGTTTACAGGTGAATAGTAGAATTCTAGTGGTGACAGGCAGTGGTGACTCTGCTTCACAGTACATGAATTACATGAACGTATTCTTTACTGCACAGAAACAAAATGTAGTATTAGACGTTTGCGCTTTAGACCAACACCTGAGTCTGCTTCAACAAGGCTGTGATATCACCGGCGGACTTTATTTGAGGGTTCCTCAACTGCAGGGTCTTTTACAGTATTTATTGGTATGTACATAATTTTGGATCATATTTTCTGTATTTATTGTCCAGATTAAATATTTATAAATTGTCAAAGCATACAGTGAGGACGTTTATAGTCCCCCCCCTCGTTGACCTTATAAATTCTTATCCAATTGAGCTGGAACTTTGAAAGAAAAACAATAAAATAACATGAATTTTACTACTTTTTGACATAAAACTACTTGTCAAATGTCAAAGATGACGTTGCAGTCACTGTCAACTTTAAAATTTTTAGAGGTATCATTTTTGTTCCGGATAATCGCGATCTGGACAATCGAGCTTCCACTGTATATTTATTTTCATTTTTGTTTCAAAGTTCTATTTCATTCGGTTAAAAATTTAAGGTCAGGGGGGGACTTTAAAATAAACGTTCTCTCTTTATACCCAACTATAAAAAGTGCTGTTTTGTTACAGTGGGTTTTTCTACCTGAACCTCCAATAAGGCAGAAGTTAGTGCTGCCACCACCAGTAAAGGTTGATTATAGAGCTGCATGCTTTTGTCATAGGGAATTGATTGATATTGGTTACGTATGTTCAGTTTGTTTGTCGAGTAAGTTTGCTGTTGAATTTTTGGAGATTTATATAATAACCGAAACCGATCGATTTTGTTTTAGTTTTCTGCAAATTCAGTCCCATATGTACCACATGCCAGTAAGTAAATTGAATGTTTTATTTTATTTAATTTATTTTTTATAAAAAATATTTAGTTTTTCTCTTTGGTAATTGTATACATCCGCGGCTCCTACGTTTCATCAATTTTTTCGGGACCGAGGAGCGAAATAGGGGTGCTGGGTGGGTAAGAAGCTAAAAACAGCCATTGCAAACTAGTATTAAGGTCACAGCTAAGGTCTCTTTGACACTACGGTCGAATTTCTATTTTATCTTCAATTTCAGAGCAAGGAAAATCTTCGAAATGAACAGTAGCACGGTTTTTATTTTGAATTTTGCATTTATTTTGCATTTATATTCCAAAAATCGCAACATCAGTCCCTGTGGACTGGACACGATACGTGAAAGCGGATATAGCGCTAAATACGTCTGCACGCTTCGAAGCGCTTGGCTATTGTTGTGAAGTGGTTATTTCCTAAAGTCGAGGTGTTTAATCCGCGCCTCTCGTCAGGACCGTATTCTCTTCACACTCTCAAAATCGGTGTTTAAAGCCGTTTTATGGCCTTCCCTTTCATTTGCAAAGCAAATGAATACCTTCCTGGTGTTACTATAGGTATGTTCTCCACGTCTATATAGGTGCCATAGTGAAACTGTAGGAGCCGCGGATGTATATAATGACCTTCTCTTTTGTTAATTGTGTTTCCAAATTTGTCAAATGCTTTTTCAATGTTTATGGTCAAGTTCACTGCAGGTATAAAGTTCAACTGTAAAAAGTTGAACCAATTTGACAAAAATTGATTGATAATCAATGACTATTATAATATCATTAATAGATAGAAAAAATCATTAAACAAGCTGAAAAGCATTTGACAAAAGAAGAAAACCTAGAGAAAAAGACTGTATTAAGAGAAAATTATAAGTTTGTAAATGGACTTATTATATTGTTTCCCAAGCGACAAGGGAATGAGTAGAAAAAGGAAATCCTTTAATTTTATTTTAACTCGTTTTATTTTTCAGCACCGTTTTCAAAATACCAGGACCACTAGCTGTGAAACCAAAGAAGAAGAAAATTAAATTATAGTTCAGTGAAGACTTATGAAAGAATAATGATCAGCAATAATTTTTTTGATATTCAACTTGTTTTTGTTTATAAACTTGTTCTTTTGAAAAATTATTTATGGACTCAGCATGCACCATATCTAATCAATCAATAAAAAAAACTTTTTTTACTTTTTTCGCAATTATCATTAGAAAAGTTACACCTATACGCTCAACAAGTTTTGTCAATAATAAAAAATGTTTTTTAGGTCGACATATTTTGTTTTATGAAGGGTGAATTCGAATTGCAAAGAATACAAAACTCCTTTGACTACATAAAAAAGAAAATTTAATGAAGAACTTGACTAAATAGGTATTTTTTTATCATTGTCTTATTTACTGAGGACAAGCCACAGTAATAATTGTAAAATATGCTAGCTAACCAAATATTCTTTACTTATAAATAAAATTATAAAAATTAACTTATGTAGAACCATAATGGAGTGCATTATGGTTCTACATTATGGTGCATTTTTCCTGACTCAATAACTCTGAATAGTTTTAATTTGAAAGGCATGAAGCTTTAATATAATGAGTAATCCTGAACAGTTAGAAAACATGTAACTCAAGTTTTGTTTATGTGTCAAAAAATAAAGTCAAATCTAATAATAATAATAATAAAACAAAGAACTTTTTCCATTAAACATTCAGTCTTCCTCGAGGTCGGTTTTAGTAAAGACGTCGACATTGATATTATTCGCTTTGACTACACAGAACTCGGTGCATCTAAAGTTCATAAAGGCACCCCCGCAACATTCATAATTGCTTTCAACAGTAAAAAGGCAGCTTAGTGAAGACTTTGGGAATAAAAAAAGCCACACCTTGACAGTACGGTCTAGGGAACCTGTTAATACCATGGTTTTCATGGGTGAATAATCCAAGGCGGTTATCTAAACAAAAGAAAAAATTGCAAACAAAGATTTATCATAATAAGTAATTAGTGCAATTTGGGTATACCGTCAAAATTTTTACCTTTGCTTTATGTGCTTGAGTCTTAACTAACATTTTACGGAAATCAATGGAATATAAAGCGAGCTCTCCAGATTCAAAACCCAGGGTAGCTATTTCTAGCTTTGCTTTTAAAACAGAAGGAACTGAACTGAATCTATAAAAACAGTAGTAATTAAGGGGTAAGAAGTATTATTCTAATCAACGATGTTACTCACGGTTCACTGGATATCTCTTTCTGGTTAACAAACATGCAGGAATTAAATTCCCAAACAGTAACACCATCTCTGGTAACTGCAATCAAATTGAACGGTGTCGCATCGATTAAAAGACATGGTTCGAAATACATTTTATGGATAAATTCAAATTCATGCCCTTTTTGATCTCTAAAGATGTATATAAAACCATCATTAACTCCTACACATATAAACTCTTTTATGACTACCACACCAATAGGAATAAGTGAGGAATCTGAAAACAATAATGATTATTAAAACCATAACCCTTATTTATATCCTTATAGTATGAACAATTACTTTTACTTTTAATATGTTTAAATTTGTAACTGTAAACCATTTCTGTTAGTTCGGCATCAAAAATATGAACTCCAACTGAAGACAGCGCGAGTAGGAATGTTTCATGTTCCATTTTAACCCATTTCAACTGCGAATAATCATCCTTACCGCAATGCTTAACAATCATTGTAATGAAATACTTACAGTAAAGATGCATCCGTCACCTCGATCTCTACCGGTGGCTATTGGTACATACTTACACCTGCGAGCAGGGTTGATGATGGGTATGTAATTAATGAAGCCGTCGTGGATGACTGTTAGACTATCTGGGGAGAGGTACTCATCAACATCGAGTAGGGCTAGGTTTTGAACGATCGGTGAAGCCACAGTTACAAGTCCTATGGTACGGTCTAACTTGTACATTATCAATTTGTTTAAAAAATTTTACTTTTTAGTTGATGCTAGATTTAAATGCAAGAGTCTATTAGATTGAAAGTTCTCAGAATTGTGTAATTATTAAATGAAGAAATGTCAAAACTCAGAATGACTTGGAAAAATTAGGTATAAGATTGTCAAATTCTATTATTAGAGTTACATTGTTCAGAGTGGTATTAATGTGTCGTTTATTTGTTTAAATGCTGTTAAATAGTTTAAAATAGCATCCTTGATCAAGGCAGAAGTATTTAAGCAAGTCAATGCACGAAAAGTATTGAGTTAAGTAAAAATTTGAGAGGGGTGCACAAAATGACGCATAATTTAATTTTTAAACCAACTGAAACATGATCCCTTCCATCCCTTAAAAGATATGAAGATATGAGGATGAGGTTAATTTCTTCAAATGGCAATGGTGGTGCCGGTATACAGGGTGTTTCATTAATCAGTGCAGATAATTCAACTGGAGATTCCTTGCTGAATTTTAAGAGGGGGTTTGTCATAAAAAAAAATTTCTTAAAGCCTCCCCTAAGAAGTTACATCCCTTTAAAGTAGGGTAAAAAATTCACATTTATCGATTTTTTTCTGAAATGACTTGAAATAAAAAAAAGACGGCTAGGTATTTGGATACTACTTCCAGGAAGCCTCCATAATTACATAATTTTATCCACCCTTGTGTTCTGCAAGGGTGTGATAAAATTTACAAGCGGACTTACATATTATAACAGTGATTTTATATACAAATTTATAAAAATATGTAAAATATTTATAGATATATAAAATACACACAAAAAACATAATTAACAATAAACACAATCAATTTAATTTAAATTATAGTTGGACCAGAGATATAACGAAACGACTTCTGTCATTTTATCAATCTTTGGATTATTGAAACATTGTTGAAGTCATAAAATATGACAGTTTAACAATTAGATTTTTTCGTTATATCTCTTGGTCGACAATAACAATATTTTGTTAAGACAGTGCTCAAAATGGTCACAATTTTCTGAATACATGCCCTTATTTTATTTATTTAGTGGAAAAGTATTGAGTTTCGTGAAATTTTAAGAGACAAATTTATTTTCAATTGAACGCGTCCTCCTAAGTGTGAATTTAAAGATAAAAAAAGATTATTAGGAAAAAAGTTCTGTAAAAAAAACTTTTAGGGGTAGTATGATTCACACCCTTGCAGAGAACAAGGGTGCATAAAATTATGTAATTATGGAGGCTTCATAGTAGTAGTATTGGAATACCTAGCCGTCTTTTTTTATTTCAAGTCATTTCAGAAAAAAATCGATAAATGTGAATTTTTTACCCTACTTTAAGGGGCTGTAACTTCTTAGGGGAGGCTTTAAGAAATTTTTTTATGACAAACCCCCCTTAAAATTCAGCAAGGAATCTCCAGTTGAATTTTCTGCATTGATTAATGAAACACCCTCTATATGTATAATGGTATTTTCTGAAAGAGGGTGTTATTCCGACGAGTATAAAAATGAAACGCAAGATGGGGGTTATATAAAAAAATTGAAACAAAAATATTTTAAAGATAACAATTGAACCCTATGCTGCAACAACGTTGTAAGCGACAGTGTGAGCAAATGTTGGCTTTTCATGCAACAACGTTCTAAGGGTCTAAGAGTATAACACTGTATCCCTAGAGAGCGGCCTGAGTAAGTTTTTCTGTTATTTTTAGTGTAAACTTTTTTGACAGAAATTCCAACTCCATAGCAACAACGTTGTAAGTGACATACGCACGTGAGTGGTTTTGAGTTTTGATCCAGTAGTTTTTGTAGTATTTATTAAAGGGTTATTAGAATGGAGCTTAGTTTGTCAAGTGCTACAATCACGCAAATAAACAGGGGTAAAAGAAGGAAGATCAACAGCGATATATGGAAAAGAAATGTTAGAAAAGGTTGTAAGGATGCTGGAAATCATTCAGGGTGTCTGCTTAAGGCTGGCCACCGGCTATATCTCGGAAACTAATGGGCCTAGAACCTCAAAATAAAAAATTTCCAGACATAAGTGATCACGAGAAGTTCAATGAAAATATTTTCAAGATGGCTGCACTTCCGGAAATACCGGAAGTTGACACCTACTTCGTTATTTTAACGGAAACACCCTGTAAATTATTATATTTTTTAAATGTCTGAATAAATCAAATACAGGTAGTTTTTACCATTGGAATTTAGATTGAGCGGTTTATGAGTTATAAACAAGTGAAAATCGAAAATTTTCAACTTCAAAGCAGTCTAGAACTAGAACGGCTCAAGATATCTAAAAACGGTTTACATGTCCCTATCCTAACTTTTCAAGTTTTATCCTACTATGTGGAGTAAATTTTAATACAGGGTGATGAAAATTATCCGATTTTTCATCACCCTGTATTAAAATTTAAGCCACATAGTAGGATACTATGTGAAAAGTTAAGATAGGGACATGAAAACGGTTTTTAGATATCTTGAGCCGTTCTAGTTCTAGACTGCTTTGAAGTTGGAAATTTTCGATTTTCACTTGTTTATAACTCATAAACCGCTCAATCTAAATTCCAATGATGAAAACCACCTGTATTCGGTTTCTTCAGGCATTTAAAAAATATAATAATTTACAGGGTGTTCCCGTTAAAATAACGAAGTATGTGTCAACTTCCGGTATTTCCGGAAGTGCGGCCATCTTAAAAATATTTTCATTGAATTTCTCGTGATCACTTATGTCTGGAATTTTTTTATTTTGAGGTTCTAGGCCTATTAGTTTCCGAGATATAGCCGGTGGCCAGCCTTAAGCAGACACCCTGTATATTTCTTCTAGGAAAATGCCAAAGCCGGCCATTTTCCCTCAAGAAGAAGTGAGTAGTTTAACCAAAATTTTTAAAATTGATAATATAATATCATAAACTAAAAATTCTTATTTTTGCTGAATTTTTGTATTCTTTGTTTACTTTTAGAGACGTGTTTGTAAATGTAGGAATCCAGGGTCTTGCAATTCAGAATTACTGATTGGTAAACACACAGCTGTATTTAGTAAATTTAGAAAGCTGAATTATGATTGTCAATCCCAGTTTCTGAGTCAGTCAATTTTTCTCAAAGAACCCAAAAGAAGACTAGTTTCAGAAGAAATATCTCGCCGCCAATGTACAGTAAAGTATACTATTGATAATCTGCAAGTATGTAAAGCAACATTGTGCTACATATTTTCCATTTCCCAAAGAAGAGTTCAGTGTCTTGTCGACAAACTGAAAAACAATGCCAACGTCAAAGAGCAACGTGGCAAGCATATGAACCGTCCAAAGAAAATAGTTGGAAGTGACATTGACCTAGTCTGTGAGCATATAAATTCTTTCCCACATCAGGAAAACCACTACAGCCGAAACAAATCATCAAAAAAATGTCTACCAGTTGATCTGAACATTTCAAAAATGTATAGATTATTTCTGGAAAAATATCCTGCATCCAAAGTTTCTTTACGGGCATATCATCATATTTTCAAGAGTAAATTTACTCTACGTTTTGGATTACCCAGATCTGATACGTGTTCATACTGTGACAAGCTGTTTATAAAACTTACATCCATCGATGATGTCAAGGAAAGAAGGTTAGTTGAAGTAGAAAGTGAATTGCATCATAGGAGAGCCGAACAAGGGTATCAAACATTGAAGCAAGACACAAGCATTGCCCAAAATAATCCGAATTATGTAGTTTTGTGCACAGATTTACAACAAGTACTATTTTGCCCGACTTTAACCCATTCATCTATTTTTTACCAAAGGCAATTTTCTACCTACAACTATGCTGTTCATAATATGGGAGAAAAAAGGGCCACAATGTTGTTGTGGCATGAGGCAATGGCAAAAAGAGGTTCTACTGAGATATCATCTGCGCTGTTGCTGTATACATATAACGGAAAATTTTGAACCTCTTGAGCATGGAACAGATAGAAAACTTGTTGTATGGTCCGATAGATGCGTAGGGCAGAATAATAATTGGATGATAACATTGCTCAGACAGTTAGTTATTGAAAAATACTTCACCCAGGTTGAGCCAAAATTTTTGACAAGCGGGCACAGCTTCTTACCCTGTGACCGTGATTTTGCGATGATAGAACGCCAGAAAAAAATTTCCAAAGTTTACGAACCGTCACAATGGACTGATGTTATAGCAAAGGCGAAATTTAACGATCCATTGAAGGTCATTTTTATGCATCAAAGCTTCTTCAAGGATTTTACTCCAGCAGAGAAAGCAGTGTGGAAGGATCCCAGTTGCAAAATTACTCAGTCTCTGTGGATTCAAATCACATCGGACGAAATAAACACCCTTAGAATGAGAAAAAGTCATAACGTTTTACAACCCTGGTCGACCTATTCTTTAAAGAATCGCAAAACACTTCCTGATAAAAGCCTTAGAAGTCTTGTGGAGATGTATAATGAGCCACTTCCAATCACAAAAGAAAAACCTGAAAACATAATGAATATGTGTGCTTATATACCGCTTAAGCATGTAAAGTTCTATGAAAACCTTAAAAGTAACTGATACTACTTATTGTTTTGTATGAAGTTCCTAAGTTAGATTTTTGTAAGTTAATAAATAATAATAGTCCCAATAATAATCAGTTGATTCATGCATCTTGAGTGTTTTCTTCTTAAAATGACAATATTGGCAACAACGTTGTAAGCGCCACCAATACACAAAACAACGTTGTAAGTGACACGGATATACAACCTTGTTGCACTAGAAGACTACAAAAAAGCTAATATATCATTTATTTACAAAATTATGAGTTGTTCATACTGAACATAACAGTAATGACATGCTGCTTAATCTATATATTAATGTTTGTAAGCTGATATATTATATTGGTTCACAAAAAAATGTTTATTTCGATTTCCCGCAAAATTTACTTTTGGCACTTACAACGTTGTTGCAGCATAGGGTTAAATTATTTGTATAAAGAAATAGGACATCAATATGAATATGACAACATCCTCTCCGACTATTATGAGAGACAATTAATGGAAAATTTGAAAATTGTTAGCACTTTTGTTAATTGAATGTTATTATTAAAATAACCAGTTTCTTTAAAATATTTTTAATCCCAAAGCTTCTTCCTGATCCCCCCCCCCCCACACCATGCATTTTTATGCTCGGAATAACACACCCTCTTTCAGAAAATATATAAATATAAAATACTCCATCCAACTGCAATTAAAATATTCACGGTTAGGCAAAAGGGTTAAATCAACCTTGTGAGCTTTTTTTTAAAAATATCAATTTCATAAAAAACGGTTACAAATAATGTTTTTATTAAATGTAAAAATAAACAACTCTTCAAAAATACATTTTCACTTATAGGAGCGTTTTAATAAACTCAGAATAACAAAAGCAATCTAAAAAAATGGTTACCACTAATTAAATTACACCTTCTTACTGGGGCTTCCGGAAGCTTTTTCCTGCATACTTGGCCTCTTTACCAAGTTTTTCTTCGATCCTCAGGATCTGGTTGTATTTGGCCAGACGTTCTGACCTGCAAGGGGCCCCGGTCTTAATCTGCCCCGTCGACAAACCGACTACCAAATCGGCGATGAACGTATCCTCGGTCTCGCCAGATCTAGAAAAGAAAATCAGCTTTGGTACTTTACTTTTTTTTTAATTATCTGATCAAATTAAAGGATTGACTGTCAAAATAGCCATTAAATTTGTTGCCAACTGCACTTTCCAGCTACCTACCCCACCAACAAATCTCTAGTGTTCTACTAGTCGGTTTGGCAGACAAAATCAGACAACAGGAGACAGACCCCCCTTATAATGTAAATACAAAACACCAACCTGTGAGAGACCATGGTACCCCATCCGTTGGCCTTGGCGAGCAAGTGAGCCTTGATCGATTCGGTCACGGTACCGATTTGGTTGACCTTGAGCAGCAAACAATTACAGGCGGCCTTCTGGACAGCAGTCGCAATACGCTTGGGATTGGTGACTGTCAGATCGTCGCCGACAATCTGGATCTTGGTGGCGGCGGTGATCTTCGACCACGCAGCCCAATCGTCTTGGTCGAAGGGATCCTCGATCGAGACAACCGGGAAATCCTTGATGAATTCCTGATAGAGAGCTAGAAGCTCATCGGGAGTTATCCATTTGCTGGAGTCGGATTTGGGATTCTTGAAGTCCAGGTCGTACTTGCCTGCAAGAATTAAAAAATATTGTTCATGGAATGCTTTGGTAGATATCAGCGGTTGCGGTTGCTGTAAAATTCTGTCCAGCACGTCACACTATTACACCTGTTTACATTGTGAAGCAATTGAAATTTATAAATGCACAAATAATTTCAACAGGAAGAAGGATAGAATGAAACTGGGGAAGATTTGGCATTCAGCTCTACGTCAAGCTTGAATGAACCAGCATCTGACTCAGCAATAAATGACATCATCATTTGTGTTTTTTTTTTTAATTGAGGAAATCAGATTTCAAATAAAATTACGGACTCTTACCTTCTTTGTAAAATTCAGAAGCAGCAATGTCCATTCCGATTTCAATTTTACCGCTGTAGCCAGCTTTAGCGATCGCTTCATTGATCAAATTGAGAGCTTCTTTGTTATTTTGAATGTTTGGTGCAAAACCACCTTCATCGCCCACTGCTGTTGCATCCAAACCGAATTTCGCCTTAATGCCATTTTTCAAATGATGATACACTTCTGAACCTGTTGAATTGTAAAAAAAAATTGGTACAGGGTTAAAAATTTATTAAATCCTTCAACCTACCCATTTTCATCGCTTCAGTAAATGATGTTGCTCCAGTAGGAAGAATCATGAATTCCTGAAATAATATAAGCAATTTTTTAAGTGCAATAATAAAACAATAATTAATAATAATAAGGGAAATATCTTACAAGTATCGGGATTCAGGAACTGGGAAAAATTTTCTTGACAGCAGAAATTAGGCGCCTTCACACTCGAATAAAGTTACGAAAACAATTCATTAAACAATTATTATTATTCTGAAGATAACAAGAATCTCCATTTGTTCATTGCAATTATTTTATTTTAATTCATATCTCTAATTTGTAGTAAGAAAAATGTAATACGTGAAAAAGATTAGATAACAACAATAATTGTTTCTTTGCTTGTTTAATTGAATAAATTCCAAGTACATATGCATATCAAACGATTTTTCTGTTAATGGGGGCATAATTCAACATTGTTATAATTTAATAATTAAGCGTAGGGTCGAAAAGAGCGTCCAGCGTAAGAAGCGTTCGAACCCAACTCTTCCTCAATCCTCAATATCTGATTGTACTTTGCTAATCGATCAGACCTGCAAGGAGCCCCGGTCTTCAACTGTCCCGCCGATAATCCGACCACAAGATCAGAGATAAACGTGTCCTCGGTCTCTCCCATATCATGAGACACGATCGTGCCCCATTTGCTCTCCTTGGCCATTTTATAAGCGACTATTGTCTCTGTCAAAGTCCCAATTTGGTTCAGCTTCAAGAGGAGACAATTGGCGGCGTCCTGTTCGATCGCTTTCTCCACCAGTTTCGGATTTGTCGCAGTAAGATCGTCTCCGACGATTTGTAATGCCTCCCCGGACTTACTTTTTAGTTTCACCCACGCCTTCAGATCGTCCCGACAGAACGGATCTTCTATGGAGATTATCGGGTATTTCTTCATCAAATCGTTGTACTGTTTGGTTAATTTATCCGACGTTAACCATTTGTTTTTGTCGGATTTTTTCTCCTTGAAATTCAAGTCGTATTTACCTATACACAAACAGGTTAGTAGAGTGAAATTATTAGTTCGTCTGAGTTCTAGATCTACCCTTCTTGTAAAAATCGGAAGCTGCAGCGTCGATTCCTAGTTCGATTTTTCCTGTGTGGCCAGCTTTCTCAATAGCGCTGTTGATGAGATTCAGGACGTCCTTATTCGTTTTGGCCATCGGGGAGAATCCACCATCGTCACCCACGGCACTATCTTTATATTTTTTATTAATCAACAGTTTTAGGTGTTGGTAAACTTCAGTGCCCATTCTCATTGCTTCAGCAAATGTTCTTGCTCCGGTAGGGAATATCAAAAATTCCTGAAAATTATGTTCAAGTCTAATTGAATATAAGGTTGTCTGGAAATTTCTACTCAACTGAAATATTCTTGATTTCAACTATAACTAGAGAATTGAATAACTTAAAATGAAGAAGAGAAGAAATAATTATTACACGCACGTACATTCTTGTTGATAATTAACAATAATAATAATAAAATTGCCATGTATCAAGTTGTAGTGTAGTACCAGTAGTACCAATAATATAAAAATAATCTTCAAGAGTATAAAAAAAGGAGAACTTTTGATATTACAGCTTACCTGCATGGCCAGTTTATTCCCAGCATGCGATCCACCATTGATAACGTTGAAAGCGGGCACCGGTAAAATAATGTCCTTGTTATCGGCCAAATCGGCGATGTGCCTGTAGAGGGGGATTCCCCGTTTAGCGGCACCAGCCTTGGCTACGGCCAGAGACACTCCGAGGATCGCGTTAGCGCCCAATTTAGCCTTGTTCTCCGTACCGTCGAGTTTAATCATGAAATCGTCGATCTCAGTCTGTTGCGTCACCTCTAAACCTGACTTGATCAAAGCGGGAGCGATCGAGTTGTTGACGTTCTCGATCGCCTGGAACACACTCTTGCCGTGGTACTTTGATTTGTCATTGTCACGGAGTTCTAGAGCTTCATGGACACCTGTAAATTTTAGACTATGTATAATACGTTTTGTATAAAATAAAAACACAGGAAAACCACAATAATCAATAATTGGAGGCTGGAACAGGAAGGGTGACTGAGAAGTTCAGGACAAAAAAAAGGTACATATTACCGTAAGCAGTTACCTACAAAAAAGAGAAATCTCCACAAGACAAAGTGAAATAAAATCATATTTAACGTTTACTCTGTTGCAGACTTTTATTGTTTCTTTTCTTCAGGCAAATATTTAGGTATAATTCAAAAGGAACATGTAAGCAGGTCTGTAGCAGCTAAATAAAGTGTTTAAAGATATCGCAATAAGTTACCTGTGCTGGCTCCAGAAGGTACGGCGGCTCGAAACAATCCCAATTCAGTGACCAGATCTACTTCTACAGTCGGGTTACCACGAGAATCAAAAATTTGACGAGCTTGGATACTTTTGATAGGCATTTTTTGGCTTATGTATCTTCTACTGCTGAAAATATGAGATTATGATTATATAAATACAACTTAGGTAGATATACAATAAATATACAAGCAAGATTGTTATAAATATAAGTAAGATAGCTCTAGTTGGTACGTCAATAAAACTTTGGGGATGAGTAACTTTTCAAAGCAGTTTTGCAGGGATAAAATATAGAGTGTGGGATTCCCCAGTTGGGTGAATAAAACTAACAATTCTCTATGACTTTAGAGCACGGTGTAAGATATATAAGGTGTACGAACGAGAGCTCTAAGCGCGGGCAGACATCGTCACATTACCCCAGGTTGATCCAAGTGTGTTGTTGCAGTCAGTCGCACTGGGTTGTAGTATTTTGTTCTGTCGATTGGTTTACTCCGGCAAGTGCTAGCATAAATTATTATACAAGCATTTCACTGATAAACGTGTGCTCTTATGTTCTAATTTATATTAATATTTAATTGTTGGTATGCTAACACAATATACACTCTACCCCTTTTTGCTAATCACTTATTCAGAAAAATATAAAATAGAGTAGCATGACATCCTGCAAGTGGCAATTTCCACATGTAAGAGTATAAGAGGTCAAAGCCCAGAAGGTGACTCTCTCATACACTGATGTTAGGGTTTTCATCCCTCGCTCACTGTTAAAATGCATATCCCGTTCGCTCACTTTATATATCTTACTCCGTGCTTTAGAGCGAACTGTCTTCTAAAAGCTGAGATCTAAACCTTCTCCTATCTCAACTACTAATACGGTTTTGGAGGTCCTCTTCATGAATTGATATAAATTTTTGCAACTGTGGGAAAATTAAAATCTGAGAGGTTATAATGCATTGAAACGGCACTTTGACCGGGAAAAAGTTTAAGAAAAAACCCTCTTATTGGGGGATACTCCATATCCTCCCATGGCCGGGACCCCCTCCCCCCAGTAACCGCTACTTCCATACTGTAAACATCACTAAAAGGCGACTATTTAAAGATTGTTGCCCTTCGGGCTCAAACTTTGAAGTTACGTCAATGTGCCCCAATATGTTGAAACAAAACCGGAAAAAAAACTTGACAGAAAGAGTTGAAAAATTAGGAAAACTCAAGGAAGTTATTGAGAAAATACTCACAATGAATAATTGAGGTTCTGCTGGAGATAATTACACCAAAATTTAAATGATGTTGAATTGTTGAATGAACTTGTGAGCTTGAAGATGGAATGGAATTTCAGATTTTTTATCTGAACCCAACACCGCACCGAACTGTCAACGTGAACGTGAGGGAAAGTTTTCAAAGTAAATTGCTAGGTGACCTTTCCACTCTATCGTCAATTTTATCAAAAAAGTTAAGGTCGCATGAAGGTCGATTTTCATTAATTAATACAGCAATGATACCAATCGTAGATTGAAAAGTAACTAGAACTATAATTCAAATTTTGGAGCACCATTGCTTACATTATTACAAGCGATGAAGTGAATAAAATATTCCTTTTTACAAACATTGGGCCTTACAAATACCTACAAAAGCATAATAATAAATGAAAAAATAAATAGCAAATCACTTTATGTAAAATTTTAAACTCCTTCTAACCTAAAACCTACATAACTTGGCACGCGTTTATTTATATCCCAACTAGGTTTTGCTAAGTCACAACTTCTAGCTCTCCTATTAGTTGTTTACAAATTTTATAGCCGCGTGCGTATTTTTGAACTGGTCGAAGCGTAGTATATGTCATGTGTTACATAAAATATTCTTTATTGAGATTCATAAAGTAATTGCTTTTTCAGTGAACTGTCAGAAATAGTCGTGAAAAAAATTCAGATTTTTCTGAGAGAATCTCTGATGATATATTGAAAATTGTCGGTATACTTTTCAGTCGTCAGATGGAATTTGCCTTGCAAGCAAGTTAGGCAACCTGCATTACCGACACTAATTACGTCAGTGTCGGTAATACAGGTTCCCTACTTTTTTGGCAGCAGTAGGGAACCTGTATTACCGACACTGACGTAATTAGTGTCGGTAATACAGGGATGCCTAGTTATGTAAAAAAACAGAGACATTCGTATATAAATAGACCTGGAATGATAAAATTAAAAAAAAAATTATCATTTTTTTTAAATAAAATAATAAAATGATTTTAATTAAAAAAAATTGCTGTCAAAATTAAATCCAAAGCAAACGTCAAACAGGTCATTTTATCGTGATAGACAAAGAGGACCTTTTCCAATTATTATTTCTTCATGTTCTTCAATTGTACGTCTTCAAAACTCAGAAAAAAATATTACGAAAAAGTTATAGGCCTTTTATTTTGAAGGTCAAGGGGAGTTAAGGCATCTTGATTTCGAGGGATTCAAGTCTAATTTGGACCAAGGATGTAAAGCAACATCAGTGGCAAGTGTGTCAAATTTTAAGAAAATCCGTACACTAGAAAAAAAGTTATAGAAAAATATTGATTTAAGAAAATCAACTTTGAAAGCTTATAACTTTCTTATTTGTGAGTTTTAGAAAAAAAATTGTAGATACTTTTGGCAATATTTTATCAAGTAGAATCACCCCCTTAAAAAAAATAACAAATTGATTCCAAATTTATAACTTTTTTTATTCCATATTATGCAGGGTGTGTTTCAGTGATACAGGCCCAAATTTAAAAAGGGATAGTTTCCATCATAAATACAAAAGTTGAAAAAATAACTTTCAGCTCAAAAGGACGACGTTTCATTATTTAAAAAGATACAGGGTGTCAAAGTTAAAAAAATATAACATTTTTTTGAATTTTTTGGTTATAAATTTAAACTGATTTTGATGAAACTCTCATTGGCATGAAAGAATAAACAAACTAAAGGTCTCTAATTAGGGTATTTCAGATTTTGTAGACGTCTTCCAGTGGCGGAGATATTCAGGGTTGGGAGCCCTTTTCCCCTTTACGCCACTGCGTTTCCTTGAGTTGCAGCCCTCATCCTTAAAAAAATAATAGCATCCTGTATATATTTTTTAATTTTCAAAATAAGTATTCGATTCTCTATTCAGCTGTTTTCTCAGATCCAAATTTGCGATTCAGAATAATAAACGAAGAAAAGCTTATCATTAAGGCGGTGATGACTTTTTATCTGAACTTTCTCTGAATGACTTTAGCTGTCAAAATTTTTCAATTATCAATAATTTAGTGATAGTTTTTAATTGGCAGGTGATAGTCATTATTAAGGTTCATTTATGAAGTGTTTTGGCTCTTCTTTTAGTTTTTTAAATTTCCCCATAAATCAAAATTATTTAATAAATTCTTTAGACTTAAATAAGAATAATCACCTGCCTATTAAAAACTATATTATCACTAAATTATTGATAAACTTTGACAGCTAAAATCATTCAGAGAAAGTTCAGATAAAAAGTAATAACCACCTTTGCTTTGATGAGCCTTTTCTTGGTTATTTCTGAACCAATTTTGAATCCGTAAATACAGCTGAATATAGAATAGGATACTTGTTTTGGATATATGAAACTATAAAGAGGGTGCTATTCATTTTTTTAAGGGCAAAAATTATAATAATATTCTGTTTATTCTGCGGAATATATCCCATTTCGCCCCCATTTCGCTTTTTGAATTTTTTTGCGATGCGCCGCTGGTAAATTTTAAAATATAATAAGAATTTTCTGTTTTATTTAGAAACTTTCGGGTATCCTATGGTTTTTTTGCAACTGTAACCGTTACCAAGAAAAAAATATACAATTTCCTCGAATTCATTAGAAGAAATTCAAACTTTCAAAATGGTAAAACAGGCTCTGGCTTTTTTTGGATAATTTCTCATTTCCATTAATTTCGACAGTTTAGTCGGCGCTTGTTAAAAATTAAAGCTATCATGACCCTGCAGTGTGTGACTAGCTTTTTGACTAAAGTTTTACTAACCTCAAGAGCTATAAAGAAAAAAGGAAAAATCTTCAAATTTCAACACCCTGCATGTGTTATTAGATCGGTAACGAAGCGGTTGCGGACCTATAGGTATGTTTATATGAACTTTTCTGTGTAAAATAAGCCAAATAATAACCTCCTTATCGTATGTACCTTTCATTTAGGAAGATCCTGTATATCTTCATTCTCCAGGAGACTATACAGAAAATAAAAATGTCTTCCCAGTCTTCTGATTTTGGTACAGTCAAACGTTCAAACGTGGATTGTTAGAAACATGTTGAGAACCGCTGTAAAGATAATAAATTACATACTCACTTGACTCCTGCCCATATATGACGCCATAACTGCCAAGTAGTTTTGTAAATCATTGGTACTTTTTTTATATAAATAAGTAAACTATCATAAAGCATTTTGATGTAAATATGAAATATAATAAGTAATGGAGAATTTCCTTACCTTAGCCTAAAGTATCAGATATCAGGAACACCTGTTAGCTATGTCCGCATATATAGGGTGTTTCTGGCGGATATTCCTTTTACACCTGTGAATACCTATATGTTTATGTTCGCGTTTAAAACACTAAAATTGAGAAAAAAACAAACTTAAGTCGTTGAAATTAATTACATACGTTACCTACTTATAATTATTATAATTTCAGTAGGTAGGTACCTAAAAAGTTAAAAAATCATCATTTAACCGGCTCAGGGCCATTATTTATTTTTTTGTTTTTTTCATCGTATAAGAATAATCTCATAAAGACCATCAGACTGCCGAGATATGTATTCAAAACGAGCTAATTTCAAGAAGAGCATTTTTTTCGCAAGTTTTTATTATGTTATAAGCAGCTTCCTAGAAATAAATAATAGGTATAGATGGCTTGAATTATTCTTTATAACGCATGTTAGTATTATAAACACCCTGTACGTATTATATATTATAGTCCTAATAAATTATTAACATGCGTGTCGGTTCATGTTTCAAATTAAAATTCCCATGTAGATAATAATTTATGAGCAAAAAAAAATAACTACTCAGAATTAATTAAGTCTAACCTTGGAGAAATATATCATTTTCATTCCTCGTAGACTGCCTGGTGCCACACACAAATTTATACACTTCATTTATTCCATATTATGTAGTCTACTGAGATGACTTACTCGATTTACTTAATTTCTATGATGTAATTAGAACATATTGAAGTAAGTACATAATTATACTTTTATAACAAATTGAAACTGTTAAAAATACGACTGAGGGCAATTTTCGTTAAAGTTGCCTTGAGCAGGGTACCATATCTAATTAAAAAAAATTGGCTTTTAAAAAGACAGCTTTTTTTTATCTAATAACACTTAAATGGTGTCTTTTTGTTTACAATTTAAAACTTTTTTTCTTAAAAATTCTGTGATTGACAAGCAAATTATAGGAGATTAATGTATAGGCTTTGAATTAATGTAGAAATTTTGACACCATTATGAGAAGATGGCATTCCTAGGGATAATGTATCTCTAAACTGCTATTCAAGCCTTTTTGCGAGGTATTCTTCTCATAAAACTTAACAAGAGTAGAGAATACCACTACACCACCGTTCAATGAGGATGAAGAATACCTTATACATCATACCTTTGATATTAGATACTGGACTTAATTTTTGTGTGAAAAAGATATCCATAAGGAGTGGTCTGGTATTGCATTTGAGCAAAATCGGTCCAGTCGTTTCAAAATAGCCGCCATGTGAATTTTCGTAAATTTTTTTTTTTTTTTAATCCCTGTATACACCGCATTTTCTCTCCTGGATAAAATGGCGAAAGCAGAAAAACAATTGAACATCGCATTTTCGAGATATTTAAAAAAATGTAATTTTTTTAATGGAACAGCCTGTATATTTTTAGATGGATCGGTTGCAAATTTTTGTTAAAGGAAAAAGTCTTAATGCACTATGATCCTAAAATAATAATTTCATTAATTATTATTCATTATTTTATTAGTCCCAAAGTAAGCTGTGACAATTATTGTAATTTAGTGTACCTAAGTAATGTAAGGTAAAAAAAAATTATGTCTTACTCAATAGTGTATTTTTCATTAAAAAAATACACTAAAAATAAGAGTTGTTACCTTGAAAAGGATTTAATTTTACATAAACAAATAACAGAACTTGTTTGTGTTGTAAAATTTTATTATTTTAGGATCATAGTGCATAGAGACTTTTTCTTTTAAAAAAAATTTGCAACCGATCCATCTAAAAATATACAGGTGTTTCATAAAAAATATTCATTTTTTTAAATATCTCGAAAACGTGATGTTCAATTGTTTCACTGTTTTCATCGTTTTATTCAGGAGAAAAAATACTACTAGTTTGCTAATTTAACCGACTTTCTAGCTCAAATAATAACGAAGTTAGCAATAGTGCCGCCTTAATTTAAAACACGAACAAGTTCTGTTATTTGTTTATTTAAAATTAAATCCTTTTCAATATAACAACTCTTTTTTTTTGTGTATTTTTTTATTGAAAAATACACTATTGAGGACGACATATTTTTGTTACCTTGCATTACGTAGGTAGGTACACTAAATCACATTAATTGTCGCAGCCTACTTTGGGAGTAATAAAATAATGAATAATTAATGAATTTATTATTTTAGGATCATAGTGCATAAAGATTTTTTCCTTTTAAAAAAAATTTGCAGCCGATCCATCTAAAAATACATAGGGTGTTCCATTAAAAAATTTGATTTTTTTAAATATCTCAAAAACGCGATGTTCAATTGTTTTTCTGTTTTCGCCATTTTATCCAGGAGAAAAAATACTACCAGTTTGCTAATTTAACCGACTTTCTAGGTTAAATAATAACGAAGTTAGCAATAGTGCCGACTTAATATAAAACACGGTGTATACAGGGTGGGAAATTTTTGTACTACCCATCAATAGGATCTCGTAAACCGTAAGAGATACAGGGTCGGTTGAATTAGAGAAAAGTTGCGCTATTTTATGGCCATCTGGAATCCGTCAAAACATGCAAGATATCTGTGACCGTTCCTGAAATATCCTGAAAAAACTGAAAAATCGAGAAATCTTATTTTTGGAATATCTTTCTTACCATTGGAAATTAATAAATAATTTTTTGTAGCCTTTAATAAGCCGTTATAAGCTATTTATCTGACGTTTCAAAAATTTTCACAGCCGACTAGATCCCAGAGTTTTCATAGTCAACTTTCGTTTTTCTTATGGCCGCCATATTATTTTTTATGTCGTACGATAAGAAAAAAATAATGTAAACCAAAAATTAATAAATTTTAGAAAAAAAAATTGGAAAATTTTTATTCTTCTTTTTTCAAAGAAAAACAGATAGTTCTTAACTGAAATAGGCCAATATGAAGTCATACTGCTTGCCTTATATATAGGTTGTTAATTTCTCTATGATATTCGATCTAAAAAGTTGTCTTTTTTTAGAAAAAAAAAGAACAAAAATTTTTGAAAGTTATTTTTTGAAGTTTATTAATTTTTGGTTTCCATTATTTTTTTCTTATCGAACGACATAAAAAAATAATATGGCGGCCATAAGAGAAACGAAAGTTGACTATGAAAACTCTGGGATCTAGTCGGCTGTGAAAATTTTTGAAACGTCAGATAAATAGCTTATAACGGCTTATGTAAGGCTACAAAAAATTATTTATTAATTTCCAATGGTAAGAAAGATATTCCAAAAATAAGATTTCTCGATTTTTCAGTTTTTACAGGATATTTCAGGAACGGTCACAGATATCTTGCATGTTTTGACGGATTCGAGATGGCCATAAAATAGCGCAACTTTTCTCTAATTTAACCGACCCTGTATCTCTTACGGTTTACGAGATCCTAATGATGGGTAGTACAAAAATTTCCCACCCTGTATAAGATGTAAAAACCATAAAATTAAATTAAGAGGGTGGATAGAGCGCTTTCCGAACTTTATGCTAGTGTAAAAATTTGTTTTTCTGTTAATAAGCCAGTGGCGTTGGTAGGAAGGGGGAAAATTGCTGGATTCGTATAACCATGAGCACATTTAAAAAAAATTATTGGTCTGAAATTTTTAAGGTAGAGACCTGTTATACTAATAACCTTTAACATTCAAAAATTTCTAGCACATTCTTAAAATGGCGCATGCATTTAAAATTTTTACATTATGGTTATTTCACAAAAATGTTAAATTTTCAATTTAAAAAACGCCCCTGTAGCTTTACCTGTCAAGCTGTTGGCACAAAATTTTAAACCTTAGTAGAACCTATGAAGAACTGTATTTTTGTTAAAAAAAGGTTTCAAAAAAACGTTGTTTGGGAAGGGTAGGGTGTCCCTAGTGTCACTAATAGATTACAGGTGGTAATTTTCAATCTAGGGGATTGTAATTTTTGTAATAGCTAGATGTCTGGAGGGAGTGGTCAGTTGTTGCATTTGAGAAACATCAGTACAGTCGTTTAAAAATGGCTTTCAATTGAATTTTTATAAAAACTGCTATATTTTGAAGACCTGCATGTGCAAAACTAAACATTTATTTTCATTTAAATTAAAATAATTCTCAACAATATCTCAAGTTATACACTTGTGCCAAAAAATGTTGCGTTTTTATCTCGTGTTTACCAGTGGCGTCAGTAGAAAATAGGTCAAAATGGAAAAATTTCTATATCCATTTTATGGTACGTTGTCAAAGGAATTAACCTGAAAATTTCACGCCATCAATTTTCAGCCAATAAAGTACGAGCATTGCTTACCGTTGCCATGGTTATTTGTGTATTATATCGGAAATTTTCTCCTGCAGGGGTAAGCTGGAGAGTATTATAGTGGAAATTTTTTTGACGTTTAATAGTGACAAACCGGATCTTTATAAATGTCAACTGTTGACTGTTGCTGTCATTAATATTAATCAACCAATGCGTTTTGTTAAAGTTTCTATTATAATTTAATATTAAAGTGATGTTTTCGCGTATTACCACGTATGAAACCACGGATTCACTATCGAAAAAATGATCTGAAGAAACCTAATTTGCCTAATTTAGTAATTCTATGTGAAATAGGTAGGTACTTACATAATTTTTCGGATTAACTCACGGCGAATTCATGGGGGTTCGACCACTTTATCTTTATAATTAATTGTATGGCACTTTTTGTTGGTAGAATCCATCTGCTGAGCAAATCCTTGCGCTTTGGAAAGAATGCCATCTAATCAATACTAATCATAATTACTATTGTACATAATTGTCGACTTATCATTATCAAAAACCACACTCGGCTGGTGAAGTTTAGAAACTAAAATTTGTGTTTGACAGCGCTAATAATGGCGGCGCAGTTATTAAACGTCAGTTTGGCGTTGTCACGTGATTATATTACGCCGCCATGTCATATTTTTATTTAACAATTAAATTGTAATTTTTCTATTCAAAACAAATTTTGTTGTGAAATTTTCTTTCCAAATACCACTCGAAATCAAATTATACCAGGAAATTTTGTTCTCGCTTACGAATATTTTAAGAAAATTATCCCTCGCCTTCGGCTCGCGATAATTTTCAAAATATTCGTGAGCTCGAAAAAATTTCCGGAAATAATTTGACCTCTAGTGGTATTACATGTGACAATATCACAGTAAACAACACTCTAATATGATATATGACCATGAAAAATTGCAACAACCCAATTTCCAAATGGTGAAAATATTCATAATTGAATTAACCCATGAAAATACACAAACATCCCCATCTCCCCCAAGATTTTTTTTTCCAAATTTTGTTTTTCGTGTTGGTGCTGACAATTATTATTGCAAAATTTTCTTGATAGTTTAAAGAAGCCTGCTTTTCTTTTTCTTGTTAAATTTCTTTTAAATTAAAATTTCCTTTAATGCCTTACTATTATGGGTTTAACATAAAACATGGGTTAAGAATTACTTTTATTAAAGTCTTCTACAAGGACATTTACATCCCTAAATTATTTATTACTTTTTTTTTGTATCGTTTCTGTGTTATAATTTTGCTCTATAATATTTTGAATTGTTGGCTGATTTTTTTCACTTTCTTGTCCCGCTAACTACAATCTAAAGTTTTACACTTTGTTAAATTTCTAATGTATTTTCGATAAGAAAATATCTCACTAAACACGCAGAATAATTTCTTTTTTTCAATTTGATAATTTTGTTCTTCAAACTAAACTACGTCATACTTTTAGAAAATCACAGCAATTGTGTAACTTCCGATTTTTCATCACATAAGTACATACCTATATCGATGACCCCTTACTCTGCCCTCAAATAATGTTGATATTTTCCTCAGAATAATTACAAAAATATAGTTACCGCAAACAAGAAAAATCTACAATATCATATCGTGATGATTAGGTTTGCATGTTCTATTTATTGATAAAACATTCGGCTGACATACTATGTTCCTTATTTATTTCGCACACATAAATTTCTACAAAAGTTTCGGAAGCTATAATTTTTTCTTGATTAACAGTGTGAGGAAATTGATCAACTGGAATTAAGCGATATGACGGTTTGAGTTCCAAGAAAATTAAATAAAATGAGAACACATATTATCTCCGAAAGGAATCTACAAGTAAGTACGTACGTTTGATCACGTAGTAAACCATCCATCGGCTTCAGCATCGTTGTTTCAGATGACTCAACGCTAAGAAGGAATTTTGCCTCTAATTATATGGGCTAATTCATATAAACGAGTAGCAGAACGGAGCAATATAAACCTCGTATGATATCAATGGAAATTATCTTTTTTTTTGTCTAAAAAAAAGTCTTGAGAAAAAATATTAATGTAGTTACTGAAATAATATAACAATAATTAACTTAAGTAATACATATACACAAACTTTTGATTTTTATTATCCAACGGATTAAAAAACTATTTGAAATCAACTTTACTCTCTATACACCTTACTATTATTGATTACATGCGCCCCACTTTTATCGTTTTAATTCTTACAAGAATTTCCAAGGCTATAAAAAATTTGGTATTTTATACTTTTCAATGCGTGTTAAAAACGTGGTAGATGTATTAAAAAATTAAAAATAATTTAATTTTGTATAATGTGTGAAATTTGACGTTTTCGGGCTGCGGAATCTCCACGCTTCATCTGGTTCCGCCCACGCGTCTCTCATTAGCGCTCAAGACTTACACAATTTTCTTGCATACAAAGAAAGCGAATTAGTATTATTGCATTCCAGTTCTGAGCTTTTCAACTCTCTAGCTCTTCAAAAAGTTACTTATAAATCGATTGCAAAGTTTGCGCAGACAGACAGACATTCAAGAAAGCGAGTTAATGAAAACGTGGTAAAAATATCAAACGCTGCATAATAATTTTGGAGGCTGTCCATAGAGAGTAACATCAATATTATAAGTTTTTACATGTTTATGAGCTGATTTACATATTTATGAGCTGATTGAGGTAAATAATTTTTTATTTATTTTTTGAACTTATTTTGAACTAAACAATTTTCAGTCTGCCTAAAACGACCTTCTATTTGTCGAATTGCTTCTCGTTAATATTTGAAATGCGTTATTTGATTATTATTACTTGTTTCAATGAATTAATTTCTGGGTAGCAATGTTGATAAATTAGGCTTTTGAGAGGGCCACACAGGAAAAAATCGCAAGGAGATCTGGCTGACCATGCAGTTTATATGAATCGATCAAAAATTTCCTTAGGTACGTACGTTTGAACTTTGAAATGCGCAGGATAACCGTCTTGTTGGTACCGCACTTGCTGATTTTCTCTTCCAGTGCAGTACCAATTTTGGTTATCTCTAAGTAGGTTTCTGAATTTAGATTTTCTTCAGTTTAAAATGAGCAACATTTTTATTGAAAAAAAAAATGCAGCCCAGATATTTTTTTTTTCGCAAAAAAGACGAATAATTATTTTACTATGCAAGAATCTCAAAAGATGGTCTGCATGCTATTGGTAATAAGTTTTGAAAAAAATTACACAATACAATTAGAAGGCGATGTGAAGGCACAAAGCTCAACTGTACAGGATGGTGCATCACTTATGCCCACCTCCGAAATAGAGGTTAATTTAAAAGATAAAAAAAATTTAATTACGAGAATTCTTGTAATTAATACAGGACCATAGAAAGGCATAATCAGTTTAATTATTTATTTTTTAGTTCTGCCACCAGCTGTAAGAAAACCCTGTAATTTGGTGGTAAAGTGGCCAAACAAAATTGATTTTTCTTAAAAACCTTGGTAAAGTACGATTAAGTTGAAAAAGTCATATGTTGTATCGTTTAAGAATACACATCCTTCTGGTAGTTCGATTTATTTTGTTTCATTTACGTGGCTCTCATAGAAACCTCCAAGTTTTTCTAAACACTCCATCCCGCATAAATAAATATAGGTCAACATTGCTTTTGAATGAGAATTAAATGGACAGAACAAAGGATAAAATGTCATTACGTGAATAAATTTTATGTAGTTGTCAGTGGCTCTCAAACTGACTTAAACCATTCAATTCATTGTTTGAATGATTCCTTCATTAATTTACGCTCGTTCACACCTTGACATTTAACTGTTTCACATTTTCTGGTGAAATGAAAAATCTTAATTCGGACGGTTAGTATGACGTCACATATAAGTTTTTAAACTTAATCGTACCATAGAAATCGATTAATAAAATCAGAATTGCCGATAAGAAATATCAAAAAACTAATCAAAAGGCTTTACTTATTAAATAAAATACAGAATTATTAGTATTACTGATAGATCGGTAGAATTATTGATCTACGGTTGTCATAATAATTTGGCCAGGTCCTAAGTAAACAGTCAGAAGAATGCCCATTCAAGTTCAATATGTCACACTGCATTGGGGACTGTTTACTTATGCTGCTTAAGGATTTATGGTAGGCCCTTACCCTCTTCAAATTATTGGTCACTTTTATTACTACCATATATCAATCATTCTACCTCTCATTTCAATATTTTACGTGTTTTATTTAATTAAAAGCTTGTAATTAGTTCTTTGATATTTCTTTTCAGCGATTTTGATTTTATTAATCGATTTATACGATGTATTGGCGAAAAATCGAATTTATTTCGGCCACTTTACTACGAAATTACAGTTTTTAATTACATACAATTACAGACCACCCTGTACATTGGCATTCCTCATAGTACGCTGCCGAGTAAACTCAATGTAAGAAAAAATGATGCCTTAAAAATTCGCTTCTAGAAACAAATAGGTACTCAATGTCCCATCGTCAAAAAGAACGAAGCAATTTTGACGAAAAAATGATCCTTGAATATTAAAGATGGAAATACTTTTCTATGTTGCAAGGCCCGACAGTGACAACCCAGAACGCTTAGTCGTACACGGAAGAGTAAGGTTTCAAGACCATGAGGACGGTCTTCGCAATAAGTGACCATTTTCACTTGAAGAAATAATTGCATCATTCAACAAACCACTCGCAATGCCGATTTTGGAGAGTAACGACGAGAAAAGAGAAATCTGACCTAACAAAATCAAGATCACAGCAATGAGAAACATACGATCCCGACTTTGCTGGATGACAAGAAAAAAAACCGAAGAAAAAGAAGAAATACCCCAAGAAGATAAAGATGCACTTGGCATATTCTCAATGCCAACAATGTTCACAATGGAGAAGAAAAACAGATTCTTTGGTTTCCTTGTTCCAAAGATGGTAAACCTGATGTTCATCTGCTTCCTACTATCAGCGAGTATGCATGGGTTCTGCTGCTTATGTCCTTGATAATCATTTTACCATTTTCTTTCAACTCCACGTTCCTCTAATGAAGTTGATCCATATTTTAGAATATCTATATAGCATTTTGAGGCCGTTAGATTAAAAATTGAAGATCACACTTGAACTCCCATCTTCCTGACAGACTTCAGAACGAATGAATTCTACAACCAACTGGATGGAGTTGCCGTAGGTAGCAAAATCAGCGGTGTCATTTTCTTGTTTCTTGATCTTATTACAAATTTGAAAAGAAAAAATATTATTATAATAATAAGATTGTTAAGTATTTTTATTTTATCTTAAAAACGTACCAAATTAAAGATATAAATACCTAGTTCACCTTACAACTTTTCCAGAAGGATTTGTGTGTTTGTTTAATGCAGAAACTCGCCGGTTTTATGGAAAAAATATAACATTAATATAGAGTGAACTAAACATGAGCGAAAAAATGTTCATTTAGTTACCTTTATTTCAAAACCAATCATTAAATGTGTTTATTAATGTTCCCCCGTTATAATAATAATGAATCCATTTTTCCATGTCAATTCCTCGTCGCGCGCGGTAAATGAATGTAGGTAACCATATATTAGTGTCAAAAGAACTGCATACAGATTATAATTTCATGGAAAATATCTATTATCGACTACAATGTAAGACTTAATCATTCCCCTAAGGCTATAAAGTAACTAAAATTGCTATGTAAATCGCACCTGCTGTCACAGCTCACATGAAACCAGATGAGTTTAGTAATGGGGGTTAAGAAAAATTGGTAGGTAACTTGGTCATCGTTTTACATAATGCTAGCTTGTCAAAATCAGATCCAATTTCTATAAGTGCCAATTTAAGTAAAAAAAAAACAAACAATAAGTAGGTGAATTCAATAATAGCTGCCAGAATTTAGGTAAACTTTTAATGTGGAATTAATAACGACCACTAAGGAGCTTTTTACCTTTAGATGGGGGCTATCTCCGCTTTTTACAAGAAGAAATGCCCCTTTTGATAGAGAATGTCCTATAGGCTGGTGACTGAATTTTTAAATCATTCAAATCATGACCATTAGAGTAAGAGGGGGTCCAGTGCCTTAGCCTCCGAGGTCACCTGATGACCTAATCCCACCAAATGGGTTCTAATATTTTTTTGGTGGAGCGTAACTCGAGTTTCAGGAGACTTTCAAAAAATGTTCCATTTCTAGGTATATCTTTGAGAAGTTGAACCTTTTCTATATAGGTAAATATAGGGATAAATGATGGGCACGAGAGCTATTCCTAAGCATCCAGCGAAAAGGCTTTTCTCAAAAGTTTGTGTATTTTATTAGGGTTCGACCAGGCTGGCGAGCGATTTGTCGTGAGCGGAAAATCGTGGACGACAATGTAGTGAGCGATATGCGACATTCTGTTCACCGCAAAGTGATTAATAATTATTTAGTTTAAGCGATGTCGCTCTCACTAAAACGTCGAATTATTACTCTGCTTTTGGGAGACGATATTTCGCCCAGTTACTTTTCTCATAGTAAAAAAATACAATATGGTGTACATTCCGTTAATGGATACAGACAGGAGTATGGAGAATTTCATCATTTGTACAGACATCCAGTACCTTAGGATGTCTGTAAAAATGTGATGATGTAAAAATGATGTTTTTGAAATGTTTATTTGTGTCTTGCCATAGAAAGGCATACTTTGAACTTCTGATATAAAAATTTCTTTAAAACACGAAGCCACGTTGGCGTGTTGACAACACACAGAAATATCGCTCAGATATCAAACAACTGTAACGTCGAGACCCCGGGCCTGTTGCTCTGTGTCGAAAAGCCACCGTATGATCGTCTAGTTTCCCTGGGTTTCCCCTAATAGGACCGTTGTGTTTTCCTCGTTGTGTTTACCGTAATTACCGTAGTCACCACTGCTCTTTGGTTGAGGTATGCCAGGATTACTATGGCCGAAATGGATGCGCAAAAGAACCTACTATGACTCATTGTGTCTCGGTTGATTGGGATTTCCCACAGAAAAGCGGTGAAGTTTACTGAGACTTGTTGTTTACTGTGGACTTCCTGTCAGGGAGTTTAAAAGCGAATGATGAGCGAGAGAATTCGTTTGCAAGGGCGTAAAATGGTGAATGGCGAGATGGGCTGTGATTTTGCACTAAGTATACTCGGATTCTTGGAAAATTAGGATGAATTGAATTAAATTAGAATTGAATTATTTCTAATCACAGGCCGTTTTATTTAATCCCTGACCTGGGTTCACTTTCTTCCTAGCTCTATCTCAATTTCCTATTCATGAATTTGTAATTATTTGTTGAAGTATTCCTGTTTCCTGCCTAACTTGGTTTATTTCTATTTATTGACGTAATTGCGTAGGTACCTACTACTTCTTGGTGATGCCGCCTAATACCTAGCTGATTATTTTACTTGATTTAAAATGGGATCTGCGCTCGTGAACAGTGCGAATCGGGTTGATTGTTTTACGTTGTTGAAAATGTGGTTGCAATGATATCTGCCCTAATTATTTTCTCAAGGGGTTTTTCCTGGGATTAGGAAGGACAATTCGGCTGGAGTTCACATAAGTCGTCTCTGGCCGAACTGCTGGGTAAGAATTGTGATTAGAAGTTTGTCTGGGTGCTATTTTATCCTAACTAAATTGGCAATGGAAATTCTCAGGTTGAAGAAGGACAATTCGGCTGGAGTTCACATAAAGTCATCTCTGGCCGAACTGCGGATTAAGAATTATGATTAGAAGTTGGTTCGGGTGCGATTTGACCCTACTAAATTTTCAATGGAAATTCTTAGGTTGAAGAAGGACAATTCGGCTGGAGTTCACATAAGTCGTCTCTGGCCGAACTGCTGGTTAAGAAGGAATCGTTATCTGGAGTTCACATAATGTCATCTCTGGACAACGACTAAAGGGTTAAGGAGTCAGATGCGACCTGCTTGGAAGCTGATCTTCATCTCCTGGTTTGCTCTAAGGCGTCTGCTTTTATAGAAGCAGCGGGCCGCTTTCTAAACACCACGCAACAATGCACCTTATTGACATTGCCTCATACCGTGATTTATTTCTTAATCGTATTTTCCTAATTACGGGACTTAGCGATTTGACCTCGCGGCTACCTTACTGAATTGTCCTAAATCTGAACTACCTAAATTTTCCTTCAAATCGGCCGACGAGTTCTGCACCTTTCCATTGTGTCTAGTTATTATAATTGCACCGGTTCCATCTTCATTTTGCATTTTCACCTACTTGCATTTTCGGGACCGCAGCGAATTTTCGGCTATTGCAGTTTATTAATTCGCCCCATCGATTGGTGTAATTTTCATTCTCGTAGGTATAATATCGAACGAGTTACTATTGTCTTTTCATGGAGTTTATTGTTTTGATTCATGATTTCGTGGCGCGTAACTTTCCTTTCCCGTCTGTATCTAGGTCACCTATTATTCTCCTTCACGCGGACGAAGAGTGTCTCGACACAATGCCTGCCCTAACCATCTGGTCAACTTCTACCCTAGCTTCGCCGTCTCTTCGATTTTGTTAAAAGTGCTGGAACTCCACTAGCTAGAGCGCTTCTATTTTATGAATATTTAATGAGCGGACGGGGATCGTTTACTTGATGTAACGGCGGGTGGCTGCGTTTTAATTACCATTAGGTATTTACGTACCTAATGCTTGCACTGTTTGCTTTTTCGATTTGGGCTGATTTAATGAGGGCGATGGAAATACTTTCCTTATCATCCTACCTAGGTGCGATCCATTTCACAACGTTGAATTCAGAACGACACGCTTAGTCGCTAAGCGATATGGCCGCCTCAGTCTGTTGATTACGCGTTTGAATTTCTTTTTTGTCGCTCTGTCGTCCACGACTTTCCGCTCACGACAAATCGCTCGCCAGCCTGGCCGAACCCTTAATTTTATAAGAGGAACGCGGAAAATGTAGAAAAAACGCACCCCTTCTTATATCCCAATTTTTGGGTCACTTTTTGATTTACCATTTACCACTTTGGGAATCCCATCAAAGTGGTAAATCAAAAAGTGACCCAAAAAATTAATTGCTGGATACACAGGGTGATCAGTTAAGGGTAAGAAGCGACCATATCTTGGGAACTATTGGTTCTAGAGCCTCAAATAAAAAAAAATTCAGACATAAGTGACCGCGAGAAATACAATGAAAGTATACTTTCATTGTATTGTATTATTGAAACTATAGTTTCAAGATGGTCGCACTTCCGGAAATACCGAAAGTAGACACATACTTCGTTATTTTAACGAGGGCGGAGAAAAACGAATGCAGGTGGTTTAACAGTTGGTGCTTAAATTAAGTAGTTTATGAATTAAAAAAAAAAGTGAAAATTACAATTTTTCATTTTCAAAACTTGTAGGTACATCTGAAACGGCTCAAGATATTGGAAAACGGTTCACATGTCCCTATCTTGACTTTTCATGATTGTAATATAATATCCAACTAGATGGTGTAAAATTCTATACAGGGCGATGAAAATTATTGGATTTTACATCACCTGAGTATAAAAATTTCAAGTAGGGTAGCACGTGAAAAGTTAAGATAGGGACATGTCAGCCGTTTTCCCATATCTTGAGCAGTTTCCGCAGTACACTGCTTTCAAAATGAAAAATTGCGATTTTCACTTGTTTATAACCCATAAACTCCTCAATTCAAACGCTCTAGCTGTTAAACCACAACTGAATTCTTTTTCTTAGAATAATTAAAAATATAATAAAATACAGGTGTCCCCGTTAAAATAACGGAGTGTGTGTCAACTTCCGGTATTTCCGGAAGTGAGGCCATCTCGAAAATATTTTCATTGAATTTCTCCTGGAACTTATGTCTGGAAAAATTTTAATTTAGGCTCTATAGTCTAGGACCAATAATTTCAAAAGATATGGCCGCTCCCTTTAACTGATCACCCTGTATAAGCAAATATTTTACAGAAAAAAAATCATTTTTTTCATCAGTTTTTTTTTTCATTTCGTAGTTCATTTTTATCTACTCAAAATTCTAAATTAAAACTTTCTTCGATAATTTTTTAAATGTTTATGTAATATTTGTTTATGTTTATGTGATACGTCCAATGGAAAGAGCTGTTCTTTGAGATCCTAAAAACCCATTTTTTTTTTTTAATGGTGTTCTAGTTTTCGATACATCGCAGAAATTTATAAAAAATATGCATAATCTCTTCTCTTACCTAAAACTGGTAAACTTATATGATCGCAACAGCGTTTTCAGAAAAAAAGTTTACAACACAAGCTTTTGGGGTACCAGGGGGACATCGCTTGGGGGTAAAATCATCCCCCTTCTGCCATACCCCCTAGTGAGGGAAGTGTAATGTTTCAAACAGACACAGCATTTTATATTTCAGATTCCCGACAAGTCTGAGAAAATATCAAGTTTTTTCTGATTTTTTCCTCCAGGCTCATTTTCGTTAAGTAGGTAGGTGTTTTATAATAATAATTAAGTGAAATTTTTCATTAATTATTTTACCCTCGCCAAGCAATGCTTTCACAGAAGAGAAATATCAGACAAAAAATGTGTAAATTTCAGAAAAACACGTTGTTTGGGAAGGAATATGTCCTCCAAGGAACCACATAACTTATCTGATATTTTCCTTCTGATGAGAACTGGAAAATGAAAGGAAGAAATTTCTACTGCAAAATGACAAGTTTGCTCCCCGAAGTCCACAATTTTTTTTTTTTGTAAACGAAGAGACTATAGATTTGAATTGATCACGGCCTTCTATATTTTACCACAAAATTATTCGGATTCGAAATTTGATCCTGAGCGTTCAAAAAAATTATTAAGCGGAAAAATTTTATTTTTATTAGAATGCTTTTTTTCAAAAATAGTAAACCAAAAATGCTCAAAATTGTATACAGGGTGATTCGTGACTAATGCAACGTAGCCATCAGGTAGGGATCATCGAGGCCAAAATTTAAATCTATGACTTTTTGTTCCCAACAAGTACAGGGTGTTTTCTATGTTTGGGCGTAAACTTTATAAATGACGATATTTTCGCAACGGTTTGATGAAATTCAACAAAATTTTGCAGAAACACTCTTCTGTCGAGGCGCTTCAAGATCACCTATCGGCAAATTTAAAATCTAGGACCGTACTTGAAATGTAATTGTTTGCCTTTTTTAACAGAAACTCGCATTTTCGATTATCTTTTGTAGAAAAAAGCATCGAATTCGGAAAGTACGGCCCTGGTTCTTAGATTTAAATTTCTGGCAATAGGGCTATTCCGTAAATTCAGAGTACGACAGCTTTTTAAATCATTTTAAATAAATTTTCAGGGACATCAAGTACGGTCCTGGATTTTCAATTTGCCGACAGGTCATCTTGAAGTGCCTCGCTCTAGAAGAGCCTTTCTGCAAAACTTTGTTGGATCATTATTACATCCGCGTGTTCTACAGTTTCACTATGACACTTATATAGGGGTGGAGGACATATCTATAGTAACACCAGGAAGGTATTCATTTGCTTTGCATATGAAAGGGAAGGCAAAAAACGGACATTAAAAAATAGATTTTGAAAGTGCAATGAAAGTACGGACCTGGCAGAAGCGCCGATTAAATACCTCGAGTCTCGGATGTAACCACTTGACGACAATGCAATACAGACACGTACTCGCATTATATCCGCTTTCTCATATCGTGACCAAACCACAGGGATTGATGTTACGATTTTTGGAATATAAATGCAAAATAAATGCAAAATTCAAAATAATAATCGTGCCACTGTTAATCTCGAAGATATTCCTTGCCCTGAAAGTGAAGAAAAAAATAGCAAATCGACCGTAGTGTCAAAGAGACAAGAGGTTGTGACCATAATATTAGTTTGCAATGGCTGTTTTTAGCTTCTTACCCACCCAGCACCTCTATTTCGGTCCTCGGTCCCGAAAAAATTGATGGAACTTAGGACACGTGGATGTAAACATTTACCCTTTGTTGGATTTCATCAAACTGTTGCAAAGATATCGCCGTTTAAAATTCAAGCCCTAGTCATGAATGAATCACCCTGTATTATTTTGGTAGGTACATGTATTTTACCGGAAAACTCTCGTGGTCGTAATTTGCTTCCAATTTATTTTTATTATACATTTTAAAATTATAAAATAGTAACATCGGGTATTATAAAGGCTCATTAAGTTAACGGGCAGATTCTGTGGCCATTTCTGAAGAAGGTATCGAGTGGACATTTTTTAAATTTATTTATTCTTGACATGAAAGTAATTACAAAAATGTTAATAAAAGTCATTTGACGTCGATATAAGCTTCAAAAACGAGCACAGACATCTGCCCGTTAGCATAATGAGCCTTTATAAATATACTGACTGTTAATCTTTTAAAAATTATAAATTTTTTATAAGAAATAATTCTTATAAAATATTTATACAGGGAGATCTATCTAAAAATCTTTAAAGGTAAGGTAGTTTAAAAAAACTTCATATAATCATATGAATCCTCTAGTATCAAAACCCGCTAAATCCACTTTTGTTGAAAAATAGTTATACATATTTATGTGAAAATGTTCCTCTTGAAATTCTCCATCTATGTGTTTACTTGAGTAGTTGCAAAGGCCACTAAATCTTGCCTAAAATCTTCTTTTAACAGTAACATAAGATGCAAACTCCACTAAATCCATTCGAAATTATTATCAAACAGCACTAAATTCACATCAGCCAATCAGAAAATAATATTTATGGACATGTGACCTGCGCGCGAAAATAATTATTTTAAAGTTGACATTAGTAACAGAAACATACTAGTCGTTGTGTTGTTTAGAAAGAAGCTGTTCGTGTTGTTTAATTCGAACTTTTGAGAAATTCTAATAAAGTTTTATGTTCTTTCTTGTAATCTTCTCTTTGTGATTCATTTCCCAATTTATTCAGCTTCAAAATCCCCCAAATCCATACTTCATTCAGATTCATACTCCCCTAAATCCAAAAGTTGGCTTCAAATGCCACCAAGTACATTTTTATTTTTATTATAACAGGATAACCTATACATTTATACGTCGTTTTTGATGCAGTTTATTGACTAGGTGCTGTTACCAACCTACAGGAAAAAAATCCATTCGTTATCGGTGCCAGAAGTTAGTAAGACAGTTTTTCGGCGATTCTGAAAATTTCAATTTAGTGGATTTAGTGGAGTTTGAAATTAGAAGATTCATATATGTCCGATTTCAAATTTACGGAGGTACAGGGCCTCAAAGTTTCCTGCATAAGAAGCCAATTTAAAAATATTTATTTAAGTTTACCTTTAAATAAAAAATTTAATTTTTTTTTTATTACCCAACTGACTTGTGTGAGATGTGGGGAAACGGCTTTTCTCAGGGCTCATCAAACTATGCCTCGTTTATGTTAGTTTTGGAGACATCACCATGCCCCGCTCATCTCCTAAAACTAAAAATTTAATCTAAAATTCCCAAAAAAATATTGACAAACGTCTGAGATTGTTTCTATTTAATTTTTAATAATAAAATCATATTAAATTGATCTAAATCATGAATTTTCATCCGTATACTGACCCATCTTATTGTTAATTTGATACTATAAACTATAGCCTATATATGTTTATGTAGTTTTCTTCTTATTATCAAAGGAAGTCCGGAGTAAAATTATAGTTATTACTCCAGAGTAATATTATTATTATTATGGTTTATAGTTCTCACAGTTTTTGAATTCATGTTTAGGGGTATAAAAATGTTAATGTTTATGAATTTTATTTCATGGAAAACAAATTTTTCTGATGCAATCAATTGTATTAGAAACCGAGCCAGCGATTTACGTTCCAATTTTATGTATTCATAAATTTTTTTGATATGTTCCAATATAGACATGAAATTCATTCATTCTTTTACGATCGAATAAAAACTTCAACATTCTTATATGACTACTTGACGCATAAAACTATATTACGGCAGTTATGATTTTACTTTTTCTTTTTACCATACCTACTCAATTCAGTATAATATCTTTCTTCTTATATTGTGCAATCAAAACTTGAATTGATTTGGCCCTTATTGTAGTTTTTTTTTTTGTAAAAATTGATTATTTTTTACTTATTCATCCATAGCTATTAAATTAATAAACATTAACTAAAGAGACGTTATTGGAAAGTATAATAAGTACCTATATGTATTAATAAATAAATAGTTGCGTCATATTTTACCCTAGATTGGAGTAGTCAATAACGTCTGCGTTTGTTTTTCTCTAAAATATTGTTTATAAATAATAGTAATATTTGTATATTTATATTATATAAAAAATTGCATGGTAAGCAATATAATTTTTTTTCGCAATACAATCAAGGTGGTCAATTTTAAAACGCGCGCGCGCGCATTTTCAACCGAAGATAATAATATAAGCGCGGCTATTTGATCTTCGGCATACTTACTTATTGATATTAGCATCGACAACGTCGGAAAGTTCGATTGTAAATTTGAATTCTTGAAAATTTATCAAAGAAAATAGACATGGGAAAGTTACTAGTTTTGTTTTTAATCAGTGCGTTTCTTGTGCAAGTGTTAGGACAGCTGGCACATTTCATGGTATGAGTCTTTAATATAATTATAACAATCTAATGGTGATAATTTATATAAAATAGATTACATATCTTCATTAACATTCCATTTGTTTACATATTTTATGTATAAATAACATTTTTCGTTACACTTTATTTATGATTATGTGTGTATAGTTATACATACATTGTATATGATGATTTATTTTTTGATCAAACTGGTACTGGCACTATGATAACATTTTTTGTATTTAAACTTTATAAAATGCAATTAATATTATTGTTGAGATTAAAGTTTCAAAAATGTTTAATGCAGTGATGTTTCTTTAATATTTACGTTAGGTACTTTATTATTATTTTTTTTTAACAAAAATAACTGCCCACAATATCCATTAAACGTTGCTTAGTAAAATATGGGAGGTCATTTGCAACAAAATATTTTCATAAGCATTGGTGCTATTATTTACGGTTTTCGAATTATTCGTTATATTATAATGTTTGAAATAATTATTAGATTCGATAATGAAACCCTTATCCGATTTATGTATTATTATTCTTCATATTACCACAAAAGAGGATAAATTAAAAAATCTTCAACTAACTTTAGAAATACAAATTTTGAGAATAGAGAATAAAACATTAGTTTTTCTCAGACCTTACCTGTACATGTTAACGTTTCCTGTATGTTAATTTTTTTCTCATCACTCAAATCACGTCTTTTGAAAACCAATAAAATCGAATTAAAATGGAATTTAATTTTTGTAATATTCAAAAAATATTCGAAACTATCAACTGCGAAAATAAACCGTTATTCCGAAATGATTCAAATACAAATACATAATACATAACAAATTCTAAAACTGATTATGTATAAATAATGGGACCACTACAGACTTATATGACTTATTAGAAGGACCCTGTGTACATAGGTATTATCCCATTAAGAAAAAGGCTGGAAATAGAGTTTTACCTGCAAACCTTATTTTTTATGACAACTAAAAATAATTATTAGTTATTACCACAAACACCTACTTTAACACAAGTTTTCGATTTATGTATTAAATTAAATTTTTCAATATTATTTAGGTATAAGATATACCAAATCACCATAATATGTGATTTATTTTGAAAAAAATCACATCGATATTAAAAAAAAATACAAGAAACAATTCCATTACCAAGTATATATTGTAATATACAAATCTAATTACCTTTGGAATTTATATTAAGAGGGTGCGGTTAATACTTAATTGATTTACCACATTGATATAGGGTGACGTTGATTTATTATAAGAAATAATATTAAATCCAATAAAAAAAAACTATTCTCATAATAACCTCAAGAAATATTTTTGAAACCAAAAAAAGCCCAAAAAGGCATCAATTATTAATTAAAGCCGGCTCGATAAACAATTTTATACCTAGGTATAGGTAGAGGTAGGTGGCTCATCACCAATCACCATTAAATCAAATTCTTATTTTATGGCTCGTTATAAATAACAATAATTACAGTCTACCTGGACCGGTTGAGGCAGCTGCTAAATTTACGACCTTTCTTGATTCATGTCTTCATTCAATAATGACTAACGTCACGTGGTTTTATGAAAATCCAATGAGGAATTTACTCTACGATAATGACGCAACAATTTCGATCCGTTCGCCATCGAACCTGTTGATTTGAACATTCCTATCTAATTATTGTATTTCAGCTGACTTCCTCTTACTATAATTTTATCGTATTATTCGACCGACATTCTTGCTTTGATCGAGTTATTATTGAAAGTGCGGGAAATTCGGGGCTCAGCGGCAACAGCGCTTGCCTATCGTATTATGGAAGACGTAGTAGTAGTAGTGGCCTCGAATGAGAGGAGGGGCCCCATTGATTACGGATGGCAGTGACTTGCCAAGTTCATTCATGACCTGTGTTTATCTTGTGCATTGTTTCATCTGATTTTTCACATCCATGTTGACATTTTCGTTGTTTATCTCAAAGGCAAAACAGACTCGTAAATCTCCATTGTCTTTTGCGTCGTAACCTGATCGTGATCAATTATTAGATATTAGGTATATGATCGGAATTTATTATCTGTTATTATAAATACCTATATCTCTGTAATGCGTTGTTCTCTTTAGTTTAGTTTAAGCACAGAATAGACTAATGTTTAAGTAAATAATTTCCTGATGGAATTATTGTCCGTTTTGTTTTCATTTGGAATAAAGAGATATTAAAAACTGAATGTGTAAATAGCAACTGGGAATAGATTTTTAAATATCCAAAAACTTTTTCCAATTTCCACTGATGACCTATCGCGTTTCTCATCTGGTCTAAAATTCACGAAAAATAATTTTAATCCATTTTTTTGGTCGTTTTTTAATAATTCTTCATGTACCTACCCTTATTCTTGTTCTGGCCAAGAAGTAAAAACCATTCAATTTTGGAATGCCTAAAACAGGTGATTAAAAAAAAATGTATAACCCCTTTTTCATAATTTTTTAAGCGCCTCTTTTTGGTGCGCTATAAAGGTACTTTTGGGAGGTCAAAAATTGGAGACAAAGACATTTTTGCGGATGTCTAAACAAACTGGAGTATTTTAAAGTATTTTGGGCCCTTGTTTGATAGTTTCATATCATTTAAACAAATGATTCTTGCATGGGCCAAAAATTGGATAACTTCATATTTTAACAGATTTCAAGCATTTTTTGCCGATTATTTACGATTTTTATACACGCTCCATTTTATACCTTGATCCAGAAGTAGAAGTCATTTTTGGATGTTTAAAAATTGAGATGTTAAGAATTTTGAACACTTTTTGGCTATTTCCTATCGTCTTGGTAATTTTTAAATAATTTTTTGCAACAATTAATTCGTTGATCCAGAAGTAAAGGTGTTACCGAATTGTTGGAGTAAATATCTAAAAAAATAAGGGTCTAAAACAGCAGATTTCAGGTAATTTTGTGTCATTATTGTCCACGATTTTCCTCTGATTTTCCTCCGATTTTCTTCTGATTAAGAAGGAAAAAGTCATTTTGGAATTTTTATGAATGAAAAAATTTGTCACCCTTTTTGGTCGTTTCCATATCCTCTTGGTCGTTTTTGAATAATTTTGGCAAGTACCAAATTGTTAAGGTACTTTTGGAGTAAGTGTATAAAAATTGTGGATCTAAAAACGCAAAGACTGCAGGCTTTTTTGGGTGATTATCTACGATTTTCTTCTGTCATGATTCAGAAGTAAAAATCCATTTTGGGATGTTGAAAAATTATGGTGTTTTTAAGGATATTGTACCCTTTTTGATGGTTTATATCACCTGGTTGTTTGAACGATTATTGCATGTGCCAAATAAATCCCTGGTTCAGGAGTTGGTATTGAGGTATTTTTGGGGTGTCTCAAAATTAGATGTATTTTAAAAGATTTTCGGTGATTATCAACGATTTTTTTGATGTTCCCTAATGCCCTGGTTCAGAAGTAAAAATACTTTTTGGGGCGTTTAAAAATTATTGTGTTTTTAAGGATATTGTATCCTTTTTAATGATTTATATAACTTGGTCGTTTGAACGATTTTTGCATGTGCCAAATAAATCCCTGGTTCAGAAGTTGGTATTGAGGTATTTCATGGGTGTCTTAAAATTGGAGGTATTTTAAAAGATTTGAGGCATTTTTGGTGATTATCAAAGATTTTTTATGCCCTTGTCCGTTGTCCAGAAGAAAAATTACTTTTCAGATATCTAGAAATTGGCATGTTTTAAATAATTTTTGGTCTTTTCAAATCCCTTTGGTCGTTTTTAAATTATTTTTGCAATAACAAGTTCGTTGATCCAGAAGTAAGGGCATTACATTACTTTTGGAGTAAGTAGTATGTAAAAAATGGGTGTCTAAAATTACAGATTTCAGGAATTTTTCGATTTATCAACAAAGATTTTCCCCTGTCCTGAATCAGAAGTAAAAAGCCATTTTGGGTGCCTAAATATTGTGGTGTTTTAAAGAATTTTTCTACCCTTCTTGGTAGTTTCCATATTATCCTTTGGTTGTTTTTCAATGATGAAAGAACCAAGTTTCCTGGCCCAGAACTAAAGTTTTGGAGTAAGTGTCGAAAAATCGAGGATCAAAAAAATTTATGATTTCAGGCATTTTTGGGCGATCTCAACGATTTGCTTCTGACCTGGTTCAGAAGTAAAAATCCGTTTTAGAACGTTTAAAAAATGGGATGTTTTAAAAGGATTTTGTATCTTCTTTGCCCGTTTTTCATATTCTTTGATCGTTTGCGACGATTTTTGAATGTCTGAAAGCCCCTATAGGCTAGGCATATAATTCTGAGAGAAAGTTTTGCTATAGTTTTGATTTTCTCACCATCTATGCTTTTTTGGTCGCTGAACACGAATTTGAAGTTTGTTGGTAAAATTTTGGCCCGGAAGTTTTTTTTTTTGCACTTTTAGCTCAAACTTTTGCATTTTTTTTTCAGTTTTTGGCCTAAATCTCAGAAAGGAACATAAAGTTTATATAGGTACAATACACAAAATTAAAGGAGGCAAACTTTCCTACATTTCTCATAAAAAAAGGTATTTTTTGGAAGACTAGTTCCGCCAATAGAGCGCGCCAAAAAACAACATATTCCCAGACTCATCAGTATAACAAAGTTCCGCTTCAGAACTCTTGCCAGCAAACTTCAAATTCGTGTTCAGCGACCTAAAAAAATATAGAGAGTGAAAAAATCAAAAAAACTATAGCAAAACTTTCCTCTGAAGTTCTGAACCCCCATTTTAATCCTAACATATGCTTGCCTACTGGTTTTGGAATTTTGTTGGTGTTGAAGGTACATACCTATACCTACTATTAGGGTGCTTAAAAATTGGAGGTATTTTAAAAATTTTGAGGGTTTTTGGTAATTATTAACGATTTTTTAAGATTCCTTAATGCCCTGATCCAGAAGTACAAAGAATTTTTTTGTTGTTCAATTCGGGTGTTTTAAAGAATTTTCTTTTGTTGTTGTAATAATTTTTACAAGTGCTATTCCAGAAATTCAGGTGTTCACATTTTTGTTCATGTTCAGGGTACATGGAGTAAGTCTTTAAAAATACGGAGTTTAGGGCCTTCGTTGCATGTTCAATGCTTTTTGAACATCCAAAATTTCTTGGCTCAGAAGTTACATCAGAAACACACTTCCTGCACAGAATAAAGAACATTTTTCAGCTTTTTCTTTCTCGTTCCCATCAATCTGTTTTATGATGCGTCGTTATTTTGTGAACAACTCTGCATTGTATAAATTAATAAAACTCGTTGAAAATGACCACTATGTATTATTGTTTCATAATTTTTTTCTTAACAGAGAACACCAAAGGAACAACTCCAACGGGATAAGATTTGCGAGACAGAAGCACCATGTGGTTGGGCGATTTATGATCCAGTTACCAGAAACATAATACAATACATGAAAAACTTGTAAGTTTATACAAATAATAATTATTTACTTGTTCTTCAGTTACCAATAATGGTATTTTTGTTCCAGAAATTGTGTCTGCAGTGAAGATACAACCTGCATAAGAGTAGATGACAGTATTTCGATACCTGCATATATCTACAAATGCAGGTTTGTTCCCGAAAATGAAACAACGACCACGAGAGCAAAGGGTGAAATTTCTTACGATGACAGATACATAGCATGATAAAGGGGAGAAGATAAAGATAGAATGAAAGACTAATGAATGCAAAGTCGGTTGCTGTTGTATTTGTATTTTAGATTAATGAAAGGTTTTTGTCTAGTATTTTAAGTTAAGTAATTTTTTTTTACTGCAAAAGGTTCCTCGAGGTACTAGTCGAAGGGTTTCAATATAGTACAAATTTTCAACGAATTAAGCACACATTAAACTTGACGATTGAAAAAGTAAGAAATAAGTATCATAATTATAATTATTGTGATGCTAACCAGTCAACATCATCCTCATTAGGACGCGTCAGTTGGACGGCGTATTTCCACTTTATTTTATTTTTAGCTAATTACCTTATTTCGCTACCCTGCTAGACCATCCTTTATCTTTGTTACTATTATTTAAACCCACTTCTTACCTATAGATGTCTTCCTCAAAGTAAGTGATAACGCCCCCTTCTTTATAAAAAAAATCGGATTTGACTGCCAGACCTTGATTCTGTTTTGCTGTCGGTTAGGGTAATTGCCTTTGCTTGGGCCTTAGAAATTATTATTATTGTCTTTGATTGGGTTGCTGTTATAGGTATTCTCATAGGATACCCTATTACTATAATAGTTATTCCTTGCTCCTCTAAAATTTTGATGATAAATTTTTTATTGCCCTTACTTAAATTTGCTGTGACAACTGATTGCCTTTATTTAAGATTACCATTATTCAAGCCATTAGCGAATGCAGCTATCGCTAATTCACTATATTTTGAATTTTGCCGTACCGTATGCATGTGTAATTTTGAAGAAATTGCAGTGACCGACTTCTTTGTTAAAAGGTGCTTGCTCATATCACCTAATAGTGCATCTACCGAGTCGTATGTCTCGTTTAGACGAATTTTTGCTGATTGCACGAGTTTCGTCATTATGACATAATATTTAATTAGCATTTCTTTTCCCTGATGGTTCAGCATTCCTGAATAAAACCTAATGATACGTATAAGCTGTTTAATTCTTTTCTCAGAGTAGCTCATGTTGGGTAACAACCCAGAGTCTGTTTTTAAATCAAAAGCTTTGATCAAAATTTTTACTTCCCTATAAATTTGCTCTGCATTATACTACATACTACTAGATGTATCTTTAATTTTTGTCATTTTTGTTAGCCTATCTTTAAATTTTCCTAATCCAATAGAAATGATTCGTCCCTTTATCTAAGTTACACATAATTATCTAGTCTAAATAAATAGGTAAATTCGGAGAGCAAAAAAAAGGCTCTTTGTCATAGCAGTAATAATAATAAACTAAAAGTCTTTCCACAGAATACTCATACAGGGTGTTTTCTAAATTGGAACGTCTATATTTAAGGGGGTGATTTTTGGGTCCATTTTAAGAAGAAAACTTCATAAGAACGCATGTCCTAAAAATCTTAACTTTTGAGATACAGGGTGGTAAAGTTTTATTAAAAATAAATAATTTTTTCATAATATCTGTAACACCGTTCTAGATATTCTAATGAAATTTCATAGACAGGTATTACGCATCAAGAGGCATTTTTTCATGTACCACATTTCGTTTTCTTTCCACTAGTGACGATCGTGCAGAATTTTACCTGCATTTACCTCCACTCCTATCTTATTTAACACTCTTACTTTAGATTTTTAATTGTGTTTTCCTTGAACCACTTATTTTGATTATACAGTATTTGAGCTTTCTTGGGTATAGGTTCTAATTTTAATTTCCACTATAGGTTCTTCGCAGTCGCAGCACAAATTAAAAAACATGTGAGGTGAAACTGAA